>CM068771.1:526917-989391 GCA_035084275.1 Hydrolagus colliei | reverse complement strand
TCCCTGTCTCTAACCCAGCCCCCCCCCCTCCTGTCTCTAACCCAGCCCCCCCCCTCCCTGTCTCTAACCCAGCCCCCCCCCCCTCCCTGTCTCTAACCCAGCCCCCCCCCCTTCCCCCCCCTCCCTGTCTCTAACCCTCGCCCCCCCCCCCCCCTCCCTGTCTCTAACCCAGCCCCCCCCCCCCTCCCTGTCTCTAACCAGCCCCCCCCCTCCCTGTCTCTAACCCAGCCCCCCCCCTCCCTGTCTCTAACCCAGCCCCCCCCCTCCCTGTCTCTAACCCTCGCCCCCCCCCCCCTCCCTGTCTCTAACCCAGCCCCCCCCCCTCCCTGTCTCTAACCCAGCCCCCCTCCTTCCCTGTCTCTAACCCTCGCCCCCCCCCCCCTCCCTGTCTCTAACCCTGCCCCCCCTCCCTGTCTCTAACCCAGCCCCCCCCCCCTCCCTGTCTCTAACCAGCCCCCCCTCCCTGTCACTAACCCAGCCCCCCCCCCTCCCTGTCTCTAACCCCGCACTGGCCCAGCCCACACTCACAATCCACGGCCAGCACTGCAGCAAAACACTCAACACACACCAGGTCACAGGCTGACACAGGCAGCAAACACCCCCACCAGCTCACAGCCATCCTGCCACAGCTCTCACACACACACACACACACACAGAGCCACACACACAGACACACACACACAGACAGACACAAACACACAGAGACACACACACAGAGCCTCACAGAGAAACACGCAGACACACACACAGAGCCACACACACACAGCCACACAGAGACACACACACAGAGCCTCACACACACACACAGAGCCCCACACACACTCAGCCCCACAGAAACACACACAGAGAGACACACACAGAGCCTCACACACACTCAGCCCCACAGAAACACACACACAGAGCCACACACACACACACAGAGCCCCACACAGAGACACACACACAGAGCCTCACACACACACACAGAGCCCCACACACACTCAGCCCCACAGAAACACACACACAGAGACACACACAGAGCCCCACACAGACACACACACAAAGCCTCACACACACTCAGCCCCACAGAAACACACACAGAGGCTCACACACACAGCCCCACACAGACACACACACACACACAGACACCCACATACACACACAGAGCCCCACACAGACACACACACAGAGCCACACACACACACAGACACGCACACACAGCCACACACACAGACACGCACACACAGCCACACACACAGAGAAACACACACAAAGAGAGACACACACACACACAGCCTCAGACACACACACAGAGGCTCACACACACACACACAGCCCCACACAGACACCCACAGAGCCTCACACAAACACACTCACAGTCAGTCACAAGCACGTAGAGACACACACACAGATATATGCATACACACAAGAGTCACACAGACACATACACAGAGAGAGACACACAGATGGAGCTCCACACTCACAGACACTGGGTTGCCCTGAATATTCGAACCTCAGGATGGTGTCTCTCTCTCTCTCTGTCTCTCTCTCTCAAAGAGTTTTGTTGACCTTCCCAACCAGGCCCTCTCCTCGTGCTTATGGAGACATGTCGCTCAGTGGTTAGTCTCAGCTGAAGACTTTTCTCTTCGACTGTGCCTTTGGTCACCTTTCTCCCCCTGCCCCTGCTGACCCCCCGGGATCTGTTGTTGTTGTTGTTGTTGTTGTCGTAGAGCCCTCACATTACAAGCGAGAGATCTGAGTTCGATCCCCAGCGGGTCAGGGTGAAACCTTGGGAGAATTTCTCCGCATGCCTGATAATAATCACTCAAAAAACCCCCCAATAAATTATAGTCACTTCAATCCAAGACTGTTTGTGGAACACTGCTGTGCGCAATTGGCCAACGCATTTAGCCCACAGACACAGTCACTTCACGTTGCAGTGTATCCTATGAAGCGCTTTGAGACATCTGGAAGTCATGATAAGGCACTGTATGAAATGCAAGGAATCTCCGCCTGTGGAGCCCGAAGCTTGGGGCTCAAGGACATCATCGTTGAGGGATTCAACACCCACCCCACCCCAACGGCCACAAGACCCATCGCGGCCCAGTGCGGTGCGGAGCTCATGAGGGACTTGCCCTTGGCTGCTCTGAAGCCCCATCACCCCCATCGTGCACAAATATAGTCAATTTTCCTACTCTCCTTCAACCTGCCCCCCCTGCTCTTGTCCCTACCTGACTGTACAGCGCCTTGGGACGACCTCTCAACGTGAAAGGCGCTATATAAATGTAAGTTTTGATTGATTGATTGATTGATTGATTGATCGATGGATCGATGGATCGCTGACTCCCTGAGGCTTCACCTAATCAGTAACCGGCCACTGAGTCACGTCGCATCCGCCCACCTCATTAGTATCTCCAGGTTAGCAGTCACTGGGAAAGCAACACTGTCTTCCCCTCCTCTCCCACTCCCCTCCCATGATAATCCTCACCAGTCCAGTGGGCTAACCATGCCATGTTGACACCCCCCTATCTGCTCCTAGTCACAGCGTGCGCTTCCCCAAACTGCTCCTGTCCCCGTCCTCCACCCTCCACGTGCTTCCGATCAACTCTCCTCTCCACCCTCCTGCCTGACTCCTCTCCCTGCTCGACCCTCCCACTGCTCCAGTCTGCCAATTCTCCGTGGCGCCCACCATGTCGGATGCCGTCGACTGTCCCAGTCGCCACCCCAACTGCCCCGTCCCCCAATCTCACCACAAGGCCTATCAGCCTGTAAGACCCCTCACCTCCGCATCGTCGCTGGGCTCCCGACACTGCCACATCCCACAGGCCGCTGAAACTCATCTAGGCCTTCATTACATCCAGGCACAACAATGCTGACAATGCTCGTCAGACTTCCCAATCCTCCCTCCATAGGCTGCAGATCATCCAGAACTCTGCAGCCCATGTCCTCCACCGCACCAGACTCCGCAAACCTACCACCCCTATCCTCGCCAAACTCCGCAGGCTTCCCATCACAGAGGATTCGATTCAAAATCCAGGTCCTCACCTTTAAAGGCCTCCATGGCCTTGCCCTACCCTACCTCTCCGACCTCCTAACCCCCCCACCAGCCTGTCCTCTCCTCCACTCAGTCAGCTCCAGTCTGCCCCACGATGTCCCCCGACCTCCCCACCCAAGGCACTGGACTTTCAGTGTTTCGGACCTGAGCTGTGGCAGAGATCTGGGAGGGCGGAGGGTGTGAGAGTGACCGATGGGACCGTCAAAGAGGACGGTCTTGAGGAGGCAGGGAGGGGACAAGGCGGAGGGATTGCGGGATGGAATTCCAGAGGTTGGGGGCAGAGTGGCTGAAGGCTCGACCGCCGATGGTTGGGCGGGGGACATGGATCAGACGAGAGCCCATGGACAGGTTGATAGGGGATTAGGAGGCAGCAGAGGTGTGTGTATGGTGGGGGAGTGGGGGGGTTGGGGGTGGTGAGGGGGACAAGGCCATGTTGGGCTTTAAAGGTGAGGACCCAGGATCTTGATTTAGTTGTTGATTTGAATCCTCTGAGTGATGGACCACAAACACTCCCTCAAGCGTCAGTGGGGGTGACAAAGACACAGAAAACAAGGGGGGGACTCGATGAAGATTGTTGTGTGAGAGAACACGAGCTGCAGAGTTTGGGGACGGGAGGGAAGCTTGTGGGGGGGGGGAAGAGTTGGGGAGGCCGGTCAGGAGGGAGTTGGCGAAGTTAAGCCGGGATGTGATGAATGTGTGGACGAGCGATTCGGTGGCACATACAAATAAATCCCTCCAAAAAACCCCACAATAATAAAATTGGTCATTTCAACCCACGACTGTGTGTGTGGGGGGGGGGACACACCGCTGCGCGCAATCGCTGCCGCGATTCGCCCACAATATATATACAGTCACTTCACTTTACAGTATATCCGTGAAAACGCTTTGGGACCTCGATAAGATGTGGAAAGCGCCGTATCAAATGGAAAGATTATTAAAGAAACACAGACGCGGACACACACACAGAGAGAGAGAGAGACACACACGGTGAGAGAGAGACACGTACAGTGAGAAACACACACATCGAGAGTGAGACAGAGAGACCCAGAGCCTGACACAGCCAGACAGAGCCAGAGAGAGATGGAGAGGACATGTTGGGTGGATGCAATGCACACACTCTCTGACACACACACACACACATATGCGCATTCACACACACTCTCTCTCTCTCTCTCTCTCACACACACACTCCCTCCCT
This sequence comes from Hydrolagus colliei, assembly GCA_035084275.1. NCBI lineage: Eukaryota > Metazoa > Chordata > Chondrichthyes > Chimaeriformes > Chimaeridae > Hydrolagus > Hydrolagus colliei. The sequence goes on along the minus strand of CM068771.1, from coordinate 985,159 downwards.
CCCTCCCTCCTCACACACACACACACTCCCTCCCTCCCTCCCTCCCCTCACACACACACACAAACTCTCACACAGGGAGAAACCACAGATCACAACCTGTTTCAGAGGCATCTACCCAGAGACCACGTTACGCGCAGCTCCTGTGATCCACCCATTGGCTGTGAGTCAGTCAGTGAGTCGGGGAGATCAGCGCCAGTGGTGAGTGGGACAGTCACTCTGAGTCGCGGTAAGAGATAGCAGCAGTGTTCGAGACCAGAGAGACTGACCGAGAGTTAGTAACCGCCAAACCAACCCACGGACAAGATGAAAGTTCTCCTGTTCGCCCTGGCCGTGCTCCTGCCTGCCTGCAGCTGGCAGGAAAGTAAGTGACCGACCGACTCCCGACTGTATATGTAAAAAAAATAAGCCTTCGTCAGACGCGCCTCAAAGCGCTTCAACGGGATACACCGCGAGGTCCAGCGGCGGTAAAGGGCGACTTATGGGGGGAGCGAAAGGCGGCGGTCAGTCGCGCACGGGAATGTCCCCGCGGACGGTCGCGTTTTCTATACGAATTGATTTTCGTTGGGTGGGTTGTTACCCACCCACCACCCCCCCCCCCCCCCCCCCCCCCCACACCCCCGGGAAAATAACCCGCCGTTTCATTTCATCCTGGAGCTCCTGTGGCTCAATGGTTAGAGCGTCTTGTCTTGTCAAGCTGGGGAGACCTGTGTTCGAATCCAGGCAGGTCAGGGCCAAACCTGGGGCAAGTTTCCTTACTCCACACACACACACACACAAGCCTAATAATAATCCCCCCCCCCCCCCCCCCCACAATAATAATATTGGTCATTTCAATCCACGACTGTGTGTGTGTGGGGGGGGGGACGCTGCTGTGCGCAATTGGCTGCCGCGATTCGCCCGCAAATATGTACAGTCAATTAACTTGACAGTATATTCTGTGAAGCGCTTTGGGACGTCGATAAGATGTGGAAAAGCGCTGTATCAAAAATGCAAGGATTATTATTATTATTATTATTAAAAAGCGGGTCCCTACTTACTGCCGGTAAACAGAGGTGAGTGTGTGTGAGTGGAAACTCGCCCAACATTTTGCTCTGACCCTCCCGGGAAACGAACCCAGGTCCTTTCGATTGCGAGACGAGCGCTCTAACCACTGAGCTACAGACTCCAGTATTAGTGTTTGTTGTTGTTTATTTGTGTTGTTTTGGGAGAGTGAGTGAGTGAGTGGGTTCTGGTGAGGGTTTTGGGGTTTGGGTTTGGGGGGAATATGTGGAGGGGGTGAGATTGTATCTGGGTTGATTTTCTCGGTCTCTCACCCCCTCTCACTTCGTCAGTCTCCCTCTCACTGTCTCAGTCTCACTCAAGTACTCAGTGAGTCCCTTGTCTCTCTTTGCCAGTCTCTCTCACTTAGAGATCAGCCTCTCATGATCTCCTGACTCTTTCACTCACTAAGTCAGTCTCTCGCTCTCTGTCTCCCTTCACACTATAAGTCTCTCACTCTCTCTCAATCGCTCTCTCTCTCTCTCTCTCTCACGCTCTGTGAGTCTCGGCCACTCTTCACCCTCTCTTGACACACTGTGACTCTGTCTCACTCCCACGGTTAATCATAAGAATCCTTGCATTGGATATAACGCCGTTCACGTCTTATCGACGTCTCCAAGCGCATCACAAAATAAACTCTAAAGTGAATCGACTGTATATTTGTGGGCGAAACGCGACAGCCGATTGCGCACAGCAGCGTCCCGACCACAAACAGTTGTGGCTTGAAATGACCCAATTTTATTATGGTGTTTTTTTTTTGACGGATTATTATCGGGCGTGTGGAGTAAGGAGAGAGAGTTTTCTCCCACTCACAGTTGCGCTCTCTCTCTCTCTCACTCAATCTCTCCCCGTTTCAGTCTCTATCTCTCTTTCTTTTACACTCTTTTGAAGTCAAGTCTCACTCCCTCACAAGAGAGAGGGAAACTGCGAAAGAGACGAGAGACCGACCGAATGAGACAGAGAGTCGCACGCAGAAGGGGTGTGGGGGGTATAGAGGAGGGAGTAGAAAGAGGGGGGAGAGTGAGGTGGGTGTGGGGAGAAAGAGAGAGAGAGATAGAGAAAGACAGGGAGAGAGACAGAGTGAAAGAATTAGTGACCCAGAGAAAAAGAAAGGCAGAGCGAGAGGGGAGAGAGTCAGCGAAAGAGAAAGACAGACAAGAGGGGACAGAGGTCTGGAAAGTCCCTGCTAGTTATCTCATAATAATGAGTTATCAACTTTCAGTTTCACTTTCCTCCTTGGAACCTGCTTCATCCAGTCATTCCTCCCTTCCCTCTCTCCCTTCCCTCTCTCCCTCCTTGTCACCCCCCCCCTCTTCCCCCTTCCCACCTCCCTTCCCCCTCTCCCCCCACTTCCCCCCTCTCCATTCCCCCCTCCCCATGCCCGCGCTCCCCCCCCTCTCCCCCGACTTGCCTCTCTCTCCCCACTCACCTCTCTCACCCCCATCCTCTCTCTCTCCCCCCCCACTTTACTCTCGTCGCACCCGCCCCACCCTCCCCGCCAGCCGAAGACACTTCCTGGTGTCTGTCCTTAACTTGCCCTTCACGATTTGACCTCTGATCTCCCCACAGAGGAGGGAAATAATCCTTCAGCGACAAACATTAATAATATTAATCACGTCGAGACTTGTTCCAGGTTGAGAAGGGACCCGGTTGTAAGAGTGATTCCCCTCATAGGAAATAATAATAAAACGGTCACTCAATCCACGACTGTTTGTGGGACGCCGCTGTGCGCAATTGGCTGCCGCGTTTCGCTCGCAAATATATTTTACAATATATTCTGTGAAGCGCTTTCAGATGCCTCGAAGAATTGTTGAGGTATAAATGCAATATATAAACAATAGGTATAAATAATATTATTATTATTAGTAATAATGCAGTCGGGGGAAACAATGTTAGAGAGGCTAACTCTCAGCCCAGCTCTGTCTGTGTCTTGAGTCTCACTCTCTCGCTGGCCCTCCAAGTCAGAAGGTCACAAGGGGGGAGTGAGGGCGAAGGGATAGAGAGAGAGAGTGAGAGGGAAAAAAAGGGGGAGAGACAGCGGGTGAGAGAGGGAGTTGGGGTGGAGGGAGGCTCGAGACTCTCCAAGTCAGGAAGCAACAAGGGGGGAGAGAGGGGAGAGAGGGGCAGAGGGAGGGGCAGAGATTTGGGTTGGGGGAATGAGGGGTCGAGAGAGGAAGATGGGGGGGGGGGGGGGGGGGGGAGAGGGTCGAGCGGTGGAGAGAGAGGAGGGGGAAGAGAATGGAGAGATGGAAAGAGAGGGGTGTGAGAGAGGGAGTTGGGGGTGGAGAGAGAGGGTCGAGAGAGGGACGGGGTGAGAGGAGAGGGAAAAAAAAGGAGGGTGAAAGGGAAAGAAAGATAGAGGGAAAGAAAGAAAGAGTGGGAGAGGGAAAGAGAGACAGTGGGAAAGAGGGAGCTAGAGAGAGGGAAGGAGGGAAGGGTTGGGAGAGGGAATCAGGGGCGAGACAGAGGGGGGTAGAGGGAATAAGAGAAAGAGAGGGTGAGAGCGGGAAAGGGAAAAAGACAGAAGGGGGAGATAGAGGGGAGGGGTGGGGTGGGAGGAAAGAGGGAGAGTGAGGGGATTGAGATGGGGGGTGGGAGAGAGGGAGAGGTGGTGGGAGAGAGAGAGGCAAAGAGAGAGAGAGCAGCCTTATCAGAGATGCCGTCCTTCAGATGAGAACTGAAAGTGAAAGACTTCAGTCCCTGGACAGGCATCTCCCTGGGGTGGGGAGCTGCGTTGGGGGTTGGGGGGGGGAAGCGGGGCAGGTGGGTAGGGACGGGGCGTAACTGGAGCAGTGCGGGGCGGGGGGTTGGGAGGGGGGATGTGGGGGTCTCCTCGGAGCTGTCCCCCCCCCCCCAGATGACATGTTGAGGTTATTATTAATTAATTATTATTCCCAGAGCACCCCGGGTCAGTGAATCATTCATTCATTATCGTTATTATCAGGCACAGGCAATAAAATGGGATTATTATGAATAACATTATTAATTTTTTTTATCATTACCAGGCACAGTACAGGTGAAGGAGCCAGGATTATTATTATTAATATGGTTAATATGTTTATTATTATTATTATTAAAGTAAAAGCCTGTTTATCTGGCACCCAATCAACCGTAACTTCTGTGTAACCAGCATCGCGGGAAAAAAAAAGGTCCGCATTCAATTAACTGGAATTTATCCGGAAAAATGCATTGAATTTTTTTTCTTTTTCGGGGGGCCAAATATCCGGCGCGCGTATTAACCAGCATTGGCCAGGTCCCGAGTGTGCTGGATAAACGGGCTTTTACTGTATTATTACCAGGCACAGCACAGATGAAGAAGCCAGGATTATTATTATTAATATGGTTAATATGTTTATTATTATTAATATTCGTAGGCATCCCCCAAGTGCAGATGTACACTCGCCACGCTCCAGTGGATGGGGAGAAGAATGTGTTGATCTGCTATGTCAGTAAGTTTGCCCCCCCCCAATGCTATTGTGGAGCTGATGGAGGGCGAGCGAGTCCTGCAGGAAGCCCAGCAGAGTGACCTGACCTTCGAGACCGACTGGAGTTACTTCCTGTTCAAACACATTGACTTCACTCCGCGTAAAGGCGTCCAGTACGGCTGCAAAGTCCGTCACAGCACCTTCGACAATGGGCAGCGCATCACCACCTGGGGTAAGGCACAGTCACTCACACACACACACACACACCCGCTCACAAACATACCCGCACACACACACATACACGCTTATACACACATACCCGCACACGCACACATACCCGCACGCACACAATTCCCGCACACACACATACCTGCTTTCATACACACACGCACATACCCGCTTACATACACAACACTCACACACCCACTCACAAACATACCCGCACACACACACATACCCACTTATACACACATACCCGCATGCACACAATTCCCGCACACACACATACCTGCTTTCATACACACACGCACATACCCGCTTACATACACAACACTCACGCACACATAAGCGCTCACACACACATACCCACTCACGCACACACACACACACACACATAACCGCTCACACACAGGGAGCTTGCCAGAGAATGAAGGGCCAGGCGAGAGCGGGGACCAGGACGCCCCTCAAGCCTGTGCCACCATTCTATCCAATCAGTCCGGCAGCTCACTGCCTCGATTACACACTAACACCCTGGCGATTAACAGGACCCCAACAGAGGCGGCCTCACAGGCTGGGCCCACAGGCTGATCAGTGAAAAATGAAGATGAATGCTGATAAATGCATATTTATCAGAGAGATTCCCCCCCCACAACCTGTAACTGATCCGGTGTCAGACTGTCTGTAATGGGATCAACCCACTGGTGAATGGGAGGGGGGGGGGGGGGGGGGGGGGGGGTCTCACTGTCCATTCCCCCTCCCCTCCCATCCTCCCTCCTATAATCTGAAACCAGAGATTAACTTGTATTCTTGTTTTGTTATTCCCCAGACATGGACAGCTACTAATGCGCAGGTCACAGGTGAGTAAATTGGGGGCAAGGAGAGAGGGGGAGGGAGGGGGGAGGGATGGGCTGAGAGAAAGGGGGAGCTTTGGGACTGAGAGGAAGGCGAGGGGTAAGTGAGAGGGGTAAGCGAGGGAGGAGGAGGAGGGGGGCGGTGAGGGTTTGAGAGGATGAGGGAGAGGGATTGTGGGAGGGGGTGAGGCACAAAGGTGAGATAGGGGGTAGGGAGGGGGGTGAGGGAGAGAAGGTGACAGAAGGGGGAGAGAGAGGGAGGGAGGAGGGAGAGCCAGAGGGCAGTGAGGAGAGGGGTTGAGCAAGAGAGGGCGGGAGAGGAGGAGGAGGAGGATGGTGAGTGAGAGGGCGAGGGAGAAGGGGGAAGAGATATGGTGAGAGAGGGGCTGGGTGTGGGAGGAGAGAGAGGGAAGGGGTGAGAGAGAGGGCAGCGATGTGGAGTGAGAGGGAAGGAGAGAGAAGGGAGTGGGTGAGGGATTAAGCGAGGAGGGAGTGAGAGAGGAGGGGGTGAGGGAGAGAGAGGGTGGGAGGAATGGAGAGAGTGCGAGGGGATGGAAGGAAGGGAGAGTGGGAGAACATGGAGCTGAGGGAAGGTGGGAGAGAGTGACGGAGAAGGGTGCTGAGGGAGAGAGGAGGGAGGAAGTGATGGCTGAGTGAGGTGGTGAGAGGGAGGTCTGGTGAATGTCCCTGTGTCTGTCTCTCTGTGTATCTCCCTTTGTCTCCATATTATTATTATTCTATCTCTGTGTCTCTCACTGTGTCTTGCGTTTCTCTGTGCGTCTCTCTCTCTATCTCACTCTGTGTGTGTGTGTGTCTCTCCCTCTGACTCTCTTGTGTCTCTCCCAGGCGCCGGAGCTGGCTGTTGACGCTGATCACCGCTCGGCTCGGGTCTTGGCCAAAATCCCCGCCTCCTCCGTCGTCGCTGAAATGTTTAATCACCGCTTTCCCGATGCCTTTAACTTCAAGCTGCCTCCAGCCCCTCCTCGACACCGTGGGGTGTGAGGAGGGATGGGGGGGGGGGGCTATACTGTCGCTGTTATTATGTGTGTGGTGGTGGGTGGGGGGGAGAAGGATAATTTGTACTGAATGTGTGTGGGGGGGGGGGGGGGGAGGGCTTAATCTCGCTATGGAATTGGGGGCTGTTGGGTTTTGCCGACTGTAGGGAGGGGGCTGGGATCTGTACCCGCTTGTGGGGGTGGGGAGGGGTGGGGGTGGGGGGGGGAGGGTGGTGTTGGGGAGGGGGGGTTCTGTGCTTGTATTCTTGCTATTTGATTAAACATACCTGTGTGTGACTCAGTGTCAGCTCCACTCATTTACACCCCTCGCGACCCACCATCGCACAAGGACAACCGATCAGTGTAGTGACTGTGTGTGTGTGTGATCAGTGTAGTGACTGCGTGTGTGTGTGTGTGTGTGATCATTTGGCCTGTGCTGCTTGTCCGACAGTCCATTTTTGGGGGGCGGTGGGTGGGGGAGGGGGGTCAGCCGGGTGTCTGATACTCAACATCCCATGACAAGTCTCCAAACCAAACTGAGAATTCCCCACATCCACCTACACTTGGAAATCCCAGAGATATTTAATGAATAATGAAATACACACCGTATTTACCTAATTCCATAGAGTATTAGGCGCTGGTTGGCAAGAGGTGGGTGGGGGGGGCGGGTGGGAGGCTAACCAGCTGAACCCCACACAGCTCGGCCACTGATATCACTGTCTGACAAGCTTTCCCACTGCTTGTCCAGCCAGGACCACGCTCCCCGTCGGTTAGGGCTTCGGCTGCGGGATCAACAAGAGCTGAGAGGGAGGATTCCCTGTTCCCAGTGACTGCTCTGTCCTTCCAGGTCCTGCTGATGATAATAATAATAATAATAATAATCCCTGCATTTGACGTGGCGCTTTTCACATCTTATCGACGTCTCAAAGCGCTTCACAGAATATACTGTAAAGTGAAGTGACTGTATATTTGCGGGTGAAACGCGGCAGCCGATTGCGCACAGCAGCGTCTCCCCACAGACGGGCGTGAATCGAAACGACCAATTTTGATTATTGTGGTTGTTTTCGGAGGGATTATTTGAGCCAGGCTGGGGCTGTGCTGTCATTAGCGAGAGAGAGAGACAGAGAGAGAGCCCTGGATACACTGCGGACCCTCCTGGCTCAGGAACAGGAGTAGAGACCGTGACCGAGACAGGCTGGAAACTCACTCTATTGCCAGGCAGGTCACATTGGGCCCAGGGCCACCTCCCTGGAAACCTCGCTTGGTCACATTTAAAGCCCCTCCACAACCCCCCCGCACCCCCCCCCCCCCCCCCCCCCCCACTACATCCCTGACCTCCCATCCCCTTACCAACCTGCCCACTTCCTCCCTCCCTTCGCTCATCAGGGCTCTGGCCTGCTCCACGTTCCCCCGCCCCACCATTGGCGCCGAGCCTTCAGCCACTCTGCCCCCAATCTCTGGAACTCCCTCCCGCAATCCCCCCACCTCGCCCCCCCTTCCTGGCCTCCTTCAAGTCTCTCCTCTTCGATGGACCCATCAGTACTCCTTATTCCCCCACACCTGTCCTCAGCTCGGGTGTGAAGCAGTGACTGTCCAGCGCCTTGGGATGTCCTCCTGACTTATAAGTGTTACTGTGTTGTTGTTGTAGTTGGTCATTTGAGACCCGACGAGTGTGGGTGCGAATGTGAGTGCGAGTGTGAGTGCAAGCCTCACAAGAGTGAGAGCTTTGAGCCGTCTCCGAAGCTTGCGTTCAGTTGCCGTGTCAAACTCCAGGATTATTATTATTACGAGGTCGTCCCTCCTGTGTCTCTGGGCAGCCAATATCCCACCCACTGACCGACTGGCAACCCAGCCAACCGGCCACAGCCCCACATCCCACCCTCAGCAACCAGAGACGTTAGACCTCAAACAGTTGTTGTAATATTAACCCTCGCCGTTGACACAGCGCCTTACCCTGTGCTCCCGGGCGTCTCAAAACGATTCACGGATGTACAACGACAACAACAAAATTGCGCTTGTAAAGCGCGTTTCACGTCGGGAGGACGTCCCAAAGCGCTGAGGAGTCAGGTCGGGACCCGAGGGGGGGGTCGGGATAGGGGGAAGGAGAGGAGGAAGTTGGGGAGCCGAAGGCGCGGTCAAAGAGGAAGGATTTGAAGGAGGAAAGGGAGCAAGTGAGGTGTAGGGGCTGTGGGATGGAGTCCCACAGTATGGGGGCAGAGAGGCTGAAAGTCTGGCCGTCGATGGTTGGGTGGTTAGGGCAGTGGACGCGGAGCAGGCCTGGTCTGCTGAACGGAGGGTGTGGGCACAGGCTGACAAGGGGAACAGCAGGTCAGAGAGATAGGCGGGGGCAAGGCCGTGAATGGCCTTGAAAATGAGGATGAGGATCTTAAATTGGATCCTCTGGGTGATAGGGAGTCAGTGGAGACGGGCGAGGGTGGGAGTGATGTGGTCGCGGAGCCTGGTACGGGAGAGAACACGAGCTGCAGAGTTCTGAATGACTTGCAGCCTGGTGAAGGGAGGAGCTGGGGAGGCCGACGAGGAGAGAGTTCCTGTAGTCCAGCCTGGAAGTGACAAAGGCGTGAGGGACGAGGGTTTCGGTGGCGGGGGGTGGGGGTGTGGGGGGGGGGTGGGTGAGGTAGTGGAGGAGTCTGGCAATCTTGCGGAGGTGGTGGAAGGCTGTGCCGGTCATGGAGCGGATGTGGGGGAGGAAGGATAGCTCGGGGTCGAGCAAGACGCCCAGATTCCTGATTGGCTTGAGAGATAATAATCCTTGCATTTGATGTACAGGGTCTCAAAAACTCACCGTAGAATTTACTGTATTTGAAGGTGAATTGACTGTACATTTCACGGGTGAAAAGTGGCAGGCGATGGCGCACAACAGTGTTCCACAAGCAGCTGGGGATTCAAATTACCAATTTCCTATTAATTTTTTGTGGACGGAATGATTGCCCCCCCCCCACAGAAGAGTGATCCGACAATCCACTAACGAGTGGCTTCCCACTCCCTGCTGGTAAACAGAGGCGTGCGTGTGTGTGGGGTGAGGAACCTTGCCCTCGCCCTGCTGGGAATCAAACCCAGGTCTCCCTCCGGCTTGCTCTAACCTGCAGGAGACTCCACGAATAATAAATCAAGTCACACAGATGCCTGCTCGCTGCGTGTAGGTGCAGTGCCCTCTTGTGTCTCTGGGAGATTACAGCTGAGCGCTCGGCACTCGCAAGCCAGAGGAGCCGGGTTCGATTCCCGGGCACGAACAGGGGCAAGATTCTTACGCAAGTTTCCTCAGACGCTTATGTCTCCGTTTACCAGCAGTAGGTTGGAACACAGATGTGGGGATGGCTTTTCTGTGGGCGGCAACACCCTTAGAAAAATAAATTGAAGAAATAATAATACTACTAATAATAATAATAATCCTTGCGTTGGATGCAACAACCTGATCGCGGCTTCTCGACGTCTCAAAAGCGCTTCACCAGATACACTGCAGAGTGGATTTGGCTGTATATTTTGTGGGCGAAACGCGGCAGCCGATTGCGCACAGTAATTTGGTCACTCAATCCCTGACCGTTTATGGGGCCGTCACTGTGCGTAATTAGCTGCAAATTTCCGCCACGAAACACACAGTCACTACACTTTACGGTCTATCCCGTGAGGCGCTTTGAGACGTCTCGAAGACCCGATCGGGCGCTGGATATGCATAACACTCACAATAAATTAATAATTGTCTTTGCATTTGATATTGCGCTTTTCCCATCTTCCGGGCGTCTCCAAATGCGTGGATCAGTATCATAAACTGAATGGGATTCGGAGACCAAAGTGACTACCATATATCTCCGCGTACAAGGTGCACTTTTTTTGCACGTCGGAAGATCTCGAAAGTTGGGGTGCGCCCTATACGCAGGAACAAGAAATGTTGAGCCTCGGAAATACAGTAAACATGAGGGGCGGCCGGCGCGCTGTCAGCCCGGGGTTTGGTCAGTGTCCGGCGGGGGTTGGGAGGAGCGGGTGACGGGGCTTCGCCTCGGCCGCCCGGGCAGCGGCAACAGCAGCGGACTTCAGTGCTGTGCCTGCTGCCTGCCTTCTGCCAAACCCAGCTGCCTCCCTCCCTGCCTACCTCCCTCCTGCCTGCTGCCTGCCTCTCCCTCCTCCCTCCCTCCCTGCCTGCCTCTCTTTCCCTCCCTGCCTGCGTGGCTGCCTGCCCCTCTCCCACTCTCTCTCCCTGGCTGCCGGCCTGTCTCTATCCCACTCTCTCTCCCTGGCCTCCGGCCAGCCTCTCTCACTCTCTCTCTCCCTGCCTGCGTGCCTCTCTCCCTGGCTGCCTGCGTGCCTTGCCTCTCTCCCTCTCTCTCTCCCTGGCTGCCTGCGTGCCTCTCTCCCTCTCTCTCTCCCTGGCTGCCTGCGTGCCTTGCCTCTCTCCCTCTCTCTCTTCCTGCCTGCCGGACTGCCTCTCTCCCTCCCTGTCTGCGTGCCTGCCTGCCTCTCTCCCTCTCTCTCTCCCTGGCTGCCTGCCTGCTTCCTCCCCCCTCCCTCTCTCCCTCCCTGGCTGCCTGCCTCTCTCTCTCCCTACCTACCTGTCTCTCCTCCCTTCTGCCAGCAATATCATTGAAAATGCTTCAGTTTTTTTTTTCACCAAGAAAAGGTAAAAAGTGGGGGGTGCGCCTTATACGCGGAGATATACGGTATTCACTCTATAAAGAGACTTATGAGCTGTACCCATCCCTCTCTCTCCCCCTGCTACTCTCTCTCCCCTGCATGTGTGTATGTATACACCCTCCTGTCTCTGCTTGCAGTTTCTCTCCCCCATCTCATCTCTGTCCGAAGCGTCTCACTCCCCGTGTGTCTCTCTTCTCTGTATGTTTGTGTAAGTCAACCGTCTCTCGCTCTGTGTCTCTCTGATGTGTGTGAGTGTGTGTGTGTCTGTATATACACTTATATCTCTCTCCTGTCTGTGTGTACATGTCTCTCTACTCTGTGGGTATATATACCCTATGACTCTTGCTTGCTTGTTTGTGTGTGTGTGTGTGTGTGTCTATATATACCCTGTGACTCTCGCTTGTGTGTTGTGTCAGTATATCCAGTGTACAAACACAGCAGTGTCTCTTCCCTGTGTGTCTGTGGGAAATGTGGAATTTTCTCCTCCAGAGCCTTGCGGATGCTGGATCCATCCACCACCATTAAGAGTGAGGCTGAGAGATGTTTGGTAGGTCAGGGATTAAGGGAGAAAGCGGGAAATTCGAATTGAAAGGATTAGTTGAGGTACTGATCAGCCATGATCTTATTAAATGGTGGAACAGGCTGGAAGGGCTGAATGGCCTCTTTCTGTTCTCGTGTTCCTACCTTGTCTCCTGTGTGTGTGTGTGTGTGTGTACACTGTGTCTCTCACCTGTGTGTGTGTGTGTGTGTGTGTACACTGTGTCTCTCCTCCTGTGTGTGTGTGTGTGTGTGTGTGTGTGTACACTGTGTCTCTCTCCTGTGTTTCTGTGTGTGTGCACACTGTGTCTCTCCTGTGTTTCTGTGTGTGTGTACACTGTGTCTCTCTCCAGTGTGTGTGTGTGTGTGTGTGTACACTGTGTCTCTCTCCTGTGTTTGCGTATCTGTATACACAATGTGTGTCTCTCTCCACTGTGTGTGTCTACTAGGGGTCCGCCGATATGGAAATTTTCCGATATTGATATATCGGTGGCCTCATGTTGATATATACCGATATATCGATATCGCCGGGGTATTTTAACCTGTGTATGCGCGTGCATTCCAGTACGCGAGCTCTAGGCCCAGGAGGTTTGCAATGCTGGCGACAAGGTAAGTTGAAAAGTTTTATATCATACCAATATAACCGATACATCGATATATCGCCAGACTCCAATGTCTACACACCCTTGAAGGGCTGAATGGCCTACTCCTGTGTTGGTCTGTATGTACACTGTGTCTCTCATATATGTGTATGTGTGTGAGTATACCCTGTGTCTGTCTCCTGTGTTTGTGTGTACACGTGTATATACCCTATATCTGCCTCGTGTATGTGTGTGTGTGTGCGCGCCCTGTATAAACGCAAGTTGCTACTGTCATCAACCTCTCCTGTTTACTGGCACTGTCCCCACCCACCGTAACAAACATCCGTCACCATCCTGTCCTTACACACCCTCTCCGGGCCCATTCCTGCTCGCAAAATCCTGCCTCCTCTCCTCTCTCCACCTCCCTCTCCTCCCCAACCTCCCTCTCCTCCCCAACCTCCCTCTCCTCTCCAACCTCCCTCTCCTCTCTAACCTCTCTCTCCTCTCTACCCTCCCTCTCCTCCCCAACCTCCCACTTCTCTCTACCCTCCTCTCCTCCCCAACCTCCCTCTCCTCTCTAACCTCCCTCTCCTCTTTAACCTCCCTCTCCTCCCCAACCTCCCTCTCCTCCCCAACCTCCCTCTCCTCTCTAACCTCCCTCTCCTCCCCAACCTCCCTCTCCTCTCTAACCTCCCTCTCCTCTTAACCTCCCTCTCCTCCCCAAACCTCCCTCTCCTCTCTACCCTCCCTCTCCTCTCCTCTCTACCCTTCCTCTCCTCCCCGACCTCCCTCTCCTCCCCGACCTCCCTCTCCTCTCTACCCTCCCTCTCCTCCCCAACCTCCTCTCCTCTCTAACCTCCCTCTCCTCTTTAACCTCCCTTTCTCCCCCCAACCTCCCTCTCCTCTCTAACCTCCCTCTCCTCCCCAAACCTCCCTCTCCTCTCTAACCTCCCTCTCCTCTTTAACTTCCCTCTCCCTCCCCAACCTCCTCTCCTCTCTACCCTCCCTCTCCTCTCTACCCTTCCTCTCCTCCCCGACCTCCCTCACCTCCCCGACCTCCCTCTCCTCCTCGACCTCCCTCTCCCTCCCCGACCTCCCTCTCCTCTCCAAGGTCCTGGAACCAATCCTTGCTGGTTAATCAAAATGTAAGTTTTGATTGATTGATTGGTTGCTTCCCAGCTCATGCTCCTTCCTCTCCTACCACTCCCTCCACAAACCCTCTCCAATGGGGTTACCGTGCCGCGGACAGCACAGAGAGGGCCTCTGGTCAAGGTCACAAAACGACATGTTGTCCGTCTGTGACCAGGGGTCTCCCTCCGCCTCCTCGTCCTCTCCTCCGCCTTTGACGCAGTGGACCCCACTCGATCCTCTCAACCTCAACCTCGAGGTTCTGTCCTTGACTGGCTCTAGTCCTACCTCTCACACCGTCTCCCCCTTCGTGTCGGCCAACGATTTCTCTTCCGGCCCCCGCACTGTCTCTTGTGGGTTCCTCAGGGCTCTGTCCTTGATCCCCTGCTCTTCACCCTCTCTATGCTCCCCCCTCGGTGACATCATCCGCAGACATGGGGTCAATTTCCACCTGTATGCGGATGACACCTCTCTGCCCCACCCTCAACTCCAGGACAACCAGCGTCCTGACAAGACTGTCTGGTCAGACATCAAGTCCACAGATGAGAGACAACTTTCTACAGCTGAATATTAGCAACACTGAGGTCCTCCTTGATTGGCTCGCGCCAACGCCTCCGCACCCTCTGAAATCCATCCACATTCGCTTTGCCTCACCACCTCCCTTTCCTCCTTCAAGACCCTCTTCTTTGACCGCTCTCCCCTCCACTGCCCCCAAATCTCTGACTTGTGCAAATGTAATATTGCATTCTCTCTCTCTCTCTCTTCCTCTTCGGTCTGTGTGTGTGTATATTTACACTGTGTCTCTCTCTCTTGTTTGTATACACTGTAGACCTCTCTCCATCTCTCTGCTGTATGTGTGTGTCCATCCCCCTCTCTCTCTATGTGTGTGTGTGTGTGTACTATATTTCTCTGTGTGCATAAGTGCGTGTCTCTCTGTGCCTCTCTCATTCTCTCAGACTCACTTTCTCTCCTCTCTGTGACAACCCTAACTCACTCGGTCTCCCTCACTCTTTCCCTCTGATTCACTCTGTCCCCCTCCCTCCATCACTCTCTCTCTCTGTCCGTCCCTCCCTCTGTGTCTCTCTCACACACTCTCCCTGTGTATCACTCTCCCTCTCTGTGTGTCTCTCTCTCTCTCTCCCTCACTCCTTCTCTCACAGTGCGTCACACTGTTTCTCGCCGTCCTTCACTCTCTCTGGGCCCGATACACTCCCCCTCTCCGTCTGTGTCTCCATCTCTCTGCCTCTCACACTCCCCCCTCACTCTCATGAAACTCTATGTCTCTCCCTCCCTTCATCTCACACTCTAGTCTCCCTCTCACATCCCTTCTCTGCCCGTCTCTCCCTCCTTTCTCAATCTCCCCCACTCTCTCTCCCTCTGCCGCACACTCTCCTCCCTCCCTCTCTGTGTCTCTCACACTCTCCAACCCTCCCACACTCAACAACAAATTACACATGTCTCTCTCCCTCCCTGCCTTTCACGTCTGAAGGACAACTCAAGGCACTCTGTTTAACACACTAGCTCGCTCTCTCTCTCTCTGTCACACTCTCCTTCTCACACTGTTTCTCTATCTCTGACTCCTCCACCCCTCTCTCTAGTCTCGCCCCACGCTCTCTCCTTCCCTCCTCCCTCACACACTCTCCCTCTCTCCCCTACCCCTCCCCTTCTTTCTCCACCCCCGTCGCCCACCCTCACTCCATCTCTGTCCACCCAATTCAGTGCGTGAAGACTTCCTCCAGACGTGAAAGCGCTCTATAATAAATGTGATGTTGTTCTTGTCTCTCTCTCTCTCTCTCCTCAGCCCCACCATCTGTCTCCTCCGCCTCTCACGCTCTCTGTCTAGGTCTCTCACACTCCTCTATCCCCCTTTCTCTAAATATCTCCCCTTCCCTCTCTCTCACTCACTCACTCTCTCAAGGTCTCTCCCTCCCCCCGCCCCCCCCCCCCTCTCTCTGATTCTCCTTCCCCCTCCCTCTCTTTCATTCCCTCTCGCCTTCTCTCCCACCCTCTCTCCCCCTTCTCTCTCTCTCTCCCTCTCCCCCATTTCCTCTCTCTCTCTCCCCTCTTCTCTCTCTCTCACTCTCCCTTCCCTCTCTCACTTACTCCCCACTTCTCTCTCTCTCTCTCTTCCCCATTCTCTCTCTCCCCTTTGCTCCTCTCCCCCTTCTCTCTCTCCTCCCGTTTCTCTCCCCCTTCTCTCTCCTCTCTCCCCCTTCTCTCTCTCCTCCCCCTTTCTCTCTCCCTCTCCCCCCTTCTCTCTCTCTCTCCCTCTCCCCCTTCTCTCTCTCCTCCCCCTTCTCTCTCTCTCCCCCTTCTCTCTCTCTCTCCCCCTTCGTCTCTCTCTCTCTCCCCCTTCTCTCTCCTTCCCCCCTTTCTCTCCCCCCTTCTCTCTCTCTCTCCCCCCTTCTCTCTCTCTCTCTCCCCCCTTCTCTCTCTCCTCCCCCTTTCTCTCCCCCTTCTCTCTCTCTCTCTCCCCCCTTCTCTCTCTCCTCCCCCTTTCTCCCCCCCCTTCTCTCTCTTTCCCCTTCCCTCTTCCCCTTCTCTCTCTCCCTCTCCCCCCTTCTCTCTCTCTCTCCCTCTCCCCCCTTCCCTCTCCCCCTTCTCTCTCTCTCTCTCTCTCTCTCCCCCTTCTCTCTCTCTCCCTCTCCCCCACTCTTCTCTCCCTCTGGATGACTCAGCTCCGGGGACCAATCAGCGGCTGTGGTGGGCGAGGCGCTGCGGTCACGTGCGACAGAGCGGGCCAATGGCGACTGGCGGGCGGATCACGTGTGAGGGCGGGGCCTGGCGGGGTATAAAGGGCCGGGGAGAGCGGCTGCCGCCATTTTACTGTCAGCCGCCGCCGCAACAACATCCGGTACCGACACCGGGGACAGAGAGAGAGAGAGAGAGAGAGAGGCAGCCACAGCTACAGCCAGGGGGAGACAGTGAGACACCGGGACACACACACACACACACAGGGGGAGATACACACAGACAGGGGGAGATACACACAGACAGACAGGGGGAGATACACACAGACAGACAGGGGGAGATACACACAGACAGGGGGAGATACACACAGACAGGGGGAGACACAGACAGACAGACAGGGGGAGATACACACAGACAGGGGGAGATACACACAGACGGGGAGATACACACAGACAGACAGGGGGAGACACAGACAGACAGACAGGGGGAGACACACAGACAGACGGGGAGACATAGACAGACAGGGGGAGACACACAGACAGATAGACAGACAGGGTTAGACACACAGACAGATAGACAGACAGGGGGAGACACACACACAGACAGACAGGGGGAGACACATAGACAGACTGATAGACAGACAGGGGGAGACATACACACAGACAGGGGGAGACAGTGAGACACCCGGACACACAGACAGGGAGACTCGCACACCCACAGACAGGGGGAGACACAGACCCACAGACGGGGAGAGACAGACCCACAGACAGTGGGAGATACCCGGCCACAGACAGGGGGAGACACACAGACCCACGGACGGGGAGGGGGACAAACAAACCCACAGACGGGGAGACACTCATAGATAGACAGGGGGAGAGATACCTACACACAGGGAGAGACATACACAGACAGATAGGGGGAGACACACACACACAGACAGGGGGAGAGATACACACACACAGGGAGAGACACACACAGACAGATAGGGGGAGACACACACACACAGATAGGGGGAGAGATACACACACACAGGGAGAGACACACACAGACAGATAGGGGGCGACAGTGAGACAAATCGACCCAGAGTCAGAGGGGGAGACATTGAGATTGACACTGAGGGAGGGGGGGGGGGGGGCGCTGGGGGAGAGACAGACACCGGGGGGGGGAGACAGACACTGGGACAGTGAGGGCAGCCAGGCCACAGGGGGAGACACTGAGCCTCTCCCAGCCCGAGCCCCGGGCTCCAGCCAGACAACCAGGCCCGGGGGGAGGGGGCGGGCACACACACACACACACAGAGCCCGGGGAGAGAGGGCGGGGGGGGAAGGCCCGGACACTGACTGACTCCCAGTCCGAGGCCTGGCCTGGCCTCAGGCCCCCGGGACACACACACCGGAGCAGCGGCGGCCCATGGAAACAGCGGCTCATCCCGGGCTGGACAGGTACAGGGGGAGACACAGAGAGAGACACAGCCCCGGGGGACACACACATACATACAGAGCCGTGGGGGGGGGGGGAGTCACAGAGACACGGCCGCGGGGGGCGCCCTGGAGGCGGGGGAGGGAAACAGGACAGACCCCGGCCTCAGACTAGGGACTAGGCCCCGGCCTCCAGCCGCCATTTTCACTCCACAGATACTCACCCTGATACACACACACACTGATACACACACACACACACACTGATACACACACACACACTGATACACACACACACACACACTGATACACACACACACTGATACACACACACACTGATACACACACACTGATACACACACACACTGATACACACACACACACACTGATACACCCTGATACACACACACACACACTGATACACACACACACACGCTGATACACACACACACTGATACACACACACACACTGATACACCCTGATACACACACACACTGATACACACACACACACGCTGATACACCCTGATACACACACACACACCCTGATACACACACACACACCCTGATACACACACACACACCCTGATACACACTGATACACACACACACACCCTGATACACACACACACACTGATACACACTGATACACACACACTGATATTCACACACCCTGATATACACACTGATACACACACTGATACACACTGATACTCACACACACACCCTGATACACACACACACACACTGATACACACACACTGATACACACTGATACTCACACACACACCCTGATACACACACACACACACTGATACACACACACTGATACACACTGATACTCACACACACACTGATACACACACTGATACACACTGATACTCACACACACACTGATACTCACACACCGTGATACACACACACTGATATTCACACACACTGATATTCACACACACACTGATATTCACACACACTGATACACACACACACACTGATACTCATACACAAATATTCACACACACACTGATACACACTCACACTGATACACACACCATGATACACACACATACTCACACACACTGATGCACACACTGATACTCACCCATACACAAATACACACTCACTCTGATACACACTGATACTCACACACACTGATTGATACACACACACTGATACACACTCACACACAGATCCACACACACACTGATACACACACACACAGATAACACACTCACACATACACTGACACACACTCAATCTCACACACACTGATACACACCCACTCACTCACTCTGATATACACATACTGCTGCACCATGCACTGATACACACACTGATACACAGATAGTCACACACACTGATACACACTCACACACACTGATATACACACTGATCTATTGATCTACATTCACTTACACACACGGATAAACACAAACGCCCAAAGCAGGCACTGATACACACTCACACTGATATACACTCACATACACACCACACTGGCATGCACTCACACACACTGATATACACATACAGTTACCTCGCACACTGAGACACACTCTGATATACCACACACACTGATTCACACACCACTCACTGATACACACACACGTACCTCACACAAACTGATACACACCACACACACTTACTTCACTGATACACACTCACAACACACACCTCACACTCAACACACACATACCTCACACTCACCACATACACACTCAATACATGCCTCACTCACTGATACACATTCACCTCACACAATCACATACACACTCAACTCACATTTGCCTCATGCATTCGCCTCATGCTGCTGCACACTCACAATACACGCACTGCTGCACACAAATACATACACTGACCGTACACTGATACACACCCTGACCCCACACACACTCAGTCCACACTGACTGCTATCGTGGTGACCTGTTTGGTGTGTGTTGGCAGGTTACAGACGGACATTGGTAATGGGCTAAGTGGTTTGGCTGTGGACTCGGGCTCTGGGAAGCGAATCCGGAAACCCTCGATGCTGTATGAAGATTTTGAACGTCCCGCCATGGCCTTGTCTACCTCCATCCACTCTCAGCAAAACCACTGTGTGTCCTCGCCCCCCACCCCCGAGGTGTCCAACCCTATGAAGCCAGGACGCATCACCAACCAGCTCCAGTACATGCAGAAGGTGCTGATGAAAGCTCTGTGGAAACATCAGTTCGCCTGGCCTTTCTACCAGCCTGTGGACTCCGTAAAACTCAGCCTCCCGGTCAGTATCAGCTACACACACACACACACACACACACACACACACACACACACACAGGGGCCCCTAATAATAGCAATACAGTAGTAATAACATAGCAATAAGATTGATCAGGTATATATTTATTAGCAGTATAATCATATAGCTATAATATTAATAATATCACTGTAATATTTTTACCTGATAACAAGATAGTATTACCAATATTATTCTTAATATTTATGATCTAATCATCGTGCGAGTACTGGAATGGCAATAGAATAATAATCCCTGAACCAAAATAATAAAAATTGGTCGTTTTCAATCCGCGGCTGTTTGTGGGGGAGGCTGCTGTGCACAATTGGCTGCCGCGCTTCGCCCACAAATGTACAGTCACTTCACCTCACATTATATTCTGTGAAGCGCTTTTGAGACGTCGATAAGGTGTGAAAAGCGCTAAATCAAAGGCAAGGGTTGTTATCCGAGGCCTTTGGGACATCCTCCCGACGTGAAAGGCGCGTGTAATTTTGTGGTTGTGTTATTCTATATAATAGCAGCCTTAATATAATAGTAATGTTAATATATAATAGCTACATATGACTATCACTGCAGTAATAATAATGTATAATAAAAATATAATCACAAAATAAATAATACAATCTATAATAATACAATCTATAATATTAAAATTTAAATATGATAGCAATAGAATATCAGTAGTCTTACAATATTAATAATGACCCTTACATTTTGATACAGCGATGTTCACGTCTAGAATGGCAATTTGGTATTGATAATAACAATTTAAAAATATGATCGCAAAATGATATTAACAATACATCTCTAATATTAATAGACGTGTGTAATACCATACTATAAATAATATACAAAAACAAAATAATATATTTAGTAATACAGGTTTCCCTCCCCAACCGCGGGGGATACATTCCTGTAAACCTTCGCGGTCGGTAAAACCTCGGTTGGGAAACCTGGGGATACGGAGAGTATGTTCGCGTTTAGTAAAACTAAACACAAGAAAACACACACAGTTATAACAAACCTGGGAGAGGGGGGGTGTCAGCTGGGGAGCATTGGCTGCCAGGATCTGCAATAATCCGCGAGTCTGACTCGCGCCTGACACAGAGAGAGAAGAGACAGACATGGAGGGTGGGAGAAGCTGTCTGACTGACTTACACAGAGATAGAGAAAGACGAGGAGGGTGGTGAGTTGGAGGGTGGGGAGCGACACGCAGGGCTGGGGGGAACGTCTGACTGACTTACACAGAGAGGGAGACACAGAGGGTGGTGGTGGGGGGGTGACACAGAGGGGTGGGGTGGATGTCTGACTAACTTACATAGAGAGAGAGAGACATGGAGGGTAGGGGGGGGTGACACGAAGGGCTGGGGGGGTTGACACGGAGGGCTTGGGGTGGGGGATGGGGTGACTGGCTTACTGTACTTGTAGATCCACGGGTGCGGCTGGACCACGCGGGGTAGTAAAGGTGCTGATAGGCGGAGTGGATGAATACACACCAATACGCGGATGAATGCGGTCCCGTGTTCGGAGGAGTGAAACCGGGATGAAAAATTGCGGACGCGCCAAACGCAGTTTGCGAGGGTTGTCGGCATTTAGCAAACAGTGAATGCGTGCGTTTCGTGGTTGGCGAGGCCGGGGTTGGGAGTGAAATAACGGTGATAATTAGAATATGTTCGAATAATTCCTGCGTTTTATATAGTGCATTAACACGCCTTCAAAGTGCTTCACGGGGAAGTCACTGGAAGTGACTGAGGCACAGCAGCGCCCCACAAACAGTCGCGGGTGGAGAGACCAAATAGTTTATTTTAAAGGATTATTACCCCCCGGAAAATCTGATCCGCCAATCGCCAAACAGGCGGGTTCCTATTTACTGCCAAACACAGGCGTGTGTCTGTGGGGAGCGAGGAAACTTGCCTCGGGTTCTGACCTGACCGGGAATCGAACCCAGGTGCTCTGGCTTGCGAGGGGCGGACTCTTAACCACTGATCTGCCGGAGTTATTGACTGCACGGCTGGCCTGTCAGGGACTGAGGGTGTGGACTCGTTAGAGAGGCGCTGTTCTGTAGCCCAAACTGTCACTCTCTCCCTCTGTCCCTCCATCCCGTCCCTTCCTTCCCCATTTTCAGGTCGCGCCTGAAGACCTTCCTGTTCGGCCGTGTCTACAGTCACCTCTCCCCAGCTCAGCTCCCTGCTCCACCGATCTCCAGCTCTCTGCGACACTGCCCTGCCTGAGGGGGAACTGTCTAAATGCAAGTTGTTGTTGCTGCTTATGCTGGCTCCCCCACTGAGCTCTCTACCCCATTAACCCCATTCCCGCTCTCTCTCTCTCTCTCTCTCTCCCTCTTCATTGTATCTGTGGTGGGTCTCGCTCCCCACTGGAGCTCTCTACTCTAACCTATTCCCGCTCTCTCTCCCTCTCTCTCCCCATTCCTTGCTGTGTCACTCTCTCCCCATCTGTGCTGATGCTCGCTCCCCCACTGTGTCTCTCTACTCTAACCATATTCCTGCTCGTGCTCTCTCTCTCTCTCTCTCTCTCACCCCCCTGATAGTGTCTGTGCTGATGCTCGCTGCCCCACTGTGTCTCTCTACTCTAACCACATTCCCTGCCCCACCCCCTACAGTCCAGAGTAGTTACACCTTTACCTGTACACAGTAGCGCTCAGGGAGGATGCCTCAAGGTGTCTGAGAGCATAGTTTCCCTCTGAGCTGGGGTGTGGAGGCGAAACTGTATTGTATCGTAATATCATCGCAGTGATAGGCGTGGAGAGGCAGAGAGGGGCGGACATATGAACAGGGGGAGGCCATTCAGCCCCTCAAGCCTGTTCTGCCATTCACCTTTACACATACCAGGCAGGTCAGGGTGAAACATAATAACAATATAATAATAATAATAATCCTTGTATTTGATATAGCGCTTTTCACATCTTATCGACGTCTCAAAGCGCTTCACAGAATGTACTGCAAAGTGAAGTGACTGTATATATTTGTGGGCGAATCGCGGCAGCCAATTGCGCACGGCAGCGTCCCCCGCACAGTCGTGGATTGAAATGACCAATTTTATTATTGTGTTTTTTGGGGGGGGCGGATTATTAAATATTGGGCGTGTGGAGTAAGGAAACTTGCCCCAGGTTTCGCCCTGAGAAACACTGAGCAAGTTTCCTTAGTCCACACCCACCCACACAGAGACACACACCCACAGACACACACCCCTGTTTACCAGCAGTGAGCAGGAACCTGCTTGTGAGTCGATTGGCGGATCACTGTGTCTGGGGCAGTGATCCGTCCGAAACAAATAATGCTGAGAACAACTTGCGAGTTCCGTTCAGCAGTCTACCACCGTTTGCGGGGAGGTCGCTGGGCGCAATCGGCTGCCGCGTTTCGCCCGCAAAACACACAGTGCGCACTGTGAGAGGGTGAATGAGAGAGCAGGGAATGTGGTTATAGAGTTGAGAGCTCCAGCAGTGGGGGAGAGGGTGAGGTGAGTGTGAGGTGGTGGCGGTGAGGAGTGAGGTGGGGGTTGAGAGGGTGAGGTGGTGAGGTGGGGGTGAGCGTAAGTTGGGGTGGGTGGTTGTGTGAGAGGGTGAGATGGGGGGGAGGTGAGTGTGAGGTGAGGTGGGGGGAGTGAGTGTGAGGTGAGGGTGTGATGGGGTGATGTGGGGTGGGGGGAAGTTGAGGTGTGAGAGGGTGAGGTGGTTGGGGTGTGTGGTTGAGGTGGGGTGGGGGGTGTGTGGTTGAGGTGGGGGGGGATTAGATGGGAGGGGTGTGAGGTTGAGGTGGGGGGTGAAGTGAAGGGGGGTGAGGTGGTGGGGGTGTGAGGTTGAGGTGAGGTGGGGGGTGGGTGAGGTGGTAGTGGGGGGGGTGTTGAGGTGGGGGGGGGTAAGGTGGTCACTGTTTAATGATGATCCTATGCGTGTCAGCTGATCTGTGTGAGTTGCCGCTGAGCCTGGCTGAGCTGCTGATGTTCTGTTGGTTGTGATGTCGGGGCTGGGCACTCACAGGAATATGATCATGACTTCACTTCTGAGGACAGTGACCACTGAGGGAGTGGGGGGGGGAGAGAGGGGGGGCGGGCGGGAGGCAAGATGGGAGTGGGGATGAAGGGGAGAGAGAGAGAGAGGCGGGGGTGGGGGGGGGCGGTGGGGGAATGCTGCAGGTGAGGACGGCTGGGCACAATCTGACCCTAAACTGTGGGAGGGAGGTTGGGTGAGTGGTGGCCAGGCAGGGAGATTGAGGGAGTGGGGGGGGCGAGGTGGAGTGATTGAGTGGGTGAGGCGGGGGGCATGGGGTGGCGGGCAAGACGAGCGATTGGGGGAGGTAGGGAGGTGTGAGGGAGGGGAGCAAGGTGGAGGGATTGGGGGAGAGAGTGACAGAGTTTCGGGGGGTAGTGGCTGAAGGCATGGGCACTGATGGTGGGGCGGGTGTGTGAGCAGATCCCAGTGGAAGGGAGGAGAGAGGGAGAGGAGGTTGAAGTCAAGTTGTTCACTGATTATATAGCGCCTTGGGACGTCCTCCCGACGTGAAAGGCGCTATATAAATGTAAATTGTTGTTGTTGTTGTTGATTGGGCCTAGTTGGGTAGAGTGGGGAGAGAGGGGAGCAGGGTTGGGGGGATGGGGAGAGAGGGGAGCAGGTTTGGTGGGGGGGAGAGGGGAGCAGGGTTGGTGGGGGGCGGGGAGAGAGGGGAGCAGGGTTGGGGAGTGGGGAGAGGGGGGAGCAGGGTTGGGGGGGGTGGAGAGAGGGGAGCAGGGTTGGGGAGAGGGGAGCAGGGTTGGGGAGTGGGGAGAGGGGGGAGCAGGGTTGGGGGGGGTGGAGAGAGAGGGGAGCAGGGTTGCTGGGGGTATAACCTGTAGCTCAGTACTGTAGTTACAGCACTCGCCTTACAGGCCTGAGTTCGATTCCCGGACGGATCAGGGTAAAATATCGGGCAATTTTCATTGCTCCACGTGTAACCCTCCTCACTCATACACACACACATACACCCTCCCTCAAACACACACACAAACAACCTCCTCAAACACACACACAAACAACTTCCCTCAAACACACACACACACACACACACACACACACACACACACACAAACAAACACACACAAACAAACAAACTCACTCACTCACTCACTCACACACACACACACAAAACCCCGCTCAAACACTCACTCTCACGCACATACACACACAAACAACCTCCCTCAAATACTGATTCTCATGCGCGCGCACACACTAACAACCGCACTCACACACACACACACACACACACAACTGCACACACACACAAACAACTGCACACACACATTCACTCACACACACACACACACACACACAACTGCACTCAAACACACACACACACACACACATTCCTGCCTCTCTTTACGCAGCAGTCAGTAGGACCGTGGCTGTGTGTTGATCGGTGGATCGCTTCCCGGGCGCGATAATCCGTTCAAAAACGAATAATAATAATAATGATAATCTGGTCACTCAATCCAGGGCTGTCTGTGGGACAGACACTGCCGTGTGCGGCTGGCCTCACCCACAATGATAGTTTATTGTGTGAACTGTTGTGAGGTGAAAAATGTCAATTATTAGCATAAGCTTTCAAAAGGGAACCAGATAAATAAGTAAACAGGAGCAAACTCCACAGAGGTGGTCTGTTTGTGGAGGGGTGAGGTGTGTGTGTGTGTGCATATGGTGGGGTGTTGAGGTGTGTGTAGGGGTAGTGTGCGTAGGGGGGGTGTTGAGGTGTGTGTGTGTGTGCATACGGTGGGGTGTTGAGGTGTGTGTGCGTAGGGGGTGGTGTTGAGGTTTGTAGCGGGTGGTGTTGAGGTGTGTGTGTGTAGGGGGCGGTGTTGAGGTGTGTGTATGCGTACGGTGGGGTGTTGAGGTGTGTGTGTGCGTACGGTGGGGTGTTGAGGTGTGTGTGCGTACGGTGGGGTGTTGAGGTGTGTGTGTGTGTAGGGGGTAGTGTTGAGGTTTATGT
Source organism: Hydrolagus colliei (assembly GCA_035084275.1). Taxonomy (NCBI): domain Eukaryota; kingdom Metazoa; phylum Chordata; class Chondrichthyes; order Chimaeriformes; family Chimaeridae; genus Hydrolagus; species Hydrolagus colliei. Next base: position 959,388 of record CM068771.1, on the reverse strand, counting down.
GTGTGGGGGGTGTTGAGGTGTGTGTGTAGGGGGTAGTGTTGAGGTTTATGTGTGTGGTGGGGTGTTAAGGTGTGTGTGTAGGGGTGGGTGTTGAGGTGTGTGTAGGGGGTGGTGTTGAGGTATATGTGTGGGGGGGGGGGTGTTGAGGTGTGTGTGTCTGGCGGGGGGGGTGGTGTTGAGGTGTGTGTTGAACGCTGCCTGTTGTGGTCAGTGTAACAGACTGTGTTGTGTGTCCCTCAGGATTATCACAAGATCATCAAGCAGCCGATGGACATGGGGACGATAAAGAAACGCCTGGAGAACAGTTATTACTGGAGCGCCAGCGAGTGTATGCAGGACTTCAACACCATGTTCACCAACTGCTACATCTACAACAAGGTGCCGCTCGCCCACCCGTCTCTGTCTCTGTCTCTCTCTCTGTCTGTCTGTCTGAACGGCTGGCTGTCTGCGAGTTTGTCTTGTCTGCGTTTGTCTGTCTCTGTGGCTGTGAGTCTGTCTGTGTGTAGATGTGACTGTGTGTCCGTGTGTGTCTGCGTTTGTCTGTGTTTGGCTGTCTGTGTTTGGCTGTCTGTGTTTGGCTGTCTGTGTGTGTCTGTGTTTGGCTGTCTGTGTGTGGCTGTCTGTCTCGGTGGCTGTGAGTCTTGTCTGTGTGTAAGTGGCTGGCTGTGTGTCTGGCTGCCCTGCCTGCCTATGCTCTCTCCCCCTCTCTCCTGTGTGACTGCATATCACCACGACTGAAAGTGTGTGTGTGTCGATGGTGTCTGTACCTCTCTCTCTCTCTCTCTCTCTCTCTGTCTCACAGCCACAAATGACATTGTGCTGATGACTGACACCCTCTCTCTCCCCCTCTCTATCTCTCTATGTGTCTCTCTCTCTCTCTCTGTTCATCTCTCTCTTGGTGTCTCTTGTTCATCTCTCTCTCTGTGTCTCTCTGTTCATCTCTCTCTCTGTGTCTCTCTGTTCATCTCTCTCTTGGTGTCTCTTGTTCATCTCTCTCTCCCTGTCTCTCTCTTGTTCATCTCTCTTTCTCTGTTCATCTCTCTCTCTCTCTCTGTTCATCTCTCTCTCTCTGTTCATCTCTCTCTCTCTGTTCATCTCTCTATTGGTGTCTCTTGTTCATCTCTCTCTCTGTGTCTCTCTCTGTTCATCTCTCTTTCTCTCTGTTCATCTCTCTCTGTTCATCTCTCTCTCTCTCTGTTCATCTCTCTCTCTCTGTTCATCTCTCTCTCTCTCTCTCTCTCTGTTCATCTCTCTATCTCTCTCTGTTCATCTCTCTCTCTCTCTGTTCATCTCTCTCTCTCTCTCTCTCTCTCTGTTCATCTCTCTCTCTCTCTCTGTTCATCTCTCTCTCTCTGTTCATCTCTCTCTCTGTTCATCTCTCTCTCTCTCTCTGTTCATCTCTCTCTCTCTGTTCATCTCTCTCTGTTCATCTCTCTCTCTGTTCATCTCTCTCTCTCTCTGTTCATCTCTCTCTCTCTGTTCATCTCTCTCTCTCTCTCTGTGAATCACTCTATATGTCTCTCTCTGTTCATCTATCTCTCTCTCTGTGTCTGTCTCTCTCTCTTTATCTCTGTCTGTGTGTGTCTCTCTCTCTGTCCGTCACCTTCTCTCTCTGTGTCTCTATCTCTGTCTGTCTGTGTGTGTGTGTCACTCTGTCTCTGTGTTACTGTTTCTTGATAGTCTCTCTCACACTGTCTGTGTGTGCCTGCGTGTGTTGCTGTGACTGATGGTGTCTCTTTGTATCTCTGTTACAGCCCACTGATGACTTTGTGCTCATTGGCTCAGACCCTGTGTGTGAGTGTGTCCCTCTGTATTGCTGTGTGCCTTTCTCTCTCTCTCTCTCTCTCTCTCCGTTTCTCTTTCACTCGCTCCCTCTCTCTGTTTCTCTCTCTGTATCTGTCTGTGAGAGTGTGTCTCTCTCTGCCCCTCTGTATTGCTGTGTGCCTTTCTCTCTCTCTCCGTTTCTCTTTCACTCGCTCCCTCTCTCTGTTTCTCTCTCTGTATCTGTCTGTGAGAGTGTGTCTCTCTCTGTATTGCTGTGTGCCTTTCTCTCTCTCTCCGTCTTTCTCTCTATCTGTGTTTCTCTCTCACTCTTGTGTTTCTCTCTATCTGTGTTTCTTTCTCACTCTCTCTCTCTGTGTTTCTCACTCTGTATCTGTCTGTGAGAGTGTGTCTCTCTGCCCCTCTGTATTGCTGTGTGCCTTTCTCTCTCTCTCCGTTTCTCTTTCACTCGCTCCCTCTCTCTGTTTCTCGCTCTGTATCTGTCTGTGAGAGTGTGTCTCTCTCTATTGCTGTGTGCCTTTCTCTCTCTCTCCGTCTTTCTCTCTATCTGTGTTTCTCTCTCTCTCTTGTGTTTCTCTCTATCTGTGTTTCTTTCTCACTCTCTCTCTCTGTGTTTCTCTCTCTGTATCTGTCTGTGAGAGTGTGTCTCTCTGCCCCTCTGTATTGCTGTGTGCCTTTCTCTCTCTCTCTCTCTCTTGTGTTTCTCTCTTTCTGTGTTTCTCTCTCACTCTCTCTCTCTCTCTGTGTTTCTCTCTTTCCCTGTCTCTGTTTCTCTCTCTGTGTTTCTCTGTGTCTGTCTGTGAGAGTGTGTGTCTCCCTCTGTGTTGCTGTGAGTGGTTGTTAGTGTCTCTGTTAAAGCCCACAGATATTGTGCTCAAGGCTCACACTGTGTGTGTATCTGCCTGTGTGTGTCTGCCTGTGTGTGTGTCTGTCTGCCTGTGTCTGTTTGTGTGTGACTGTTTGTGTGTGTATGTGACTGTGTGTATATCTCTGTTTGCGTCTGTGTCTTTTTGTGTGTGTCTCTGTGTCTGACAGTGTATGTCTGATGGTTGACTCTCACAGCCCACTGAATACATTGTGCTGATGGTTCAGACTCTCACTCTCTCTCTCTCTCTCTCTGTCTGTCTCTAACACTGTCCCTCTCTGTGTCTCTCCAACACTCTCTCTCTGTCACTCTCTGTGTCTCTCACGCTCTGTGTCTCTCTCTAACTGTCTCCCTCTCTGTCTCTGTCTGTCTCTGTGACTGACCCTCTCTCTCTGTTTCTCTCTGACCCTCTCTGTCACTATGTCTCACTGACCCTCCCTCTCTCCCCGTGTCTCTCTGACCCTCTCTCTCTCTCTCTCTCTCTCTCTCTCTGTCTGTCTCCCTCTCTCTCTGTGTCTCTCTGACCCTCTCTCTCTCTCTGTCTCCCCCTCTTTCTCTGTGTGTCTCTGACCCTCTCTGTGTCTCTCTGATCCTTCCTTTCTCTCTCCGTGTGTCTCCCTGTCTCTCTGACCCTCTCTCTCACTCTCTCTGTCTCCCCCTCTTTCTCTGTGTGTCTCTGACCCTCTCTGTGTCTCTCTGATCCTTCCTTTCTCTCTCCGTGTGTCTCCCCCACTCTCTCTCTCTCTCTCTGTATCTCCCTGTCTCTGTCTCTGTGTCTCTCTGACCCTCTCTCGCTCTCTCTTGTCTCTCCCTCTGTGTGTGTGTCTCTGACCGCCCCCCTCTCTCTGCCCCCCACCCCCTCCCCCCACAGCCCACTGATGACATTGTGCTGATGGCTCAGACGCTTGAGAAGCTTTTCCTGCAGAAAGTAGCTCAGATGCCGCAGGAGGAGGTGGAACTGACCCCCCACCCCCAAACCCAAAACATCAAAAGGCCGAAAAACAGGAGGTGAGCTCTCAAACACACACAGACACACACACTCACTCACTCACTCACTCACACGCTCACACACTCACTCACTCACTCACACACACACTCACATACACATGCACACTCACACACACTCACATGCTCACACACTCACACACTCACTCACTCACATACACTCACTCACACACACTCACACACACACTCACATACACATGCACACTCACTCACACACGCACACTCACACACTCACTCACATACACACTCACACACATACACATGCACACTCACTCACACACTCACATGCACACTCACACACACACATCTGCATACTCACACTCACACACTCACACCCACCCACACTCACACCTGCACACATACACACTCAGGCACACACTCACACCCACTACACACACCACAACAACAACAACAACAAAATTGCACTTATAGAGCACCTTTCACGTCGGGAGAACTTCCCAAAGCGCTGAACAGTCAGGTTGAGACCCGAGCGGGGGTGGGTGGGGATGGTGGGGAGAATGTCGAGGTGCGGGGAAGGAGAGGGGGGAGAGTTGGTGGAGCAGCCGAAGCTGTGGTCGAACAGGAAGGTCTTGAGACCGGCCTTGAAGGAGGAAAGGGGGGAAGCGAGGGGGAGGGGCTGCGGGATGGAGTTCCACACTGTGGGAGCAGAGAGGCCGAAAGCCCGGCCACCGATGGTTGGGCGGGGAGCAGGCCTGAGTCTGCTGAGCGGAGGGGACAGGCAGCCTGATAGGGAGACAGTAGGTCAGAGAGAGAGGTGGGGGCAAGGCCGTGAATGGCCTGGTCAGAGAGAGAGGTGGGGGCAAGGCCGTGATGGCCTTGAAAGTGACATACCACACACACACACAATCACACACACACACTCTCTAACACACATACACATACATTCACATGCACTCAAAACACACTCACGCACACATTCACTCTCACTCACACTCATCAGCACTCTCACAGACACAGCCACTCTCACACGCAACTATTCATACACACGCTCACCCTCACTCACACACTCGCTGCACTCACACAGAAACATACGCTCACCTGCAGTCTTACACACAGAGATACACACACACAGTCAACCTCACACAAATACACACCAGCACTCTCTCACATGACCACTCATACACACACACAAACATACCCGCACACTCACACACTTGCCCGCACTCACACACTCACACACAAACATAATTCGCCCACACACTCACCTGCACTCTTACACACCCCCCCCCGCACACTCAAACACACTATCACACATCGTGTGGGTGGGAGTGTTGTCAGACCTTGTGTGTGAGGGTCTTGTTAGAGTGTGTGGGGTGTTGTTAGACAGGGTGGGGGTGCTGTTGTTAGACTGTGTGTGTGGTGGGGGGGTGTTGTTATGTGTGTGGGGGGGGGTGTTGTTATGTGTGTGGGGGGGGGTGTTGTTAGGCTGTGTGTGGGGGGGGGTTGTTAGGCTGTGTGTGTGGGGGGGGGTGTTGTTATGTGTGTGGGGGGGGTGTTAGACTGTGTGTGTGGGGGTGGGGGTTGGAAGATAGTGTGTGGGGGATGGGGGGGTGTTGTTAGACTGTGTGTGTGTGAGATGTTGTTAAGTGTGTGTGTGGGGTGTTAGACAGTGTGTGTGGGGGTGGGGGGCTGTTGTTAGACTGTGTGTGTGGGGGTGTTGTTATGTGTGTGTGGGGGTGTTGTTAGATAGTGTGTTAGGGGATGGTGGGGGATGTTATTAGACTGTGTGTGGGGGGGGGGGGGGTGTTATGTATGTGTGGGGTGTTGTTAGATAGTGTGTGTGGGGGAGGGGGGGGGTTGTTAGACTGTGTGTGTGTGGGGGTGTAGTTATGTGTGTGGGGGTGTTGTTAGATAGTGTGTTAGGGGATGGTGGGGGATGTTGTTAGACTGTGTGTGTGTGGGGGGGGGGGTGTTATGTGTGTGTGGGGTGTTGTTAGATAGTGTGTTAGGGGATGGTGGGGGTGTTAGACTGTGTATGTGTGTGTGAGGGGTGTGTTAGGCAGTGTATGTCGTGTTGACCAGCCTCTCTCTCTCTCTAGGCCTCTCTCACTCTGCGGCTGTCACTATGTCTCAGGTCCCAATGGTGTCCTCGGTATCTCAGCCGACCAGTTACTCCCCTCCCACCCACCAGCTCCCCACCCCTATCCTCGCCCTGCCCCACCCCTCCGTCATCTCCCCCCCCATCATACACAAGCCCCCCCACCCCCACTCACACTCTCCCCAACCCTCCCTGCTCTCTGTACCTCCCCCAGCACAGCCCCTCACAAAGGTAAGTCTATGTTAGTGTGTGTGTGTGGTGCTGTGTGTGACACTGTGTGTGTTTGTGTGTCTTAATTTCTGTGTAACTCACTGTGTTTTTGTGTCTGTGAGTCAGTCTGTGTTTCTCTGTATTCGTGTGTGAGACACCCTCTCACTGTCACACCCTCTCACTGTCACTCACATGCTCTCACACTGTCTCTTTCACACTCTCACTCTTATCCCTTGCACCCGTGCTCACTGTCTCACTCTCTTACTCGCTCTCACTGTCTCTCACAGGCTCACACTGTCTCTCACTCGGTCCCATTCTCTCATACTCTCTCACAGTTTCACACTCTTGCTCTCTCTCTCTCTCTCTCTCTCTCTGTCTGTCTGTCTAATTATTAGTATAATCGCTGTCTCTTTCACACTCAGTCTCGCTTTCACTAGCTCACACACTTGCACTCTGTCTCTTTCACACACTGTCACACTCAGTGTCTCACTCACTGTCATGCTCTCATTCTCACACACACACACAAACTCTTTCACACTCTTACTCTCACTGTCTCACTCTCACACAGTCATTCTCTCTCAGGCTCATACTTTCACACTCTCTCTCTGTGTGTGTCTCTGGAGCTCCTGGAGCTCAGTGGTTAGAGCCACTCGCCTTACAAGCGTGAGACCTGTGTTCGAATCCAAGCAGGTCAGGGCGAAACCTTGGACAAGTTTCCTTACTCCACACACACACACACACACACGCACACACACACACGCATAATAATAATCTCTAAAATAACACAACAATAAAAATTGGTCATTTCAACCCACTACTGTTTGTGGGGTACGCTGCTGTGCGCAAGTGGCTGCCGCGTTTCGCCACAAATATACAGTCACTTCACTTGGGCCGTGTATTCTGTGAAGACGTCGATAAGATATCAAATGCAGGGATTGTTATTCTTATTATTGCAGAAGAAGGGAGTGAAGAGGAAAGCAGACACCACCACACCCACCACCTCCATCATCACCACCAGTGGGGAATCCTCCCCATCGGTCACAGAGACGAAAGCCGCCAAGATCCCGGTCAGGAGAGAGAGTGGGCGGCCGATCAAAGCCCCCCGCAAGGACCTGCCCGACTCCCAGCAGCACCAGAGCTCCAAGAAAAGCAAACTGAGCGAGCGGCTCAAACACTGCAATGGGATACTCAAGGAACTGCTGTCCAAGAAACACGCCGCCTACGCCTGGCCCTTCTACAAACCCGTGGACGCCACCGCCCTCGGCCTCCACGATTACCACGAGATCATCAAACACCCCATGGACCTCAGCTCCAGCAAGGTACACACACACACGCACAGTCACACGCACAGTCACACACACACACACAGTCACATACACACAGACACTCGTACACGGTCACACCTACACAGTCATACATGTACACACACACTCATACACACTCACACATAGTGACACAGTCAGTCACCTACACCCCCCACACACAGTCACGCTCACACACACTCATACACACACAGTCACAAACACATACTCGTACACAGTCATACATATACACACACATCCATACACACTCACATATAGTGACACAGACAGTCACCTACACCCCCCACACACACTCATACACACACAGTCACACACACTTATACACACACACACACCTTCATACACACTCTCAATCAATCAAAACTTAGATTTATATAGAGCCTTTCACGTCGAGAGGACGTCCCAAGGCGCTGTACAGTCAGGTAGGGACAAGAGCGGGGGGGGTGGGGGGTCGGGGCAGGATGAAGGAGAGTAGGAGAATTGACTGTATATTTGTGGGCGAAATGCGGCAGCCAAACTGCACACAGCAGCGTCCCACAAACAGTCATGGAAGTTGGACTAGGGGAAAAGGGGGGAAAAGATGGTAAAGGGGGGAAAAGATGGTAAAGGGGGAGAGGGAGAGGAAGGGGAAGGTGGGGGGGGGGGGGGGGGGGGGGGTAAAGTCGGAGGAAGAGTGGAGAAAAGGGAGAGGGGCAGCGGGAGGTGGGGTTGGGGGGGCAAAATCAGAGAAATGGGGAGAAAGGGGGGTAAGGGAGGGGGAGAGAAAGGGGGGTAAGGGAAGGGGAAGAAGAAGAAATGGGTGGAGGATAGTGGGGGGGGAAGGTTAGTAGGGAGGGAGGGGGAAGGTTAGTGGGGTGGGGAGGGATTAAACATCAACAATAAACAATAACCAACAATAGCCCAGTGACAGATCCTAGTCCAGGCCCCAATCCCACCAGCTCCTCAGCTGGTGACTCAGTGACGGCCCTCGGACACGGCGTGTCTGGCCAGCTCACACACACCCTCACATACACCATCACATACACACCATCACACACACACCCTCACACATTCTCACACACCCTCACACACCCTCACACGTGACACACACTCTACCCTCATGCACACAGCCTCACACACACACTTGCACACGCACACACACTACACCCTCACATGCACTCTCACACGCACCCTCACACACACCCTCACAGACATACATACACAGCCCTGCCTACTGTACATAACCCCACCTAGTGTCCCACACACCCTCATCTACTGTACACTCTGAGATGCTGTCCAGCGTGGCGGGCGCTATATAAGTTGTTGTCGTACACACCCTCATTCACGGGGTCAGGGCTGTTGGGGGTGGGGGGGTCAGGATTGTGTGTGTGTGTTTATTGGGTGGGTGGGTCAGGACTGTGTGTGTGTGTTGGGGTCAGGACTGTGTGTGTTGGGGAGGTCAGGACTGTGTGTGTGTTGGGGGGGGTTCAGGACTGTGTGTGTGTGTGTTGGGGGAGTGTCAGGACTGTGTGTGTGTGTGTTGCGGAGGTCAAGACTGTGTGTGTGTTGGGAAGGTCAGGACTGTGTGTGTGTTGGGTGGGGTTCAGGACTGTGTGTGTGTGTGTGTGTGTGTGTGTTGGGGGGGTGTCAAGACTGTGTGTGTGTGTGTGTGTGTGTGTTGGGGTCAGGACTGTTTGTGTGTTGGGTGGGGTTCAGGACTGTGTGTGTGTGTGTGTGTTGGGGGGGTGTCAAGACTGTGTGTGTGTGTGTGTGTGTGTGTTGGGGTCAGGACTGTTTGTGTGTTGGGGTCAGGACTGTGTGTGTGTGTGTTGGGGTCAGGATTGTGTGTGTGTTGGGGAGGTCAGGACTGTGTTTGTGTGTTGGGGGGGTCAGGACTGTGTGTGTGCGTATTTGTTGGGGTCAGGACTGTGTGTGTGTTGGGGAGGTCAGGACTGTGTGTGTGTTGGGGGGGCAGGACTGTGTGTGTTGGGGAGGTCAGGACTGTGTGTGTTGGGGGGGTGTCAGGACTGTGTGTGTGTTGGGGAGGTCGACTGTGTGTCTGTTGGGGAGGTCAGGACTGTGTTTGTGTGTTGGGGGGGGTCAGGACTGTATGTGTTGGGGGTGTCAGGACTGTGTGTGTGCGTATTTGTTGGGGTCAGGACTGTGTGAGTGTGTGTGTGTGAGGCTGTGTTGTGGGGTGACTGACTGCTCTTCCCCCCCCCCCCTCCCCCCCCAGAGGAAGATGGATGAGAGAGAGTACCCGGATTCCCAGCAGTTTGCGGCTGACATCAGGTTAATGTTCTCCAACTGTTACAAGTACAACCCCCCCGACCACGACGTAGTGGCCATGGCCAGGAAACTACAGGTAACCAGGGGGGGGGTAGAGAGATTGGGAAGAGTGTGTGTGTTGGGGGCTGTGTGTGTGTGTTGGAGGCTGTGTATGTGTGTTGGGGGCTGTGTGTGTGTTGGAGGCTGTGTGTGTGTGTTGGAGGCTGTGTGTGTGTGTTGGAGGCTGTGTGTGTTTATTGGAGGCTGTGTGTTGTGTTGGGGGCTGTGTGTGTGTTGGGAGCTGTGTGTGTGTGTGTTGGGGGCTGTGTGTGTGTGTTGGGGGCTGTGTGTGTGTGTTGGAGGCTGTGTGTGTGTGTGTGTTGGAGGCTGTGTGTGTGTTGGAGGCTGTGTGTGTGTGTTGGGGGCTGTGTGTGTGTGTGTGTGTTGGAGGGTGTGTGTGTGTGTGTGTGTTGGGGGCTGTGTGTGTGTGTGTGTTGGGGGCTGTGTGTGTGTGTGTGTTGGAGGGTGTGTGTGTTGGGGGCTGTGTGTGTGTGTCAGTGTTGACTGTACTGTGCCCTCTCTGCTCCCAGGATGTGTTTGAGTTCCGATTTGCTAAGATGCCGGACGAGCTCCCGGAGATGGGGCCGGGGCCGGGACCCCTCCCCGTGGCCTCCACGGCCCCCAAGCCTCCCTCCTCCTCCTCCTCCTCCTCCAGTAACTCCAGCCAATCCTCATCCGGCTCCGACACATCAGACTCCGAGGAGGAGAGAGCCAACCGTCTAGCCGAGCTTCAGGAGCAGGTCAGACATCACTCTCTACCCTCTCACACTCACTCCCCCTCACACTCACTCCCCCTCACACACACTCCCCCTCACACACTTCATCACTCCCTCTCACACTCCCTCCCTCACACTCACTCCATCTCACACTCACTCCCTCTCACACTCACTCCCTCTCACACTCACTCCCTCTTACTCCCTCTCACACTCACTCCCTCACACTCATTCCCCCTCACACTCATTCCATCACTCCCTCTCACTCCCTCACACTCATTCCCCCTCATACACACTCCCCCTCACACACACTCCCATCACTCCCTCTCACACTCACTCCCTCACACTCACTCCTTCTCACACTCACTCCCTCTTACTCCCTCTCACACTCACTCCCTCTTACTCCCTCTCACACTCACTCCACTCCCTCTCACACTCACTCCCTCTAACACACACTCCTTCTCACACACACTCCCTATCACACTCGCTCCCTCTCAAACTCACTCCATCACTCACTCTATCTCTCCCTCTCACATTCACTTCATCAATCTTCAACCTCCATCATTCTCTCTCACACTCACTCCATCACTCTCTACCTACTTCACTCCCTCTTACTCTACCTCCATCGCTCCCTCTCACACTCACTCCATCACTCACTCACACTCAGTCCACCACTCTCTACCTCTATCACTCTCTTTCACACTCGCTCCATCACTCTACCTCTATCACTCCCTCTTTCACTCACTTCATCAGTCTGCAACCTCCATCACTCTCACACTCACTCCATCACTCTCTACCTCCACCACCCTCTCACACTCACTCCATCACTCTCTACCTCCTTCACTTCCTCTCACACTCACAGAGCGTAGAGTGACACTCACACCGTCACTCTACCTCCATCACTCTCTCACACTCACTCCAATACTCTCTCTACCTCCTTCACTCTCTACCGACATCACTCTCTACCTCCATCATTCTCAAACTCACACCATCACTTCCTCTACCTCTATCAATCATTCTCACACTCACTCCATCACTCTCTCTACCCCCATCACTCCCTCTCACATTCACTCCATCACTCCCTCTCACACTCACTCCATCACTCTCATACACTCTGTCTCCCTCTCTCTCACTCTTTATGTCAGGGGTGTTATGTGTGTGTGTAGGTGGGTGGGTGTTTGGGAGGGAGGGCAGGGTTAGGGTCAGACTATCACTCACACCTCCCCGTCTCTCTCTGTCTCCCCCAGAAGCTCAGGGCTCTGTGTGAGTGTGTCTGTTAGTCTGTGTGTGTGTGAGGGGGTGGAGAGGGAGTGTTAGTCAGGCTATAACTCCCTGTGTGTGTGTCTGTCTCTCCCTGTAGCTCAGGGCTCTGTGTGAGTATGTCTGTTAGTGTGTGTGTGTGTGTGAGGGGGTGGAGAGGGAGTGTTAGTCAGGCTATAACTCCCTGTGTGTGTGTCTGTCTCTCCCTGTAGCTCAGGGCTGTACATGAGCAGTTGGCTGCTCTATCGCAGGCCCCGATGTCTAAACCAAAGAAGAAGCGCGAGCGGAGAGACCGGGAGCGAGAGAGGGAACGAGAGAGGGACAGAGAGAGAGACAGAGAGAGGGAGAGGGACAGGAAGGAGAGGAAAAAGAGGAAAGACAAGCACAAGGTGAAGGAGGAGGAGGACAAACCCACCAGAACCTCACGACAGAAGCCGCCAGCCAAGAAACCCTCCAAAAAACCCACTGGTGGGGGGAGCTCTGGGGGCAGCAAGTAAGTCATGTGTCGTTTGCCTCCCTCGCCTCCCCCTCCCTCGCCTCCCTCTCCCCCTTGCCTTTCTCCCTATCCCTTGTCTCCCCCTCCCTCCCCCTTGGCTCCTTTCCCTCACCTTCCTCCTCTCCCTCGCCTCCCCCTTTGTTCCTCCCTCGCATCCCCCTCTGTCCCTTCCTCCCCCCCATCTCACCTCTCCTCCCTCTCGTCTCCCCACCTCCCCTCTCCCTTGTCTCCCCAACTCGCCTCCCCCCACCTTGCGTCCCCCTCCCTCGCCTCCCCCCTCCCTTGTCCCCCCATCTCCCCTTCATCCCCCTGTCTACCCCCCCCAGTCCCCCCGCGCTGTCCTCCTCTATCTCTCCCGTTGCATTTAATAATCTTTGCATTTGACACAGCGTCTTATCATGTTGTCAAGTCGTCTCAAAGGGGCTCCATGGATCTGCTGTAACGTGTAGTGACTGTGTGCCGTGTGGGTGAAACGCGGCAGCCAATGGCGCCCAGTGACCTCCGCACAAACAGTCATGGATTACGTGACAAAGTTATCTATACATTATAAATTTTGAAAGGAGTGTTAGCACAGGATAGCAATCCACCAGCACACTGACAGGCGGGTTCCTACTGACTGCTGGGAAACACGCCTGTGTCTGTGTGTTTGTGTACGTATGTGCCTGTGTGTGTCTGACTGGGGTGGGTGGGGGGGGGGGTTTGGCTGTGCGTCTTTGCGTGTCTGTCTGGTGGTGTGTCGTTTGTGTCTATGCCTGTGTCTCCGCAACATTGCCAGACTAGGCCACTGCCTCATCCCCCCCTCCCCCCACGCTGCCAAAACCCTCGTCCACACATTCATAACATCCAGGCTCGACTACGGGAACTCTCTCCTCGTCGGCCTCCCTTCACAGGCTGCAGATCATTCAGAATTCTGCAGCTCGTGTTCTCTGCCGTACCAGGCTTCGTGACCGCCCAACCATCGGTGGCCGGGCTCTCAGCCTCTCTGCTGACACACTGTGGAACTCCATCCCGCAGCCGCTCCCCCTCGCTTCCTCCCTTTCCTCCTTCAAGGCCGGTCTCAAGACCTTCCTCTTCGACCGTGCTTTCTGCTGCCCCACTAACTCTTCCTCCTCTCCCACTCTCCTTCCCCCCCCCTGCCCCCCCCCCCCCCCCCTCCGCTCGGGTCCCAATCTAACTGTTCAGCTCCTTGGGACGTCCTCCCGACGTGAAAGTCGCTCTTCAAATGTAATTTTGTTGTATATGTGTGTGTGTGTGTGTGTGTGTGTATGTGTGTCTACATGCCTGTCTGTATGTGTCTGTCTGTGTGTGTATGTGGTGTGCGTTCCTGTGTGTGTGTGTCTGTGTGTGTGTGTGTGGCAGAGAGAGCTGGCGGGGAGGAGGGAAAGCCCGGCTGCTGATGGTGGAGTTGAGGGAACGAGGGACCAGAGCCGGGGGAGCAAAGACAGCGGGTGATGAGATGGTGCTGAACTCCTTGCAAGTGGCTTTATTAACCTCTCTCTCTCTCTCTCTCTCTCTCCCTCTCTCTCTCTCCCTCTCTCTCTCTCCCTCCCCTTTCTCTCCCTGTTCTCTTCCCCCTATCTCTCCCTCCCCCTCCCTCCCTCCCTCCCTCCCTCCCTCCCCTCCTCTTTCTCTCCATTGCTCCACCCCCCCCCCCCCCCCACCCATGCACCTATCCACATTTCCCCCATCTCTCTCCAACCATCTCCCTGCATCTCTCACCCTATCCCTATATCTGTCTCTCCCTCTCTGCTCTCACTCTCCCTCTTCCCCCCCCCCCCCCCCCATGCCATTGCCCTCTCTCCCTCATCCCCCCATATCTCTCTCCCCCACCACTTTCCCCCCTCCCCCCCTCGCAGACAGTGTAAGAAGGTGAAGCCGCCTGCCCCCCATCCCCCGCCCCACCCTGTAGATGACTCTGACGAGGAGGATAATTGCCGGCCGATGACGTACGACGAGAAGCGGCAGCTCAGCCTGGACATCAACAAGCTGCCGGGAGACAAGCTGGGCAGGGTGGTCCACATCATCCAGTCCCGCGAGCCCTCCCTCCGCGACTCCAACCCCGACGAGATCGAGATCGACTTCGAGACCCTCAAACCCTCCACCCTGCGCGAGCTCGAGAGATACGTCATGTCCTGCCTGAGGAAAAAGCCACGGAAGCCGTACTGTGAGTGTGAGTGACCACAATAATAATAATAATCCTTGCGTTCGACACAGCAGCTTTTCACTTCGTACCGACGTCCCAAAGCGCTTCACAGAATCTACTGTAAAGTGACTGTATATTTGTGGGCGAAAGGGGGCAGCCAATTGCGCACGGCAGCGTCCGCCACACACGGTGATGGATTGAAGTGACCACAGTGTCATTGTTGTCTTGAGGGATGATTATCAGGCGTGTGTAGTAAGGAAACTTGCCCGAGGTTTTAACCTGATATGGCTGGACTGAAACCCAGGTCTCTCTCTTGCGCGACGAAAACTCTTAACCACTGAGCTACAGGACTCGCATATAGTCCTGAACACCCCTTCCCCAGAGCCTACTGCGAGCGACAGACTGCGGGGAGGAGAGTGGGAGGGAGGGAGATGTAATCATTCCAGTAATAATAATCCTTGCGTTTGATGGAGCACTGTATCACAGCTTCAAGACAACACTGAACTGGAGTGACTGTACATTTACTTGTCAAATTATTATGACGATGACAATGCTTGTGTTTGATGTAAGATCTTATCATATTGTCAAGACGTCTCAAAGTGCTTCGCAGAATATACTGTAAAGTGCAGTGACTGTACATTTTGTGGGCAAAACGCGGAAACATCGGGAGGCCAAATTATTATTTAACTATTTATTTTTTTTGGGGGGGAGAGATTATTACCCCCGTGAAAGTGATCCGCCGATCGGTTATCACGTGGTAAACACAGACGTGTGTGTGTGTGTGTGTGTGTGTGACCTGCCGGGGAATCGAACCTGGGTACTCTGGCTTGCGAGGCCAGGGCTGTAACCACTGAGCTACAGGACTGTGGCTTGCGAGCGAGCGAGGGAGGCCGGGGCTGGAGCCCAGCCTGAGCTCAGCTCAACACAACCCGGTCGGAGTCTGACTGGAAACCCATCACCACAGAGAGGCCCTTCCAGCCCATCAGTGTTTGTGTCTGTTTACTCTGTGTCTGTGTGTGATACTGACTGAGCCTGTACTCTGCCTGCAGCTAAGAAGTCGGCTGGGAAGACGAAGGAAGAGTTGGCGCTGGAGAAGAAGAGAGAGTTAGAGAAGCGGCTTCAGGACGTGAGCGGCCAGCTGAACCCCAGCAAGAAGCCCCCCAAGAAAGGTACGGGGGAGGGGGAGCGTGTGTGTGTGTGTAGTGTGTGTCTGTGAGTGCTGTTCTCAGTGGCTGACAAGACAGACAGTGTCAGGGCTGTCTGCGTGTATGAGTAGGTGTGTGAGACTTGTGTAGGTAATTTGTAGGTGAATGTGTGTGTAGGTGTGCGTGACTATGCCTGTGTAGGAATGTGTGTATAGGTGTGCGTGTGTGTAGGAGTGCGTGTGACTAGGTGTATGTGTGTAGGCATGTGTGTGTGATTGTGAGTGTGTGTGTGGATGTATGTGAGTGTGTGTAGGTGTGTGTGTGTGAGTGTCTGTTGCTGTGTGTAGGTGTATGTGTGACTGTGTGTGATTGTATGTGTGTATGTGTGAGTGTCTGTGTGAGAGTGTCTGTGACTGTGTAGGTGACTGTGTGACTGTATGTGTGTGACTGTATGTGTTTGGCTGTGTGAGTGTCTGTGACTGTGTGTAGGTGACTGTGTGTGTGACTGTGTGTGATTGTATGTGTAGGTGACTGTGTGATTGTATGTGTGTGTGAGTGTCTGCGTGTCTGTGTGACTGTGTGTGAATGTATGTATGTGACTGTGTGTGTGTGACTGTGTGTATGTGTGATTGTGTGTGTAACTGTGTGTGTGACTGTATGTATGTGACTGTGTGTGACTGTGTATGTGTGACTGTGTGTGACTGTGACTGTATGTATGTGACTGTGTGTAACAGTGTGTGTGTGACTGTGTGTGTGTGTGACTATGTATGTGACTGTGTAACTGTGTGTGTGTGTGACTGTATGTATGTGACTGTGTGTGACTGTGTATGTGTGACTGTGTGTGTGTGTGTGACTGTGTGACTATGTATGTGACTGTGTGTGTAACTGTGTGACTGTGTGTGTGTGTATATGTGTGACTATGTATGTGACTGTGTGTGTAACTGTGTGTGTGTGTGACTGTGCTGTTCTCAGTGGTTGACAAGACAGACAGTGTGAGGGCTGTGGGCCCCTCGCGGCTCAGTGCCAGCAGCAGCAGCTCCTCGGGCTCCGACACCAGCAGCAGCTCCAGCGGCTCCTCGTCCTCCGACACCAGCGACTCCGACTCCGGCTAGACCCCGGCCGGCCGGCCAGCTCCCCCCCCAGACCAGTCACCGGCCAGACCAGCTCCCCCCCCAGCTCCCCCCCCCCAGACCAGAGACCCCGGCCGGCCGGCCAGCTCCACACCGAGACTGACCGAGACTTTGTCTGGACGCAAACCAGCTGGACACTCAGACTGCTGGACGTTGAGACTCCCAACCAGACACCGAGACTGTGAGACACCAAACAACCAGACACCCACTGACCAGACACACAGAGTCTGTGAGATCCTGGCTAGACTCCAGTCAGCTAGACACTGAGACCCTGTCTGGGCTCCAACCGGCTAGACTCTGTGACTCTGGCTGGACACCGAGACTGAGACTTTGGTGAGACTCCAGCCGGCTAGACTCTGAGACTGAGACTCTGGTGTCGGGGATTGGCTCTGAGGCCGGACAAAAGGGTTGAACCAGTCGCCGAACCAGTCACCGTTGTTCGTTCGTTCGTTTGCTCCTGGCTCCACTCTCTCTGTCTGTCTGTCTGTCTCTCTCGCTCGCCCAATCGCTCGGTGGATGATCAAGGTTCGATGTGATACGTGTTTTATAGCTTCACCGCTGATGATAACGGTGGGAGCAGCACAGACACTATACACACACACACACACAGACATTACACACACAAACACACACACACCACACACACAGGCACCAGACACACACACACGTCGCTACTGGAGTTCACACTCGTGTCCGCCAACCACGTCAGCAGAGTGAGTGAGCGTGAGCTGGAGAGATGGACAGAGAGAGAGAGAGAGAGAGAGAGAGCGAGAGGAGAGAGAGAGAGCTGGAGACCGAGGGCAGACCGTGTAGCCTCGAAACCCTGTTCAGTGGCAGATAATCATGTGCGTCTGTGGCCAGAGATTCCCAGGCGACAGGGACAAGGACACTGTGTGGACGGACATGTTACAAACAGGAGCCAGGAAGGATTTCCACGAGGATTTTGTTTTAATCTTGGGGAACATTTTTGACCTGGGTCATATGTGCACAAACACACACACACACCCACCACACACACATCGCTCACACACATCGCTCACACACGTACATCACACGCAGTATTGCTCGATCCAGGGTCCAGGGGTGGACTTCATTTCTTTCCTTTGAATTCAGTTTGTTTTGGAATGACAAAAAACAAATGTGTCCCCTTCTCCCCACCCTCCCCCACCACCACCACACACAGACAGGAGGCTTCATAGGCGAATGGAGGGAGGGGGGGGGATTGAGTGTGTATTTGTTGGGGGATCTGGGGGAGAGAGTATCAGTTCTTATCATATACACAGTAGGCTTTGTGAGTGAGTGAATGGGGCGGTGGGGGAGAGAGAGAGTGTCAGCCCCCTCCCCCCCCCCCAGGTAATGATGATGATGTTGGTGACTGACCGGCTCCAGTTTCGCTCTCGCCCGACTTCCCCAAACCTGAATACCCGCCCCAGCCCCCCGTCAGTCTAAACCACTTGTGTCTCTCCCCCCTCCTTCATCTCTGGGGCCCCACTGTCCTCCATGCTCTACCACTTCCATTTCTCCCTACTATCCCCCTTCCATTCCCCTTTCCCCCTCTCTCCCACCTCTCTTTCTCTCCCGATACCCCTCCCATCTCTCTCCCCTGATACCCCTCCCGTCTCTCTCCCGATACCCCTCCCGTCTCTCTCCCCTGATACCCCTCCCATCTCTCTCTCCTGATACCCCTCCCATCTCTCTCCCCTGATACCCCTCCCATCTCCTCTCTCCCCTGATACCCCTCCCATCTCCTCTCTGTGTTCCCCCCAGTTTAGCACTAACCTGTCTGGCTGGTAACTTTAGTTAGTGCTCCTTGAGCTGGTTGTGGGGGAGACTGTGTTGCTGTGAGGGAGGGGGGGGGAATCCCCAAATGTTACAGTCACATCGAGCCCCTGACCTTGTGTGTTTCTGATGTCGATCCCAGTTGCTGGTGTTTTATTTATTTTGTTACAAAGGAATTATGTTTTATAATAATGTAAAGACTGAACCACGGTGCCTGTTGACTCAGGCCAGCGAGAGTGTAGAGTGAGATTTTAACAAGTTATTGTACATATACATACAGAGAAGATGCACAATTCAGACGCATGTTTCTTAATGTAAAAGGTGATTTTATTTTTTATCTTAATCTGTAAAGTTTTTTTTCTACGGTCTGTTTTCAGTTGGTTTTTTGTAGATTTGAGCCTTATGTAGCAGTTACCAACGTGTAAAGTGACTTGCGTGTCTTTGTTAAACTCTTGGTTCGCGGTAACCTGTACAGTAAACTGTTCTTTAAACCACATCTGCCCGCCCAGACTCCCTCCCTGCTGTTTGTCATCAGCCTGGAGATAACAGGGTGGAGCGGTGATCTGATCGAGGTGTTTAAAGTGGAGTACTGTAAGCGCACTGGTTTGAGACCTCGCCTCGCAAATGAGAGAACTTGGATTCGATTCCCAGGCAGGTCAGGGTGAAACGTTGGGCAATTTCCCTTATTTCACACACACACACCTCTGTTTATCAGCAGTAAGTTAGTAAGGACTAACGTTTGTTAGTCGATTGGCGGATCACTTTTCTGGGGGCTAATAATTCCTTCAAAGAAAAATAATCTAATCTGGTCACTTCAAATCCACGATTGTTTGTGGTATATTGCTGTGCGCAATTGGCTGCCATGTCTCACCCACAAATGACACAGTCACTACACTTTACAGTATACTCCGTGAAGCACTTTGAGATATCCTGAAGATGCGAAAAGTGCAATATTAAATGATTGGGATGGGTAGCACTAGCTACAGAGAAACTATTCCCTCTGGTGGGGAAATCCAGAACAGCAACAAAATTACATTGGCCTTTCACGTCGATATGACGCTCCAAGGCATTGGATAGTCAAGTGTTTCAGACATGAGTTGGGATCAGGGAGGGTGGAGGGACACAGGGTGACAAGCGGTACTATAGGCAAAATGGTGAAGTGGGCAGACACATGGCAGATGAAGTTTAATACAGAGAAGTGTGAGGTGATACATTTTGGGAGAAGAAATGAGGGGAGGCAATATAGGCTAGATAGTACAATTTTAAAGGGTGCGAAGGAACAGAGAGACCTGGGGATTTGTGTTAGTGACTCTTTGAAGGTGGCAGGACAGGTAGACAAGGCTGTTAAGAAGGCATATGGGATACTAGGCTTTATAAATAGGGGTATAGAGTACAAAAGTCAGGAAGTGCTGATTAACCTCTATAGGACTTTGGTGAGGCCTCAGCTGGAGTACTGTGAACAATTCTGGTCACCACATTTTAGGAAGGATATTAAGGCATTGGAAAGGGTGCAGAGGAGATTTACTAGGATGGTACCAGGAATGAGGGACTTCAGCTATGAGGAAAGGCTAGATAGGCTACACTTATTCTCTCTGGAACAAAAGATTGAGAGGAGACATAATAGAGGTTTATAAAATTATGAGAGGTTTCAACCGGATGAATTGGGAAAGACTTTCCACTGGTGGGCGAATCTGTGACTTGTGGCACAAATTTAATATAGTTTCAAAACGAAGCAGAGGGGAGCTGAGGAGAAATGTTTTCACTCAGCGAGTTGTTGGAATCTGGAATGCATTGCCTGAAAAGGTGGTGGAGGCTGATTCGATAACAACTTTTAAAAGGGAATTAGATCTTTATTTAGGAAGAGCAGGTCTGTTAGGTTATGGGGAGAGAGCTGGGCAGTGGGATTGAGTTGCTCTGTTCAAAGCCGGCACAGACTAGATGGGCCAAATGGCCTCCTTTTGTGCCATATGATTCTATCAAAGAAGAGGGTCTTGAGGTGGGACTTGAAGGAGGCTAGGCTGGGAGCAGGTGGATTGTGGAATCGAGATCCAGAGGTTGGCGGCAGAGTGGCTGAAGGCTTAGCCCACCAGTCTATCCACACCCAGGTACTGAAAACTTCACTATCCATGGATGCCCACTCCATCTCACTGGGCCAGCCCAGAACCGTGGGATCTTTGACCCTCAATTATCCTTCCCGCCGCACAGCCATGACCAGCTCTGCCTTCCAAAAACCCGGATTGCCTGACATTGTCTCACCTCTGAAACTCATAGTCATTCACTACATCCTGGCTTGACTATGCAAACTTCTTGCTTGTCTGTCTCCCCGTCACCTCCCTCCACCGGCTACAGATCATCCAGAACTCTGCAGCCTGTGTCCTCTCCCGCACCTGGCTCCATGAATCCCATCACTCCCACCCTCGCCCGAATCTACTGGCTTCCCATCATGCAGAGGATACACAGTTGAAGACCCTAGACCTCTCCTTCAAAGCCCTCCATGGCCTTGTCTCCCCATCCTCCCAACTCTGCAATCTAATAGCCCCCTACCAACCTGCCTGCTCCCTCCATTCAGCAGGCTCCAGCTACCTCATATCCCACGCCTCGCCTACCCCACCATTAGCTAGCCCAATATGCCTTCAGCCACCCCCTCGAACTCACAACCCAGAGTCCCTCCACGTCATCTCCTTCAAGACCATCCTTCGATCTCCACCCACCTCAATCCCTAAACCAGCTCAGATCCACAAAATAGTTTATCAGTGTCTTGGGACATCCTCGCAACATGTAAGGCACTTTGCACATGTCATTTTGTTGTTACTGTTGTTGTTACTTCCAGTACCATATCAGGAAGTAGATTCCTGATCATAATTCTCTGTGAAAAACATCTCATCTCCCTCCAGTTCTTTTGCTCATTATCTTAAATCATTTTCCCCACAAAATATTGCTGCGTACAATTATTGGCTGCCAAATTTTCCCTACAAATTATAAAGTCGATCCCATTTCACAGTATATCTCTCAAAGATGTGACAAGACATAAGAATTAGGAGCAGGAGTAGGCCATTTGGCCCCTCGAGCCTGCCCCGCCATTTGATAAGATCATGGCTGATCTTCTGACCTAACTCTAATTACCTGCCCTATCCCCTAATCCCTCTATTTAAAAAAAATCTTATCAGTCTCAGCCTTGAAAATGTTCAAGGACTGAGCATCTACAGCCTTCTGCGGGATTGAATTCCATAAATTCACTGAGTGAAGAAATGTTTCCTCAACTCTGTTCTAAAAGGCTGACCCTTAATTTTAAGACTGTGACCCCTGGTTATAGATTCTCCTACCAGGGGAAACAGTCCCTCAGTGCCTACTTTATCCAGCCCTTTAAGAATCTTATATGTTTCAATAAGATCCCCCCTAATTCTTCTGTACTCTAGAGAATACAGCCCTAGTTTATTCAACCTATCCTCATAGGTCAGTTCCCTCATCCCAGGAACTAACCTAGTGAATCTACGCTGCCCACCCTCTAAGGCAAGTATGTCCTTTATTAAATAAGGGACCAAACCTGCACACAATACTCTAGGTGTGGTCTCACCAGAGCCCTATACAGTTGCAGCAAGACCTCCCTACTCTTGTACTCTAAACCTTTTGAAATGAACGCTAGTATGCCGTTCCCCTTCTTAGTTGCTTGCTGCGCCTGCAAACTAACTTTTTGCGACTGGTGTACAAGGACATCCAAATCCCTCTGAATACTAACACTATCTAATCTCTCCCCATCTAGAAAATAATTAGTTATTTTATTTTTGCTACCTAGGTGAATAATTTCACACTTCCCCACATTAAATTCCACCTGCCATCTACCTGTCCACTCCCCTAGCCTATCTATATCCCACTGCAATCTTTTGCATCATCCTCAGAGCTCATTCTGCTACCTAGTTTAGTGTCATCCGCGAATTTAGACACGTTACATTCAACGTCCTCTTCTAGATCATTGATGTAAATTGTGAATAGCTGAGGCCCAAGCACTGATCCTTGTGGCACTCCACTACATCCTGCCAATTCGAGAATGACCCGTTTATCCCTACTCTCTGTTTTCTACCCGTTAGCCACTCTTCTATCCATGCGAATATGTTCCCATTAATCCCGTGGGCCTTGACTTTGTAAAATAGGCTTTTGTGTGGCACTTTATCAAATGCCTTCTTAAAATCTAAATAGACCACATCTACTGGTTCCCCCCTATCCAACCTGCTAGGTACATCCTCAAAAAATTCTAAAAGTTTAGTTAAGCATGATTTCCCTTTTGTAAAGCCATGCTGACTCTGCCTAAATCTTGTTATAGTCTTCCAGGTATCCCATAATGACGTCTTTAATTAAGGACTCAAGAATTTTCCCTACAACTGATGTCAGACTAACTGGTCTATAGTTCCCCATGTTTTCTCTCCCACCTTTTTAAATAGTGGAGTTACGTTTGCAATCTTCCAATCAATGGGGACTTTTCCAGTATCCAGAGAATTTTGGAAGATTATAGACATGCCGTCCACTTTCTCAGTAGCCACCTCCTTTAAAACTCTAGGATGCAGGCCATCCGGTCCAGGGGATTTATTGGTTTTAAGACCTGACAATTTATGTAAAAGCATTTCTTCACTAATATTTATCTCCCTAAGTTGCTCGCTAACATTGTCGTCTTGGTTCCCCTCTATTCTTGGTAGGTTTTTACTGTCTTCTATAGTGAAGACAGTAGCAAAATATCCAACCTTTAACGACTTTGCCATGTCTGTGTCCCCTATTATAATTCCCCCTGTCTCTCTGCATGTAACGGATCCACATTCACCCTCGCTAATCTTTTCTTCTTTATATATTTGTAAAAATGCTTGCAGTCTGTTTTTATGTTCTTTGCTAGTTTGCCCTCATAATCTATTTTCTCCCTCTTGATCAATTTTTTGGTTCTCCTTTGTTGATCCCTAAAGTTCTCCCAATCCTTGGGTTTACGACTCATCTTCGCTGTTTTACATTTTTTTTATTTGATACTTTCCCTAACTGCTCTAGTTAGCCACGGCTGAACCACCTTTCCCATGGCGTTCTTATTCCTCAAAGGAATATGTGCTCATTGGGAATCTTGCACTATCTCCTTGAATGTCTGCCATTGCTGGTCTACTGTCAAATCCTTAAGTCTAATTTCCCAGTTTATTCTGGCTAAATCCTCTTTCATACCAGCAAAGTTGGCTCTATTTAAATTGAAGACTTTGCTTCAGACTTAACCACCTCCCTCTCTAACTTAATGCTAAATTCCATCATATTATGATCACTTTGCCGTTAAGTTCCAGTTTGCTGATCAGCCCTGTTTCATTACACAAAACAAGGTCTAATATGGCCTGTTCCCTGGTCGGCTCCTCGACTACTGATCTAGAAAATTATCCCTAATACATTCTATAAATGCTTCCTCTATCTTACCTTTCCCAATTTGGTTGTCCCAGTCTATGTGCAGGTTAAAATCATGACAATTAGTGTCTTTCCTTTGCTACATGCTCCGCTAATCTCCTGATTTATACCTTGAGCGATACTTTTGACTGCTGTTTGGGGGTCTATAAACTACTCCCACAAGAGTTTTCTGCCCTTTATTGTCATGTACCTCTACCCATACTGACTCTACATCCTGCTTTTCTGATTTAAAATCTTTCCTCTCCACTATTTTTATCTCATCCTTTATTAGCAGGGCCACCCACCCACCTCCTCATTTACCACATTGCCTATATACCACGTACCGTCGAATGTTTAGCTCCCACCTTTGATCACCCTGCAACCATGTCTCTGTGATGGCTACTAGATCATACCCGTTTGTCTCTATTTGTGCACTTTCATCAATCCTAATTTTTACTGTGATGGACTATACCTGACTATGTTTTTACCTCCTACCCCCCTCCCCACTCCCTTAGTGGTTTCAAGCCCTTTCTACCTCCCTATTTATTCGCGTAGCCACTGTACTAAATGCAATGATTAAACGGCATTCTCACAGGGCATTCTGTGTGACTGGAACAGGAACTGTTTAGAATAATCCTCACATGTGACACAGCAGTTTTCACGTCAGGAGAATTGCCTTAAAAAAATCATAGGATTTAGTGTTTCGTAGCATATTTATAGCACAGAACACACGTTTTTTCAGGCACTACGCCCTGAAACTCTGAAACTTCCTCCCTCAATCCCTTCGCCCTCCTTTTCCATTTTCAGGTCATGTCCACGGTCACCTTCCCCCTCCCCCAGGCTCGGCTCCGGGCTCCGCTATTGTGAAGTGCTCTGAGATGCCGTCTGGTATGGAGGGCGCTATATGAATACAAGTTATTGTTATATTTACATAGCGCCTTTCACATCAGTAGAACATCCAAAGTTTAACCAGGGGTGTGGGCCAATCTTCTATTTAGTGATAGAGAGCCAGTGGAGCCTGGCGAGTACTGGGGTGATGGGTATATCATAGAATCATAGAATGTTACAGCACAGAAGGAGGCCATTCGGCCCATTGAGTCTGTGCCGGCTCTTTCACTGAGCAAGTCACTTTCATTAACCCCAATCACCAGCTTTCTCCCCGTAACCCTGCAAACCCGTCTTCCCCAGATACCTATCTAGAATCATAGAATCATAGAATTTTACGGCACAAAAGGAGGCCATTCGGCCCATCTAGTCTGTGCCGGCTCTTTGAAAAGAGCGATTCAATCCCACTGCCCTGCCCGCTCCCCATAGCCTAATAGACCCGTTCTCCCTAAATAAAGATCTAATTCCCTTTTAAAAGTTGTTATCGAATCAGCCTCCACCACCTTTTCAGGCAATGCATTCCAGATTCGAACAACTCGCTGAGTGAAAAGATTTCTCCTCAGCTCCCCTCTACTGCGCCTTGAAACTATTTTAAATCTGTGACCACGAGTCACAGATTCACCCACGAGTGGATCTAGTTCTATCTTAAAAGCTGCTATGGAATTGGACTTCACTACCCTTTCAGGCAGATCATTCCAAATTCGAACAACTCGCTGAGAAACAAAATTCTTCTAACCTCCCCTCTGCTTCTTTTGGTAGATATCTTAAGACTGTGACCGCGGGTCACAGACACACCTACCAGCTGAAATAGCTTTTCCCTATCTAGCCTGAGTCGAAACCTTTCATGATCTTGAAGATCTCTATCGGGTCCCCGCGTAACCTTCTCTGCTCTAATGGGAAAAGTCGTAACTTCTCCAGCCTGTCCTCATAGCTAAGGTTCCCCATTCCTGGTGTCATTCTCGTGAATCTCCTCTGCACCCTTTCCAGTGCCTTAATGAAGTAAGGTGCCCAGAACTGGACGCAGTACTCCAGCTGAGGCCTAACCAGTGTTTTGTATAGATTAACCATAACCTCCCTATTCTTATACTCTATGCCCCTACTAATAAAGCTCAGTACACCAAATGCCTTTTTTACTGCCTTATCTACCTTGTACCTGCCCTGCTACCTTTAATGATTCGCTTACTTGAACACCCAGATCTCTCTGTATGTTCACCCCCCTTAAGCTTGAGCTACCAAGTCTATATTGCCTCCTATCATTTTTCCTACCTAAGTGTATCACCTCACACTTATCCACATTAAAATCCATCTGCCACATGTCAGCCCATTCCTCCAATCTGTGTATGGAGTTTAGGGTGAAATAGTTGGCCAGTGGAGCCTGGCGAGGTCTGGGTGGTGGCGTTATGGCGTTCACTTTGGAGGTTATGTTTAGACCAGCCATATAAGATTATGTTAAGATGATGTTTACAAAAACACAGCGACAATGTGTTTATTTCAGCACCTGAAATAGTGAGAAACCTCAACCAGGAACTAAAGGATAATTTTCTGAAAATGCAAAGCAGGATGAGAGGAAAGGACAATGGGAGCTCAGATCTCTGAGCAGCAAACAGGAACTCTGACCATTTGTGGGCAGCAGCAGCTGTTTATGTTTACGTGAATCACATAAATGCCAGAAATATCCATGAAAGCCATCCAGGATAGCGGGAGAGATAGAGAGATAGAGAGAGAAACCTTGGTTGAGCATCTCATTTGAAGAGACGCTGCCTCCTGAGACAATGGGGGTCTCCGAGGAGCTGGCCTGGCCCCAATGTGACCTGCCTGGTAGTGAGTTTCCAACCTGTCTCAGCGACGGGTCTCCAGTCCTATTCCCGAGCCAGGAGCATCTGCAGTATATCCGGGGCTCTCTCTCTCTCTGCTGATGACAGCACAGCCCCAGCCTGGCTTACGGCAGGACCTGGAAGGCCAGACCAGTCACTCGGGGCAGGGAATCCTCCCACTCAGCTCCTGTTAATCCTAGCTAATGGGGAGAGTGGTCCTAGCACTGTAAGCAGCGGGAAAGTTTGTCTGACAGTGATATCAATGGCAAGCTGTGTGGGTTCAGTTGGTTAGACTTCAGCAGTTACTCCAACTCCTGGCTTTCCCCAATCATTGGCTCTCACCAGCCAGCACCTAATAGTCTAGAATTTGGTAAACAGTATATGCATCCCAACAGGGAGAGAGAGAGAGAGAGAGAGAGAGAGAAAGAAAGAGAGAGAGAGAGCATTCCAATAAATATCTCTGGGATTTCCATGTGTATGGGGGAAGTGGGGAATTCAGTTTGGTTTGGTTGTTGGCCTTTCCAACTCGTCTCTTCACAGATCACAGATCATCCACAACTCTGTAGTCTGTGTCCTCTCACGCACCAAGTGACACCATCTCCCCCATTCTCGCCCGACTCCACTGGCTTCCCATCACCAGCTGCTCTCCTTCCTCTGGCACCTTCCCGTGCCAGTGCAGGAGATGTAATACCTGCCCTTTCACCTCCACCTAGACCACTCTGCAGGGACCAAAACACAGCTTCCATGTGAGACAGCAGTTCACATGTACTATCACCAATGTAGTATATACTGCATCCACTGCTCACGGTGTGGTCTCCTCTACATTGGGGAGACTAAGCGCAGATTGGGAGACCGATTTGCAGAGCATCTTCGCTCTGTACGGAATGTCAACCCTGATCTTCCAGTCTCCCTCCATTTCAACTTGCGCTCACATTCAGAGGCTGATCTTTCGATCCATGGCCTTCTGTGCTGTTCCAGTGATTCACAGCGAAAACTTGAGAAACAGCACCTCATCTGTCTGGTGGGGACCTTACAGCCCTCTGGCCTCAATATTGATTTCAGCCACTTTAGGCCATAGAAGTTCCCCCTTCCCCATTACAATCATCACTCCAGACACCCCTTGCCTCTCTGGTATTTTGTCTGCTCTTCTCTATTAACACCTCTTCTCCCCAGTTTTGGTTAAACCCACCCCCTGTTGTTTCACACCGTTATCACCTGTTTAACCAATCAATTGACACATTTTCTCCTTTGTCTTCTTTTTCTGTCGACTTTGTCTTCCTTGTCCTGCCTCCTCCTCTCTAACTTGTCCTTAAACACCTCTTCCTCCCAACATGCCCCAGTTTCTAATGAAGGGTCGTGGACCCAAAACGTTGACTCACTTTCCTTTCTCCATAGATGCTGCCTGACCTGCTGGGGTTTCCAAGCTCTGTTTTTATAACAATCCTTGTGTTTTTGACACAGTGCCTTATCACATCTTCGGGATGTTTCAAAGCGCTTCACAGGATACATGATAAAGTGTAAAGTGTTTTGCGGACGAAACGCGGCAGCCAATTGCACACCGGGATATTCCCACAAACAGCTGTGG
The DNA here is from genome assembly GCA_035084275.1 of Hydrolagus colliei. Taxonomy (NCBI): domain Eukaryota; kingdom Metazoa; phylum Chordata; class Chondrichthyes; order Chimaeriformes; family Chimaeridae; genus Hydrolagus; species Hydrolagus colliei. Next base: position 931,491 of record CM068771.1, on the reverse strand, counting down.
ATTGAGTGACCAAATTATTATTATTTTGAAGGGATTATTGCCTTGCAGAAAACCGACTATCAAGCGGGTTCCCGCTGACTGCTGGTAAACAGAAGTGTATGTGTGCGGTGAAGAAACTCGCCTAAGGTTTCGCTCTTAGGGAAATCAAACCCATGTCCTCTCACTTCTTGTCATAGAATCATAGAATTTTATGGCACAAAAGGCGACCATTTGGCCCATCGAGTTATGACAACAACAACAACTTCAATTTATATAGCTCCCTCCACGCCAGACGGCATCTCAGAGCGCTTGAGTTATGCAAGTTCTTTAAAAAGAGCAACTCAATCCCACTCCCCATCTCTCTCCCCATAACCTTGCAAACCCGTCCTCCCCAAATAAATGTCTATCTCTCTTTTAAAAGCTGTTATCGAATCGGCCTCCACCACCTTTTCAGGCAACGCATTCCAGATTCCAACAACCCGCTGAGTGAAAACATTTCCCCTCATCTCCCCTCTGCTTCTTTTTGAAACTATTTTAAATCTGTGACCACGAGTCACTGACATGCCCACCAGTCAGGTGGGAAACCGTTTTTCCCTGTGTACTCTGTCGAATCCCCTCATCTTAAAAAAAACCCTCTATTAGATCTCCTCGTAACCTTCTCTGTTCCAATGAGAATAAACCTAGCCTTTCCTCATAGCTGAAGTTCCTCATTCCTGATACCATCCTACCACAACCTTATTGTGGCATTTTATTTCACTAATCTTTCCATCTTATTTGTGTTAGTTTCCAGAACAACATATAGCATATTTGCATTCACTTCCCTCACACCATCGTCTCTCAGTCCCATTGTTAGAAACAAGAGCTGGTGTTTCGCCTTCAAGTAATTAAACTGCTGGAGTCAGTTTGTCTATAGATAAGGAGGCAGTATTCGAGTTAACCCAGCATTGAGCTGGGCACCGCAGAGTGTGAGGACATCTGGAGGGTGAGTCTGTGGGTCAGTAGCCCACGGTTTGTGGGACATCGCTGGGTGCAATTGGCTGCCCACAAAACACACAGTCTTACTTATAGACTGAACAGTATATTCTGTGAAACACTTTGAAATGTCTTGAAGTTATGATAAGGCACTATATCAAATGCACGGATTATTATTATTCTTGTTGTTGTTTATCTCTGTCTCACAATCTTTCTCTTACTCTTTCTCACATACTTAATCTCGGGGTATTTCACACTCATTTTTATTGCTGACAAATTATTTTTCTGGTTTGATACGCTTTGATTTTTTTTTTAAAGTTAATTTATTTATGTTTTGTCTCGAATTCCATGTCTCTCTTTCTCTGTCTCTGCTTTGGGATGTCCTCCCAATGTGAAAGGCACTCTATAAATGTAATTTTTTTCTTGTAATCTTGTTGTCTCATACACATACTGTCTCTCTTCCTGTCACTCACAATTTTACTGCCTTCCTCTTTCCCCCTGCTTTTCTTCCGTCTCTCCCTCTCCCTCTGTCACCTCACACTTGCTCTCTTACTCTGTCTCCCTCTCTCTCAATCTCTCACACACTCTCTGTCTCCCTCTCTCTCAGACTCTCACACAATCTTACTCTCCCTCTCTCCCATCCTCCCTCACACACACTCTACTCTCTCTCAGCCTCTTTCACTCTCTGTCTCCCACTTTCTCATAGTCACTGTCTACCTCTTTCACACTCTATCTCCCTCTCTGTACCTCGCACACTCTCTATCTCCCTCTCTCTCAGTCTCTCTCATACTCTCCGTCTCTCTCTTTCCCTCTCTCTGTCACCCACTCTATTAATCAGTCTCTATCTCTCTCTCAGTCTCTCTCACACTCTCTGTCTCCCATTATCTCTCAGTCTCTCGCTTACAACAAAAACAAAATTACACTTGTATAGTGCCTTTCACATCGGACGTCCCAAGGCGCTGGACAGTCACTGTTTCAGACCCGAGCTGGGGTGGGGATAGGGGAAGGTGGAGGGAAAGGAGGGGATTAGGGATGACCAATGGGACCATCAAAGAGGGACTTGAAGGAGGTCAGGGAGGGGGCGAGGCAGAAGGACTGCAGGATGGAGTTCCAGAGTTTGGGGGCTGGAGTGACTGAAGGCTCGGCCCACCAAAGGTGGGGTCGGTGGTTCGGAGACATGCAGCAGGCTGGAGTCTGCTGAGAAGAGGGTTAGTAGGCGGTTAGGAAGTTGCAGAGGTAGGGTGGGGTGAGGCCATGGAGGGCTTTGAATGCGAGGACCAAGAACTTGAATTGGTGATGGGGAGCCAAGCTCGGTGTGGTAGAGGACATGGGCCACAGAGTCCTGGATGGTTTGCAGCCTGTGGAGAGAGGAATTGGGGAAGGCTGACAAGCAGAGCATTTCCGTAGTCGAGCTGGGATGTGATGAAGGCGTGAATGAGGGTTTTGGGGGTCTGAGGGGTGAGGTAGTGGCAGAGTCGAGCAATATTGTGGAGGTGAGGGAAGGCAGAGCAAGTCACTGCTTGGATGTGGGAGAATCAAACAAGGTTCCTGCCTGGCTTGGTGAGGTGGAGTGAGCACACATGTGGGTCGATGTTGCCGATGCCTGATGTGTGAAGGCGTTGGCACAAACCAATCATTGGTGTCTCGGTTTTTTTGACATTGAACTGTAGGTTAGCTCTCATCCAGGACTTGATGTCCCCCACCACACCATCCTCAGCTCAGGTATGAAGGAGACAATGTGAGGGAGAGACTGAGAGTGAGGGAGAGACAATGTGAGGGAGAGACTGATGTTGTCTCTCCAGCGCCTTGGGGCGTCCTCCTGACGTGAAAGGCGCTATATAAATGTAGTTTTGTTGTTGTTGTTGTCTCTCTCTTTCTCAGTCTCTCTCTCACTCTCTGTCTCCCTCTATCTCCCCAAGTCTCTCTCTCTTTATCTCCCAGTCTCTCTCTCCCCAACTCTTCCATCTCCCACTAACGTCGCCCTCTATCTTCGCCCACGAATATACAGTCAATTCACTTTACAATCTATTCTGTGAAGCGCTTTGAGATGTAGATAAGATGTGAAAAGCGCTATATCAAGTGCAAGAATTATTATTTATATTATCTCTCAAGTCTCTTTTACACTCTGTCTCCTTCTCTCAGTCTCTCTCTCTGACTCTCTTATCCCTCTATCTCTCAGACTCGCTCTCTCACTCTTTCTCTCCTCTGTCTCCCTCTCACCGTCCCTCACTTTCACTCTATGTCTCTCTTTGACTCACATTTCTCACTCACATACTCTCACTTACTCTAACCTCCCGTCTCCCACACATTCTCTCTCACTGATATTCTCACTCTCTCCCTCTCTTTCACATACTCTCTGCCTCACTCTCTCATCCCCTTTCTTCCTCTCCCTTTCCTCTCTCTCTATCTTACTCTGTTCCTCTATTTCTCATAGTCTCTTGCTCTCTCTTTCATGTTCTCTCTCTGACTCCCCCTATCTCTCACTCTCCATCGCCCTCTGCCTCGCACACATTCTCTCACTCACCCTCTATCGCTCGCTCACTCTCTCACTCTCAGTGCCGCTGAAATACTATTCTTCTCCCTCTCTCCATCTGTCTCTCCCTCACTCTCTTTCCCTCTATCTCTCTCTCTCCCTCTGTCTCTCACTCCGTCTCTCCCTCTGTCTCACACTCTTGTCTCTCTCTCACTATCACCCTCTTTCCCTCTGTCTCTCCTTCACTCTCAGTCTCCCTCTGTCTCTCACGCTCTCTTACTCTCTGTCGTAGTCTCCCCCTCATCTCTCACACTGTCTCTCATACTCACTCTCTCTCTCACACACTCCCTGTCTCCCTCTCTCTGTCTCAACCTCACTCACTCTCACGTTATCGCTCCCTCACACCATCAGTCTCTCCCTCACTCTCAGTCTCTCCCTCACTCTCAGTCTCTCTCGGTCACTCTCACACTCTCTGCCCCACCTCTCTGTCTCTCTCTCTCTCCCTCCCCAATCTCTGTCCCCTCTCAGTCTCTGTGGCCAGTGATATGTTACTGATGGTGTTGTTAGTCTCTCAATCCCAGGTCACAATGATGGAGCTATTTCTTCTCTTGTTGCTGCTGGTTCCAGGTTAGTCACGTTACCCCCCCACTGACGTTCCATATTTATCTCTCCTTTTAAACAGTCTCAGTGATTATTATTGTTATTCATGTTATCGGTATCATTATTATTCTGAATATTATTATTAACATTATTGTAAATAATAATTCGTAGAATCATAGAATCTTACAGCACAAAAGGAGGGCAGGAAATTACTGTTATTAATATTATTGTTGCAATAATGATAATAACAGTAATAGTACTAATCACTATTAGCTGCTAATGTTACTCTTATTACTCATTATTATTATTTTGGGTCCGTCGATACGGAAATTTTCGGATTTAGATATATCGACCGGCTCATATCGAGATATACCCAAATATCGATATTTTCAGGTTATTCGTACTGCGCGTGCGGCCTGCGCATTCGGGGCCTATCTCCTCAGGAGGTAAATATCTTTCTCTCTCTGTGCCTCTCACTCTCTCCATCTCTGTGTTTTTCTGTCTGTGTCTCTCTCCTCTCTCACATCCCCTCCATCTCTATCTATCTGTATATTATCACATCCGCCCCGTCTCTCCCCGACGCCCCCCCCACCCGTCTCTCTCCCCCCCAACCCCCCCACCCCAGCCGCTCTCTCCCCCCCACCCCCCAAGCTGTCTCTCTCACCCCCCAAGCTGTCTCTCTCCCCCCCCACCCCCACCGCCGTCTCTCGCCCCCCCACCCCCACCGCTGTCTCTCTCCTACCCACCCCCCCAGCCGTCTCTCTCCCCCCCACCCCCCCCCAGCTGTCTCTCTCCCCCCCACCCCCCCCAGCCGTCTCTCTCCCTCCATCCCCACCCAGCAGTCTTTCTCCCCCCCACCCTCCCCCAGCTGTCTCTCCCCCCCCCACCCCACCCCCAGCCGTCTCTCTCCCCCCACCCAGCCGTCTCTCTCCCCCCCACCCCCACCAGCCGTCTCTCTCCCCCCACCCCCGCCGTCTCTCTCTCTCCCCCCCCACCCCCTCAGCCGTCTCTCTCCCCCACACACCCCCCAGCCATCTCTCTCCCCCTCCCCCCACCCAGCAGTCTCTCTCCCCCCCCCCAGCCGTCTCTCTCCCAGCCGTCTCTCTCCCCCCCCAGCCATCTCTCTCCCCACCCCAGCCGCCTCTATCCCCCTCACCCCACCCCCCCCAACCGTCTCTCTCCCCCTCCTCCCCCCCCAGCCTTTTCTCACCCCCCAGCCTTCTCTCCCCCCCCCCAGCCGTCTCTCCCCCCCCACCCCTTGCATACCTGTATATTGTATTCGAGGACTATGAATACAATATGGCGGCATTGCACCTCGGTCTGTGCATTGTGTATAGAGATGAGCATTCTGGGTCTTGTAGTTCAGTGTGTGCGCATCCCGATTTTTTCCCTCGACATATCGATTTTGCGATATATCGATATTTTTGAAAATTATATTGGGTTTTAGGGATATATCGATATATCACCGGACCCTACTAATATTATTTTCTCCCTCTTACCAGCTCTATCCCAGACCATCCAAACCCCGGGCAGAACGTATCACAAGATCAACATAGAAAAAAACTGGACTGAAGCCCGGGATCACTGCCAAGCTCACTACAGGGATCTCATCAGCATCAGGAGCTCCGAGGAGCAAAGCCTGACTGCTTCACTGTTTGATGAAGGCAAAGAGATCTGGATCGGGCTGCACAATAACAACCAGACTGAGGCCGGCTTTGAATGGTCAAGTGGAGACAGTGTCAATTATACAAACTGGAACGATGAGGACCCCAATGACTACAATAAAACACATCCAGCCTGTGTCCGTGTGAAGAAAGAAAATGAAGATGCTCTATGGTATGATGGTAAATGCCACTACAAATACCATTTCATCTGTTACACAGGTAATGAGTGCGTGGCTGCCAATGAGTGAGATGTGATCTCGGCTGCGTTTCCGCACTGGGCGCTCGGGAGGTGTGGCGTGGGGTGAGGGGCCCTGGGGGGAAGGGCCCAGGGGTGGTGGGGGGAGAGACCGGGGGGGAGGTGCCCCAAGGAGGTTGAGGGTCCCTGTGAGGCAGTGTCCCTGGCAGTAATGGGTGCCTTTATCTCCCGTCTATGAGGCTGTGTGGAGAGAGAGGGCTTTGGGGGGTGGGGGGGGGGAGGGGGTTTGGTGGGGCTGATGTTGGGGGAGGGGAGGGGGGGGGGGAGGAGCTGGAGGACTGGTCCATATCTCCAGCCCTGCACCTTCCTACCATTACTCACCACACTTGAGGTGTGAGGCGCTCCATGAGAAATGTTTGCATATAACAACCTGCCCACGCACTCCACTCCACTTCGTGGGCTCCGGCCTGCTCCACATCCCCCCAACCCACCCTTCCCACCATCACCGGGCGAGCCTTCAGCCGCTCAACCTCTCGAATTCCATCCCGCAGTCCCTCTGCCTCGACCCCTCCCGGGCCTCCTTCAAGCCCTGCCTCAAGACTCTCCTCTTCAACTGTGCCATTGGTCATCCCCCTTCCCCTCCCTCCCCATCCCCAAACCCAGCTTGGGTCTGACTGTCCAATGCCTTGGGACATCCTTCTGACATGAAAGGCGCAATACAAATGTAATTTAGTGGAGTACTGCAGCTTAGTGGTTTGCGCACTCGAGTTACAAGCGAGAGACCTGGGTTCGATTTCAGGCGGGTCAGGGAGAAACCTTGGGCAAGTTTCCTTCCCCCCGCTCGGGTCCCAACCAGACTGTTCAGCGCTTTGAGACGTCCTCCCGACGTGAAAGGCGCTATACATGTGCAATTTTGTTGTTGTTGTTGTTACTTACACCTGATAATTACCCTTCAAAAAAGATAATTAATAAATTGGTAATTTCAATCCACGGCTGTTTGTGGGGACACTGCTGTGCGCAATTGGCTGTCACCCACAAATGTACAGTCAATTCACTTTACGGTATATTCTATGAAGTGCTTGGCGATGTCTGGAAGACGTGATAAGACACTATATCAATAATAATAATCCTTGCATTTCTTCCAGACGTCTCAAAGCGCTTCAGAGAATATGCTGTAAAGTGAATTGACTATAATTTGTGGGTGAAATGTGGCAGCCAATTGCACACAGTGGCCCACAAACAGTCATGGTTTGAGAAACCAAATTATTATTTTTTAAAACAATTATTGAGGGATTATTATCGGCCATACGGAATAAGGAAACTTGCCTACGGTGTTGCCCCACCTGGCAATTAAACCCAGGTCTCTTGCTTGCAAGGCAAGCGCTCCAACCACTGAGCTACAGACTCCCCAAATCCAAATAGCTGGAGACACTCACGGTGACCCTTCTCCACAGAGTCCCTGTCATCACCGAGTCCCAGCCAGACGTCCACATCTCAACCAGAAACCCACCATTCAACAGACACATCTCAATGGACCACACAGGAATCCTCCACTTGTGCAGGGGTCTCCAGTAAGTACACGGGCAGTTATTCAAGTTAAAAGTTAAAAGATGTTGGTGAAGATTCCCAAACAGACTCTAGAAATTGCCCAGCTGCCATTTCACAATTTCCCACCAGTAAGTTGCCCGTCCGTCGTAATAATATTAATAATTTCAATAATAATAAATATTAGGAACAATAATAACAATAATAGCAATATAGTAAAAGCCCATTTATCTGACACCCGATCAACTGTAACGTCCGTATAACCGGCATCATTAAAAAAAGTCCGCATTCGATTAACCGGAATTTATCCGGAAAAATGCGATGAATTAAAAAAAAAATAACGTTTTCGGCCGAATATCCGGCAGGCGCTTTAACCGGCATTGGCCAGGTCCTGAGGGTGCTGGATAAACGGGCTGTTACTGTAGTAATATTAATACCATTAATCATATCCAATAAAGTTATTGGCACGCACTTAGCCAGTGGCTATCTTGTTTATTTTTGGTCAGCCGGGTGTCTGACACACACGGAAACCCATCACCGTGCTCTGACACACACACAAGCTTTCCTTCTGCTTGTCCATCTTGGACCACCCTCCCCATTAGGGCTTTGGTTTACAGGATTAACAGCAACAAATTGAAGAGCTGGTGTAATCTTATCCGAGAGATTCAGAGTTACAGTAACTCCCACGTTTATTTACAGAGAGAAAGATGTCAACACCATCTGTCCGTCCCCAAGGCACTTCTCCCAACAAAGAAGCACCTACAGCAACTCCCCCAGAAGAGATTCTCGGGGGCAGCAATATCACAGGTACAGACATGAGCCCTGTGTCTCTAAGTTACTGGCCAGTCACCATCCCACCTACTACCCTCTCCCAAATACACTGGAGGAGCTCAGTGGGGTGGGGGGTGGCGAGGGGATGATGGAAGGTTAGTGGGCTGGGGTTGGAGAGAGGGATGGTGGTTGGTTGTGAAAGGCAGAGGGAGATGAGCTTTCTGTGTGTCTTGTCGTGGACTTGTCGTAGTGGAGTCCCGTAGATTGGTGATCAGTGCGCTTGCGAGAGGACTAGTGTTTGCCAACGTTGCCCAACTCAGCCCCAAAGCCGCCAAAACCCTCATTTACGCCTTCTTTACTTGCCGGCTCGACTACGCAAATGCCCTGCTGGTCGGCCTTCCCTATTCCACCCTCCGCACGCTGCAGATAATCCAGAACTCTGCAGCCCGTGTTCTCTAGCCTTCCAAATGCTGTGACCCCATCTCCCCCATCCTCGCCCGACTCCAATGTATCCCCAACATCCAGAGGATCCAATTCAAGACCCTGGTCCTCACATTTAAAGCCCTCCACAACCTCAACCCACCTTATATCTGTGACCTCATAACGCCTTTGAAACCCTGGTCCATGCCTTTGTCGCCTCCCGGCTGGACTATCCCAATGCCCTCCTCGCTGGTCTCCCCTCCACCACATTCCATAAAATCCAAATCCCCCCACTCCTCTGCACCCCCTTGCCTCTCCGACCTCCTCTCTCCTCACAACAGCACATGTTTCCTTCGCTCCACCGGGTCTGGCCTGCTTCTTGTCCCCCCAAATCCTCCGCTCCACCATTGGCAGCCATGCCTTCAGCCACCGTGCCCCGAGCCTCTGGAACTCCCTTCCTCACTCGCTTAGCCTCGCCCCCCCCCACCCTCTCTTCCTACTTTCAGGTCTCGGCTAAATGCCTTTCTCTTCGACCACGCCATCGGTCACCTTTTTCCCCTGCCCCTGGCTCGGCCCCAGGATCTGTTTTTGGGAAGCGCTCTGAGATGCCATCCGGCGTGGAGGGCGATATATAAATAGCAGTTGTTGTTGTTGTTGAAATAGTAACTGTGCAGCACCTTGGGACGTCCTCCTTATGTAAAACTCGCTATATACAAGTGTAATTTTGTTTTCGTTGTTGTTGATTCCCAGGCAGGCCAGGGCAGACCTTAGGCAAGTTTCCTTTCTACACACACGCAAAACACACAGTCACACACAAACGCCTCTGTTTACCTACAACAACAACAACAAATTAAACTTGTACAGCGCCTTTCATGTCGGGAGGATGTCCCAGCAACCTCACATTAAGTCGGACACAGCAATCCAACATATTGCACTAAATACAAGTGAAAAAGAAAATACTGCAGTTCGGCACATCATACAATACCTAAAGAGAGTTGCCCCTTGAAGGAAAACATCAGGCTGCTCGTAGTTTATTAGTCTGAACAGTTTTGGAATCCAAAAGCCATTCCCAACCGAGAGAAGAACGGGGAGTAGGTGCGCATACATATTAAAGAAACCACAGACCCATCACGAGTAAGTTCTGAGTATTAAGTCACGTTCACAGCTTTTCCTCTTGCTTGTATCAGACACTCTCCCGGAATCAGAGAGCATTGAACTTCAAACGTTCAAACAGCAATCAAGTCCACGCTGCCGGTTTTCGCTACACAAACTGGCTCTCCCACTCGCGGCGCTGCACCCCATCTCCTTCCCAAAATGCGAATGAACTCTGTCACACTTGGTAAAGTCCCTGGCATCCACTTAAACACAATTTAACTCCACACGCCTACCGTATATCTCCGTGTATAAGGCGCACTTTTTTGCACGTCGGAAAATCTCGAAAGTTGGGGGTGCGCCCTATACGCAGACACAAGAAATGTTGAGCCTCGGAAATACAGTAAACAGGAGGGGCGGCCGGCGCGCTGTCAGCCGGGGTTTGGTCAGTGTCCGGCGGGGGTTGGGGGGGAGCGGGTGACGGGGCTTCGGCCTCGGCCGCCCGGGCATCGGCAACAGCAGTGGACTTCAGTGCTGTGCCTGCTGCCTGCCTTCTGCCAAACCCAGTCTGCCTCCCTGCCGCTCTCTCTCCCTGCCTGCCTGCCTCTCCCTCCCTCCCTGCCTGCGTGCCTACCTGCCTCTCTCTCTCTCCCTGGCTGCCTGCCTGCCTCCCTCTCTCCCTCTCTCTCTCTCTCCCTCCCTCCCTCCCTGGCTGCCTGCCTGCCTGCCTGCCTGCCTCTCTTCCTGTCTGCCTGCCTGCCTCCCTCTCTCCCTCCCTGGCTGCCTGCCTCTCTCTCTCCCTACCTACCTGTCTCTCCTGTCTCTCCTCCCTTCTGCCGGCAATATCATTGAAAATGCTTCCGGTTTTTTTTCACCAAGAAAAGGTCAAAAGTGTGTGTGTGGGGGGGTGGGGGGGGGTGCGCCTTATACGCGGAGATATACGGAAATTATCCCTAACCTCCCCCACCCCAATTATAAATGGGTCATTTCAATCCAGGACTGTTTGTGGGACACTGCAGTGTGCAATTGGCTGCCACGTTTCTCCCACAAAACATACAGTCAATTCCGTGCACAGTGTATTTCTGTGTTGCTCTTCGAGAGGTTTAGAAGGTGCGAAAAGCGCTCTATCGAAATGCAAAGCACTATTATCATTGCAGTCGATCCCGCTCTCCTCCTCCACGGCTTGTTCCCCGTCGACCACCTCGGTGGGTCTGCACTCACTTGGTTCGAGTCCCACCTCACAAACCATCCGCAGCACATCTCCGCGAACGACTTTTCCTCTCGCTTTCGCCCAGTCGCCCGTGGGGAACCCAAAGGATCCATTCTCGGCCCCCTTCTCTTCCTGCTCCCTCTTGGTGATGTCATCCGCAGACACGGGATAAACGTCCGCATGCTGGTGGGGGGGGGAGGCTGGGGGGGGGGGGAGGCTGGTGGGGGGGGGAGGCTGGTGGGGGGTGGGGGAGAGGGTGGTATTGTGTCGTGGGGGGAGGTTGTGTCTGGGGGGGGGGTTGTATCTTCGTTCAGTCTCTGTCTCTCACGCTCTCTGTCCAGTCACGTGGCGGGGGAACGGGGGGGGAGTGGGTGGCTACTGGGTCACGTGGCGGAGGAACTCGGCGGGGGGGGGGGGGGGGGGGGATGGCGGGTCAAACGGCCGAGGGAACGTGAGCTGGTGGATGACGTGGTCGTGGAATCGGGGGGGGGGGGGGGGGGGGGTTGTCTGGTGGGTCACGTGGCGGTGGGCGCAGGGCGGATCACGTGGCGGGGGGAGCGGGCCGGGCGCTGATTTGTTGGTGGGCGGGAGGGAGGCACGTGACGGTGGTGGCGGCTATATAAGGCGGCGCGGAGCGGGAGCGACTCAGAGCGTTGGAGCTGGGGATAGGGGACACTCTCTCTCTCTCACACTCCCTCTCTCCATCTCACCCTCACACACTCCTCTCTCCTCACACACTCCCTCTCTCCTCACACACTCCCTCTCTCCCACTCTGTCTCTCTCTGTCTTTCGCTCTCGCTAAAACGCTCTCCGGCATTCCCAGTTTCTCTCAGTCTCTCTCCCCTAAACAACAACAATAAAATCACATCACCTCGGAAGAAAGTCCCAGGGCATGAAAACACACAGTCACTACACTTTACCCTCTCCCCAAACACAGTCACTACACTTTACCCTCTCCCCAAACACAGTCACTACACTTTACCCTCTCCCCAAACACAGTCACTACACTTTACCCTCTCTCAAACACACAAACACTACACTTTACCCTCACCCAAACACAGTCACTACACTTTGCTCTCTCCCAAACAGTCACTACACTTTGCTCTCTCCCAAACACAGTCACTACACTTTACCCTCTCCCAAACACAGTTACTGCCCTTTCCCCTTCCCCAAATACACAGTCACTACACTTTACCCTCCCCCAAACACACAGTCACTACATATTACCCTCCCCCCAACACAGTCACTACACTTTCCCCTCCTCCAAACACACAGTCACTAACATTTTCCCCTCCCACCAAACACAGTCACTACATTTTATGCTTTCCCTCAAACACAAAGTCACTACAATTTACAATCCCCCAACAAGAACAACAACTTGGATTTAAATATCTCTTAATAAAGCAGAGGCCGGGGCAGAGCCAGGGGAAGCGGATACAAGTGACCAAACAGAAAAGTCTTCAGATGCAACGTGGGAATTGGAAAGGATGGGGTGAGATGAAGGAGGAGAGAGCGAGAGAGTTCTACAGCTTTGGGGCATAGTGGCTGAAGGCAAGGCTGCCATCGGCGTAACCGAGGATTCACGGGACGAGGAGGAGGCCAGACAAGGTGGAGCGAAGGCAACGGGTGCTGTTGTGAGGAGGCTGGAGGGGGCAGAAGAGTGGAGGGATTTGAACAAAATAATGGGGATCTTGAAATCAATCCGCTCCAAGACAGGGAGCCAGTGAAGTCCGGCAAGGACTGGGGTAATGGGGGAGAGCGAAAGTTTAGTTTGGGTGAGAATGCGGGCGGCGAGAGTTCTGTATGAGCTGGAGTTTACGAACGGCAGCGGAGGGGAGACCGGTGAGGAGGGTGTTGGAATAGTCCAGCCGAGAGGTGACAGAGGCATGGACCGGTATTCCAGCGGTTTTTCGGCTGAGATATTGGCAGAGACGGGCGATGCGTTGGTTCTGGTGAGGGACCGAATGTGCTGTAGGAAGGATAATTGGGCATCGCCTAAATTGCATACGGTTTGGAGAGTTTTAGGGGCAAGTCGGCAAGTGAGAGACATGGATTGAAGACATCGACGAGAGCCAAAGAGTATGGCTTCGTCTTGCCAACGTTCAGCAAAGGAAGTATTGCGCCCATCCAGCTCCTGGTGTCTGACAGGTAGGCTGACAGAACATCAGGGGATTGGGGGGTTGCAAATTGAGGTGGGACTACACTGTAAAGTGAATTGACTGTACGTATGAGGGGATTGTTATTAGGCGTGTGGAATAAGGAAACTTGCCCAAGGATTCACCCTGCCTGGAATTCAACCCAGCTCTCTCTCTTGTAAGGCGAGTAGTCTAATCACTGAGTCTCACAACACAATGATATTTTCTAAGAATATAATTATCATCTTTAACAGTTGAAACACAGAGGCTTTTAAATTAAAGAGACGTCACGAGAAATATTAATATGTGTGAGAATTCATTTGCAGAGCATTGGTGTAAAGGTTGTACCAACAAACATAAAGTTTGCTGATCCAGATGTTCACCTGAATTTTGCTGCTCCTTAGTTTGATAATCAGATAGATCTCGTGGTGTGGCAATGCCATGACTTGAATGTCGGATTACATTCCGGGGGTAATAATTCCTCCAAAAAGTAATAAATGATTCACTCAATTCCACGACTTTCTGGAACACTGCTGTGTGCAACTGGGTGCTGCGTTTCACTCAAAAAACATAGTCACTAGACTTTACAAAGTTTCCTTTGAAGCGCTTTGAGACGTCTCGACAGCGCAATCGGGCACTGTATCAAACGCAGGTGTTGTTATCATTATTGTTTCTTGTGTTGCCCACAGTGCTTGGAAGAAAACGAAAGTTATTCCTGATCAACAAGGTGCTGACGTGGTGGGAAGCCCGCGAGCATTGCCGAGAGAAGATACACGGTGATCTGGTGAGCATCGACAGCCGGAGGACACAGAGGGCGGTGAAGGACCTGGCCGGCAAGGCCACTGGACGTGGGGTGTGGATCGGCCTGTACAGACCCGGCGTCCTCTACAACTGGGAGTGGAGCAACGAGGAGCCAGACGCCTACTTCAACTGGGGCCCGGGACAGCCTGACAGTCTGCTGACTGACCTGTGCGCCATGATGGACCTGTCTTCTGATGCGGGCTTCACTTGGAATGACCGGTGTTGTTGCATGACGCTGAGCTTCATCTGTTACGGGTAGGAAGTTGCAGAGGGAGAGAAAGGCAGGAGGCCAGTCAGCCACTAGAGCGAGCTGGCAGCAGCGTAGAATCGATTGTAGAAATTTTACAGCCGAGGAAAGGAAGGACATTTGTCCCCTTGCGAAAAATAAATAATAATAATAATAATAATAAATTGGTCACTCAATCCATGACTGTCTGTGGACTGCGCGCAGTTTGCTGCCGCGTTTCGTCCATAAACTATAGTCGATCTGTTTCACAGCCTATCCCACAAAGCGCTTTGAGACGCCCCAAAGACGTGATAAGGCGCTGTATCAAATGCAAGGATTATTATTATTAATTATTGAGTGTGTAGCTTATGTCAGAGCGAGCTGTTGTCCTACTCTAGCTTTCTATGACTCAGTATAAATGTAGCTGTGTTACGTTAGATGCTATTGAGGTGCGTGCGCCTGTAGTAGCTTGTGAGGTGTGAAAATTTAATTCAGTAAAATATCAAGTTATCATTAAACTACTCGGTTGCGTTTTCTCTTGTGCATTAATTGCTTTGATTTCTGAGCAGATGGAATTCAGAGGTGATGAAATCTCTCAACTGTGTCAGTGGTGTCGGTGCTAGTAACGTGTGGAATCTTTCGTACTGTAACCTGTAAAGCACATCAACGTGTTCCCGTGGCGGTTGCCATCGCCATCCCATAATATGTCACGCAGGAATGGGTCAATAAAATACTTTGAGCTTCAAAATTGCCGGCCGTGTCTTCACTATGATTTAATGGCTCTGAGATTAGCCCGTAAGAACGGTCGAAAACAAAGGTTTTCAGGCAGGACTTGCAAAGGGGGAGAGTGCGGGCAAGGCGGAGGGAGTGAGGGAGGGTGTTCCAACCACAACAACAACAAAATTACACTTGGACAGCACCTCTCACATCGGGAGGACGTCCCAAGGCGCTATCATTGTTTCAGACCCAAGCTGGGATCTGGAACACGGAGGGACGAGGGAGGAGGGAGAGGAGGGGAGGGGAGGTGAGCGATGAGACCGTCAAAGTGGAGAGTCTTCAGGTGGACCTTAAAGGGGGCCAGCGAGGAGCCGAGGTGGAGGGACTGGGGGGATAGAGTTCCGGAGGCTGGGGCAGAGTGGCTGAAGGTTCGCCAGTCGATGGTGGGGCGGGTGGATCGGGGGACGTGGAACAGGCCAGAGCCTGCTGAGCGGAGGGTGGTGGTGGCAGGTTGTTAGGAGGTCGCAGAGTTAGGGTAATCGTGGATGTTTAAAATGTTGTTCCAGAGCTTGGGGGTGTAGTCGGTGAAAGGACGATCTCCAATGTTGGAGTGGGGAGGGTGTGAGGGTGAGCAGAGGTGGTGGTTTGTGGAGTGAGGAGATCGGAGAGGTCGGGAGGGAGCTGCAAGGAATGAGTGGATTTGAACACGAGTGTGAGGATCTTGAACTCCATCTGTTTGGTGATGGGAAGTCAGTGGAGGCAGAATTGGTGAGATGTGGGTATGGAGTCTGGTCCAGGTCAGTATGTGGGGGGCAGAATCTGAATCAGTCAATGTAAGACTAGAGAGACTAGATACAAGTCAGGATACAATAGAAACAAGACACAATACATTAGAGATATAATATTATCTGCATTGTATTTACAAAATACACAAGTCAATACAGGTAGACCCCGCCTAATGTCTCCTCAGTTAAGCTTTTTTTCAATATTATCTCGTTATATTGGGAATATATATTCATTTAACGTTGCGATGTTCGCTATAACTTGGTTTGCCAGCGGGTAAAAAGGACAGTACTAGGATCTGGGAGTGAGCCAGGGTGACAGTGAGTGAGTGAGCCATGCAAGCAGTCAGGCAGACGAGTATAATTTTGTTTAAGAACATTTTGACAACAAATGTCCAAAATAATCTAACTCCAGTTTTCACGTTCTGGGAAAAATGTATTTGCTTTTTGTCGTTTTGCTTAAAGTTGCACTTTTCAAGAACCAAACTAGGGTGTTAAATGGAGGCTACCTGTAACACCATTTCACAGTATATCCTGCGCTTTGAGACACTTCAATGATGCGTTCAAGACCATGTATGAAACGCAAGGTTTATGATGAGTATTCTGGTTAGATATTATTAGATACAAGACTAGATATATTATCCATGGAATCCTTTAGCTCAGTTGTCAGAGTATTTACTTTGCAAGCGAGTGATCTGGGTTTGATTCCCAGCAGGTCAGGGTAAAACTCTGGGCAAGTTTCCTTATGCCTGATAATAATCCCTCAAGAAAAAAACATTTGTCACTTCAATCCACGACTGTTTGTGGGAGAAAGCCATATGCACATGGCTGCCACGTTTTGCTCACAGATACACAGTCAATTCACTTTACAGTTTATTCTGTAGAGAGCCTTGATCCGTTGTGAAGACGCGAAAAATGCTAGTATCAAATGCACGGATTATTATTGTGTTCTTATCTACTATGTGAGTGGGTGAGGGAGGGAGGGAAGGAGGGAGGGAGTATATGTATCCCTAAGGAGACAGTGAAAGAAGAAAATGTTGTATTTTTCCAGGACATGTTTCAGAAATTTCTGCTGGAACATAATATCTGGAGTGCAGTGTATAATAATAATCCTTGCAGTTGATATGTATATATATATATATATATATACATATATATGTATTTGATTTCTGTCAGTAAACACACCTCTGGTTACAAGCAGTAAGTGGGAGACTAGTCATTAATCAATTCGCAGATCGCTTTACTGGGGGTAATAATTTATTTTAAAAATGACTAATAAATGGGTCACATCAACACATGACAGTTTGTGGGACACTGCTGTACACAATTGGCTGCCTCGATTTGCCCACAAATATACAGTCACTTCACTTTACAGTACATTTTGTGAAACACTTTCTGATGTCTAGAAGACGTGGAAAGCGTTCCATCAAATGGAAGGATTATCATCTGCCCATCACCCAAACCCCACTGGCTCCCTGTCACACACACTGAACTCCATACCCCATCACCCCTGTCACATCTGGAATTCCATCCCACAGACCCTCTGCCTCCCCGCCTCCGTGGCCTCCTTCAAGTCTCTAGACCCTAATCTTCAAAGGTCCCATCGGTCACCCCAAATCCCCCCTTTCCCTCCACCCACCCCGTCCCCGACCTCAGCCCGGGTCTGAAACAATGACTGTCCAGCACCTTGGAAAGTCCTCCTGATGTGTAAGGCAATGTACACACATTGTTGTTGTCCGCGCCAGGCTCCGCTGGCCCTCTATCATACAATAAATATACAGTCAATTCACTTTCCAGTATAGTCTGTGAAGCGCCTTGAACACATGATTAATCGCTATACCAAGAGAAATAATAATTATTATTATAAACACTAGGCAACTATCTGAGACAGATTTCATTTCAGCCCAAGAAGCAGTAACATAATCTATCAGTCACCCAACCCTCCCTCAGCCAGGAATTGAACCCAGATCTCTCGCTTGCGAGGTGAGTGCTCTAACCACTGAGCTACAGGACTCTCGCTCCCTCTCACTCCCCCTCCCCACCCACCTCCACCACCCCTCTCCCCTCCTCCCGCCAACACCTCTATTCCCTCAAAAAAATCATAACTTGGTCAAATCCCATTGCAGTGAAGCGCTTTTAGACGTCTGGAAGATGTGATAAGGCGCTGTATGAAATACAAAGATTATAACATTATATAACAGTATAACATTATAAATCTTATAAGGTTGAATAAACTAGGGCTGTATTCTCTAGAGTACAGAAGAATTAGGGGGGATCTTATTGAAACATATAAGATTCTTAAAGGGCTGGATAAAGTAGACACTGAGGGATTGTTTCCCCTGGTAGGAGAATCTATAACCAGGGGTCACAGTCTTAAAATTAAGGGTCAGCCTTTTAGAACAGAGTTGAGGAAACATTTCGTCACTCAGAGGGTAGTGAATATATGGAATTCACTCCCCCAGAAGGCTGTAGACGCTCAGTCCTTGAACATTTTCAAGGCTGAGACTGATAGCGTTTTGAAAAATAGAGGGATTAGGGGATATGGGGATAGGGCAGGTAATTAGAGTTAGGTCAGAAGATCAGCCATGATCTTGTTGAATGGCGGAGCAGGCTCGAGGGGCTGGATAGCCTACTCCTGCTCCTAATTCTTATGTTCGTAAGTTCTTATCAGGCTGTACACCTTGACGGTGATGGGATAGTTACAATGTAAGCAGCGTGAGCCAACAGGAGCCATGTGGGATGACAATGGCTTGGCTGGCGATGTTTTCCAGCCCGCGACCACTTCCACCATTTTCCCTTCTCTCGCCTTCCCTCCCCTCCCCTCCCTGGTATGTTCCTCTCAGGGCTGTGGCAGGAGTTGGTGGATGGGAGGACACAGCGAAAGAGACTTTACTGCTGTCTGTCTGGAAGCCAAACACATCTCCGACCATTGCTGTTGTTACCAACTTAATCCTGTCACTGGAGGCAGTGACCTGCGCGTGGGAGAGATATCATTACCATAATAATAATCCTTGCATTTAATATCGCGCTGTTCACATCTTTTAGACATCACAAAGCGCTTCACAGAATATACTGTGAAGTGAATAGACTGTATATTTGTTGGTGAAAGGCAGCAACAACAATAACTTTGATTTATATAGTGCCCTCCATGCCGGACGGCGTCTCAGAGCGCTTGACAATAATGGATCCTGGGCCTGAGCCATGGGCAGGGGGAAAAGGGCGACCGAAGGTGCGGCAGAAAAGAAAGGGTGAAGGGAGTGAGAAAGGGAGTTCCAGAGCATTGAGGCGTAGTGGCTGAAGGCACGGCTGCCAATGGGGGAGGGGTGGAATCGGGCGACAAGGAGGAGGCCAGAACCGGAGGAGCAAATGCAACTAATTTTGAGGAGAGAAGAGGTCAGAGAGGTAGGGGGAGGGGTGCAGAGGAGTGGAGAGATTTGGAAACAAGAGTGTAGGTTTACTAGGTTAGTTCCTGGAATGAGGAGGATGAGTTATGATGATAGGTTGATTAATTTGAGTCTATATTCTCTGGATTGCAGAAGAATTAGAGAGGATTTTTTATAGAAACCTATAAGATTATTAAGGGGCACGACAAAGTAGATAGTGGGAGATTGTTTCCCCTGGTTGGAGAATCTAAAACCAGGGGTCAGCCCTTTCACACTGAGTTGAGAAAAAACTTCTTCACTCAGAGGGTGGTGAGTGTATGGAATTCTTTACCCCAAAGGGCTGTTGATGCTCAGTACTTCAATATATTCAAGACTGAATTAGATAGATTTCTCATTTATAAAGGGATCAAGGGATATGGGGATAAGGCAGATAGCTGGAGTTAGAGTAGTATATCAGCTACGATTGAATGACGGGGCAGGCATGAAGGGCTGAATGGCCTACTCCTTCTCTTATTTCTTATGTTCTTTTCACCTTCCCTCTCCCTGCTCCCTCGCCTCTCTTCCCCATTTCTCCACCTCTCTCCACAACTCCCTCTCTCATTCTCCCCCCTCTCCACCTCTCTCCTTCCCCTCTCCCCACCCCACCTCTCTCCAAGGCAGCTAAAAGGTTGGTTCACCCTGAGTGACCCAGAGTTTCCTGCATCAAATACTGTTATATTGAGCTTAAAGCACCAGAGGGCAGTGATACACTGATATAAAGTGGAATCTTGTAGCTCTGTGGGTGGAGCACTTGCCTTACAAGCGTGAGATATGTGTTCGAATCCAGGCAGGTCAGGGCAAAATCTTGGGCAAGTTTTCTTCCTCCACACACCTAGTAATAATCCCCCCAAAAAAACACGATAATAAAATTGGTCACTTTCAATCCACGACTATTTGTGGGACACAGCTGTGCGCAATTGGCTGCCGCATTTTGCCCACAAATATACAGTATATTCTGTGAAGCACTTTGGGACATGTAGAAGATGTGAAAAGTGCTATTTGAAATGCAAGGCTTATCATTATATTATTATAAACTAATAACGTGAAATAAATATAAAATGTAGACAGTACAGAGGACAGAAGAGGGCAAAGAGACTAAAAGAAAAGATTAGGAACATAAAAGAGAACTCTAAGGTAAAAAGCATATGAAGAATATAAGTTTAATCAAAGTTAGGGTGGCTGCGATTAGGGACCTAACAGGAAATCTTCCGGAAGTTCTCAAAGTTATGAGAAAGGAGAGTGTGAGAAAGAAGAAACTATTACCAATGGTGAATGGGTTGGCAATCCGAGGACTCCGATTCAAATTAGTTGTCAAAAGAAGCAGAGGGGAGGAGAAATATTTTCACGCAACCAATTGTTGGGATCTGAAATCCGTTGCCTGGGAGGGTGGTGGAAGCCGGTTTGATAGGAACATTTATGAGAGAAGTATATGGTTATTTTGGGAGGATAGGTTTGCAGGCCTATGAAGAGAGAAAGAGAGGGGGGGGAGAGATTGGGGGAGGACAGGTTTGCAAGGCTATGGAGAGAGGGGGAGTGGAATCGATTTGCAAAATTTCTTTTTGAAAAGGCAGAATGGAGACGTTGACTGAATGTTCTGTTCTTGTGCTGTATAATTCAATGGTATCACTAGGGTTACAGCACCAGAGGGCAGTGTTACACAGTAGGGTCTTTGTTTGTTGACCTCTGATCAGATTCCTCTCAGTTGATAACATTCACTACAGTTAATTCCAAATAATGACAGATATTGGGGGTGACATTTGAAAGGGTTTGATGCTGCTGAAGGTTGGCAGCTGGGGGTGGGTTGGGGTTGGGGGGGGGGGGGGTGGATGGGTGGGGGCCAGTAGAAGAGATATTTGCTGTGAAACCAGACTACATCAAAGCCCTTGGCATGTGGATCATGGTTCCTGGGCTTGTCAATAAAACTAGGTTAAGAGGAACAAACTTGTGATGTGGCACCATCGCTCGCTGTCCATCACCAGAAGAAACCTGATAATGAACTGTGAGTCCCTCTCGGTACATGACCCAGGTCTGACCTTTGTCTAAGAAAACCGTGGAGTCCTGTATCTCAGTGGTTAGATCATTCACATTGCAATCGAGAGACCTTGGGTTCGATTCCCAGCAGGGCAAAACTTTGGGCAAGTTTCCTTACTCCAATACCTGATAATAATCCCTGGAAAATATAATAGAAAATTCCTTAAATTGACAGAATGAAGAAGTTTTTCCTCAACTCAGTGCGAAAAGGCTGACCCCTTATCTCCCTCACATACATTCTCACTCACACGTGCATACAAACAGTCACCCATACTCACTCACACACAGATACAGGTACATGCACCCTCTCTCACATACACTCTCACATACACTCTCACTCACACAAAGATTCAATTCATTCTCACACAGACACAGATACACAGAGTCTGTGTATCTCACATACACAAACACTCACTCACACACAGACACAGATGCACACACCCTCTCCCATACACACACACAAACACTCTCTGTCAGTTTATCTCCATCTGTTTCTCCCTCACTCTCTCAGTCTCCCTTTGTTTCTCACACTCTCCCTTTGTCTCTCACACTTTCTACTTCTCCCTTATTCTCTCAGTCGCAAGCTCTCTCCGTGACTCACGCTGTTTGTGGTGATCACCAGGGGCCTCAGTGGCTCAGATCTCTCCCTCATTCTCTCAGTCACAGTCTCCCTCCATCTATTACATTATCTCTGATGATCACCAGGGCCTCAGTGTCTTTGATGCCATCACCAAAAAGGCCATCTCTGAACACCATTTCATCTTTTTCAACTCCTCTATTCCCAATATATGAACTGACTATATTTTGTGGCCTTTTCCTCCACTAAAATAACAAATATTCGCCAGGCAGCCTCATCTTCCTGCCTCTTGTCACCCACCACCACCCGCTCACCCCATCCCTCTCACCCCCCCACTTCATCATCTTCATCTCCCAACACAACCCCATCCTACATTCTTTCCTCCCCATCCCCTTTCCCATCCCACCCACCATCACCTCAATGAAACCCACCACTACTGCCTCGACCCCCTTCCCACCAATTTGCAGGTCACCCAGCTAACCCCTCGTCTGCCCACTGCTGGCTGACATCATCAATCAGTCGCTCTCCTCTGGATCATTCCCTGCCCCCTCTCAAGAATAATTTAATCACCTCACCCGTCAAAAAATCTTCCCTAGGGTATCTAGCCACTACCGCACGATCTCAAACTTGCCTTTCCTTCCCACAGCAACTAATGCTAATTTCTCACCCTTGCCCAATCAATACCAATGATTTTAGTTGTTCGATTATTTGATTGTGGATTTTGTCGATAAGGAATGGATTTCCCCTCTCTACAATACCGATACTCATTCATTCAATAATCCTTCCAAAATAATACACAATAATAAAATGGGTCATTTGAATCTATGGCTGTTTGTGGGACACTGCATTGCTCAATCGGCTGCCATGTTTTGCTCTCAAATATACAGTCAATTCACTTTACAGTATATCCCTGTCCCACTCCACCAGTCTGGCCTCCTTGTCCCTGAATCCTCCATTCCATCATCAGCTGCTGTGCCTTCAGCCTCTATTCCCTGAGGCTCTTGAACTCCCTTCCTCCCTCCCTTTGCCTCACACCCACTCTTCCTACATTTAAGAAACACCTTTCTTTTCAACTGCACTTTGGATCACCATTTTCCCCATCGCCGGCTCGGCCGCGGGATCCATTATTGGGAAGCGCTTTGAGATACGGTCTGCTGTGGAGGCACTATATGAATCCAAGTTGTTGTTGTTGTTGTTGTGACAGTACATGAGTGTCAATGAGTGTGAGACAATGTAATAAGTGTGAGAAGTAAGAGAGCGTGTGAGCCACAGACCTGTAGCTCAGCGGTTGGAGCCGTGCTCGAATCCAGGCTGGTCAGAGTGAAACCTTGGGCAAGTTTCCTTAATCCACATGCCTAGCAACAATCCATCAGCCGAAAAAACATAATAAGAAAATTGATCATTTGAATCCATCACTGTTTGTGGGATACTCCTGTGCAGAATTGGCTGCCATGTTTTGTCCACAAGTATACAACATCAACAAAATTACACTTGTTTAGCGCCTTTCACATCAGCAGGAATTCCTAAGGCATTGGATATTCAATGTTTCAGACCTGAGCTGATTACATTTAAAGGGAGAGAAGGGAGGGATTAGGAGTTACTCATGAGTCCATCGAAGAAGAGAATGTTGAGGCAAGACTTGAAGAAGGCCTGAGAGGGGGGTGAGGGAGGGGGACTGTGGGATGGAGATCGAGAGATTGAGGACAGACTTGCTGAAGGCTTACACACCAATCGTGGGGGGGGTAGATTGGGGGACATCGGAGCCTGCTAGCGGAGGCTATGGGCAGGTTAGTAAAGGGATAGGAAGTTATAGATGTAGGGTGGGGGGGGGGGGGGGGGGTGAGGTTGTGGAGGGCTTTAAATGTGAGGAACAAGATCTTGAATTGGATCCTCTGCAAGATTAGGAGCCAATGGAGTTGGGCGAGGATGGGGGAGATGTGTAATAGAGTTTGGAATGGTAGAGGACATGGCCCAAGAGTTCTGGGTTATCTGCCGCCTGTGGAGTGAGGAATTGGGAAGGCCGACAAGCAGGGCAATTGAATAATTGAGCCGGGATGTAACGAAGGCACGAACGAAGCGTTTCAAGCGTTTTGGGGGTGAGGTAGTGGCGGAGTCGGACAATGTTACGGAGAAAGGGAAATCACTTTACAGTACATTCTGTGAAGCGCTTTCAGATGTCGATAACATGTGAAAAGCGATATATCAAATGCAAGGATTGTTATTGGAGCCCTGGCCTCGCAAGCCACAATCCTGCAGCTCGGTGCTGACAGCACTCACCTCGAAAGCCACAGTCCTGTAACTCAGTGGTCAGAGCCCTCGCCTTGCTTTTGTCCCCCTGGTCACGTGCTGCTATTGACCCCCTGGTCACATGCTGCTATTGTCCCCGCCCTGGTCACGTGCTGCTATTGTTTCCCCCCCCCCCCCTGGTCACATGCTGCTATTGTCCCCCCCCCCCTGGTCACATGCTGCTATTTTCTCCCTGGTCACTTGCTGCTACTGTCCCCCCCTGGTCACGTGCTGCTGCTGTTCCCCCCTGGTTATGAGCTGCTGCTGTTTCCCCCCCTCACTGGTCACATGCTGCTATTGTCCCCCCTGGTCACATGCTGGCAAAGCAACACTTGACCAATGAATTCAGAAAAGGTGAGTGAGTGACCGAGAGGGGGGATGGTGTCAGTGTAGTGACTGTGTTTTGTGGGTGAGACAGACTCTAAAGTGTAGTGACTATGTTTCATGCATGAGTCACAGTAAAGCGCAGTGACTGTTTTTGTGGGTGAGTTTGTGTGAGAGTGACAGACTGTGATAGTGTGAAATTGTAAAATTTAGCCATTTATGCCTAGATGTAACTTCTATACTTTTAACCCACGAACAAAATGAAAAAGACAAGTCCTGGGGAACGCAGACTCGGCACAAAGAAGCCAGTCGCATCCTTGTCTAAGTATTTCACTGGGCAGGGAACAGTAACTCCCGCAAACCTTGAAGAAACTGAGACGTTGTCTAGTCCAGACGCCATCTGGAGATGAGCTTGTTTTCGCCTGAATCGTTCCAAACCGGGACTCCTTTACATTATATTTTCCTAACCCTTAGCCGACAAATGCTCGGTATGTGAAGAACTAATCAATAGATAACATTTAACCTTGCTAGAGAGACATGGAGTGATTGATGTCACTATTCGAATAGTTGTTGGAACCATGTGATTGACAATGTTTCTGTAACTGCCTTTGTGTGTACTGCAAACCCCTGCCTTTTTCTCATGTATAAAAAGGCTGCATTAACTGACCACCGGCAGCTCATTCTTTTGCCTGTCAGGTGCTCTACTTTGAGACTGTTGACTCCTGAGAATCAGCTCTTGCTACAGGAGATAAACTTTACATTTCCTTATCCACGGTGTATGGTCTGTTTGTAAGACAACGGTTCTGGGAACGAACAAAAAATTACAAGTTCACATTTGGCGCTGCGAGCAGGGTCTCAAAACGTTACATCAAGGAACGAGGAGTCGAATAAGAGGTCGAACAGTTGTCGGGAAGCAGCATCCGAGAAACAGGCCAACAAGGTGAGATAAAATATCTGTAAAACCTTGATTTCTCACATGTTGTTTTCATCAAATGTCGAACCTAAGTCACTGTTGACGAGACCCAATAAAAGAACCATTAAGATACATCCGTTGGAGATGAAAATATAGTGGAAGACGTTAAAAAAAATCTAAATTTGTGTTTTAAAAAAATTGTGTAGGTATAATTGGAGCCACCGGTTGGAGTTCATGGGGTTGGAGCTCATTATACACGGTGTAATTGGAACTCACCGAAGGTTTGGAGCTCATTACACAAGGTGTGTAATTGGAGTCGCCGGTTAGCGTTCATTACATAACGTGGAGTACGTACGAGCTCACCGTAAGACAAACTAACCTGCTGGTAGTTCTGAACGGGTGTAGCACAGAAACACAGGGAAATTTGGTAATCGCTAGACAAACTAACCCATTACGCATTGGAGCTCATCGCCAAATTGCCCACTATGTTTTCGTAGGGGTGCTGTAGGTTTGAACGGTTGGTAGCTCATGTTGGTAGTAATGGTGCTTGTAGTTTTGAACGATTTAATTTGTTTGGATAATGAATGACGTTCTTCCAGCATCAGCAATTTTTTGTGATTTGTTACTTGTTGTATCGTGTGTTATAAGTTGTGTGGTTCGTGAAGTAAGACAACCCAATAATTATTGATTCTAAATTATAAGGATACACCGGTGTAACATAAAATGGGTACAATACCTGACAAAGCGAATGGCCCAAAGGATCCGGTCCAAATTATGTGCACATTATTCCCTGAATATGAGACAAAATTTAGATTACTGCCTGGGCAAGCTAACAGACAATTACGCAGGTCCATTCGTAGACCCAGTATTGAACAGAACGAGGTTCACTTTAAAAAAAACTAACTAATAAACAACAGGGGAGTCGCACTCCTAAACAACATCACGATAAGTTATTTAGAGGCCGGCCATTAAGTAAGATACAGTATAAGTATTGGAAATTGTAAAATATAAGATTTGGAAATAAAGAATAAGATTAAAGATAAAGAATAAGGTGTTTCAGTGTAAGTTTTGCAAAGTGATTTTAGAGGTTAAGAATTTCTATATAAGCATAGAAGCAAAAGTGTCAATTTCGTGGTTAAATACGTTAGTAGCCGGCGATAAAAGAAATACGTACATGTTTTTTTAATTAAAGTAGAATAAGAACATTAAAGTTGTTATTTAATGTTAATGGGGGGGGGGGGGGGGGGTGCGCCTTATACGCGGAGATATACGGTAATTATCCCTAACCTCCCCCACCCCAATTATAAATGGGTCATTTCAATCCAGGACTGTTTGTGGGACACTGCAGTGTGCAATTGGCTGCCACGTTTCTCCCACAAAATATACAGTCAATTCCGTGCACAGTGTATTTCTGTGTTGGTGATGGGGGGGGGAGGATGGGGGGGGTGGGGGAGGATGGTGGGGGGGGGAGGCTGGGGGGGGGGGGGGGAGGGGGTGGTGGGGGGGGGAGGGGGTGGTATTGTGTCGTGGGGGGAGGTTGTGTCTGGGGGGGGGGGGTTGTATCTTCGTTCAGTCTCTGTCTCTCATACTCTCTGTCCAGTCACGTGGCGGGGTAACGGGGTGGAGTGGGTGGCTACTGGGTCACGTGGCGGGAGAACTCGGGGGGGGGGGGGGTCGGCGGCGGGTCAAACGGCAGAGGGAACGTGAGCTGGTGGATGACGTGGTCGTGGGATCGGGGGGGGGGGGGGGGGGGGTTGTCTGGTGGGTCACGTGGCGGTGGGCGCAGGGCGGATCACGTGGCGGGGGGAGCGGGCCGGGCGCTGATTTGTTGGTGGGCGGGAGGGAGGCACGTGACGGTGGTGGCGGCTATATAAGGCGGCGCGGAGCGGGAGCGACTCAGAGCGTTGGAGCTGGGGACAGGGGATACTCTCTCTCTCTCACACACAGTCCCTCTCTCCATCTCACCCTCACACACTCCCTCTCTCCATCTCACTCTCACACACTCTCCATCTCACCCTCACACACTCCCTCTCTCCTCACACACTCCCTCTCTCCATCTCACCCTCACACACTCCCTCTCTCCATCTCACTCTCCCTCTCTCCTCACACACTCCCTCTCTCCCACTCTGTCTCTCTCTGTCTTTCGCTCTCGCTAAAACGCTCTCCGGCATTCCCAGTTTCTCTCAGTCTCTCTCCCCTAAACAACAACAATAAAATCACATCACCTCGGAAGAAAGTCCCAGGGCATGAAAACACACAGTCACTACACTTTACCCTCTCCCCAAACACAGTCACTACACTTTACCCTCTCCCAAACACAGTCACTACACTTTACCCTCTCCCAAACACAGTCACTACACTTTACCCTCTCCCAAACACAGTCACCACACTTTACCCTCTCCCCAAACACAGTTACTACACTTTACCCTCTCCCCAAACACAGTCACTACACTTTGCTCTCTCCCAAACACAGTCACTACACTTTACCCTCTCCCAAACACAGTTACTGCCCTTTCCCCTCCCCCAAATACACAGTCACTACATATTGCCCTGCCCCCAACACAGTCACTACACTTTCCCCTCCCCCAAACACACAGTCACTACATTTTCCCCTCCCACCAAACACAGTCACTACATTTTATGCTTTCCCTCAAACACAAAGTCACTACAATTTACAATCCCCCAACAAGAACAACAACTTGGATTTAAATATCTCTTAATAAAGCAGAAGCCGGGGCAGAGCCAGGGGGAAGCGGATACAAGTGACCAAACAGAAAAGTCTTCAGATGCAATGTGGGAATCGGAAAGGATGGGGTGAGATGAAGGGAGGAGAGCGAGAGAGTTCTACAGCTTTGGGGCATAGTGGCTGAAGGCAAGGCTGCCATCGGCGTAACCGAGGATTCACGGGACGAGGAGGAGGCCAGACAAGGTGGAGCGAAGGCAACGGGTGCTGTTGTGAGGAGGCCGGAGGGGGCAGAAGAGTGGAGGGATTTGAACAAAATAATGGGGATCTTGAAATCAATCCGCTCCAAGACAGGGAGCCAGTGAAGTCCGGCAAGGACTGGGGTAATGGGGGAGCGAAGTTTAGTTTGGGTGAGAATGCGGGCGGCGGAGTTCTGTATGAGCTGGAGTTTACGAACGGCAGCGGAGGGGAGACCGGTGAGGAGGGTGTTGGAATAGTCCAGCCGAGAGGTGACAGAGGCATGGACCGGTATTCCAGCGTTTTTTCGGCTGAGATATTGGCAGAGACGGGCGATGTGTTGGTTCTGGTGAGGGACCGAATGTGCTGTAGGAAGGATAATTGGGCATCGCCTAAATTGCATACGGGTTTGGAGAGTTTTAGGGGCAAGTCGGGTAGATGGAGGAGGTGAGAGACATGGGATTGAAGACATCGACGAGAGCCAAAGAGTATGGCTTCGTCTTGCCAACGTCCAGCTGAAGGAAGTTTGCGCCCATCCAGCTCCTGGTGTCTGACAGGTAGGCTGACAGAACATCAGGGGATTGGGGGGTTGCAAATTGAGGTGGGACTACACTGTAAAGTGAATTGACTGTACGTATGAGGGGATTGTTATTAGGCGTGTGGAATAAGGAAACTTGCCCAAGGATTCACCCTGCCTGGAATTCAACCCAGCTCTCTCTCTTGTAAGGCGAGTAGTCTAATCACTGAGTCTCACACAATGATATTTTCTAAGAATATAATTATCATCCTTAACAGTGGAAACACAGAGGCTTTTAAATTAAAGAGACGTCACGAGAAATATTAATATTTGTGTGAGAATTCATTTGCAGAGCATTGGTGTAAAGGTTGTACCAACAAACATAAAGTTTGCTGATCCAGATGTTCACCTGAATTTTGCTGCTCCTTAGTTTGATAATCAGATAGATCTCGTGGTGTGGCAATGCCATGACTTGAATGTCGGATTACATTCCGGGGGTAATAATTCCTCCAAAAAGTAATAAATGATTCACTCAATTCCACGACTTTCTGGAACACTGCTGTGTGCAACTGGGTGCTGCGTTTCACTCAAAAAACATAGTCACTAGACTTTACAAAGTTTCCTTTGAAGCACTTTGAGACGTCTCGACAGCGCAATCGGGCACTGTATCAAACGCAGGTGTTGTTATCATTATTGTTTCTTGTGTTGCCCACAGTGCTTGGAAGAAAACGAAAGTTATTCCTGATCAACAAGGTGCTGACGTGGTGGGAAGCCCGCGAGCATTGCCGAGAGAAGATACACGGTGATCTGGTGAGCATCGACAGCCGGAGGACACAGAGGGCGGTGAAGGACCTGGCCGGCAAGGCCACTGGACGTGGGGTGTGGATCGGCCTGTACAGACCCGGCGTCCTCTACAACTGGGAGTGGAGCAACGAGGAGCCAGACGCCTACTTCAACTGGGGCCCGGGACAGCCTGACAGTCTGCTGACTGACCTGTGCGCCATGATGGACCTGTCTTCTGATGCAGGCTTCACTTGGAATGACCGGTGTTGTTGCATGACGCTGAGCTTCATCTGTTACGGGTAGGAAGTTGCAGAGGGAGAGAAAGGCAGGAGGCCAGTCAGCCACTAGAGCGAGCTGGCAGCAGCGTAGAATCGATTGTAGAAATTTTACAGCCGAGGAAAGGAAGGACATTTGTCCCCTTGCGAAAAATAAATAATAATAATAATAATAATAAATTGGTCACTCAATCCATGACTGTCTGTGGACTGCGCGCAGTTTGCTGCCGCGTTTCGTCCATAAACTATACAGTCGATCTGTTTCACAGCCTATCCCACAAAGCGCTTTGAGACGCCCCAAAGACGTGATAAGGCGCTGTATCAAATGCAAGGATTATTATTATTAATTATTGAGTGTGTAGCTTATGTCAGAGCGAGCTGTTGTCCTACTCTAGCTTTCTATGACTCAGTATAAATGTAGCTGTATTACGTTAGATGCTATTGAGGTGCGTGCGCCTGTAGTAGCTTGTGAGGTGTGAAAATTTAATTCAGTAAAATATCAAGTTATCATTAAACTACTCGGTTGCGTTTTCTCTTGTTGCTTTGATTTCTGAGCAGATGGAATTCAGAGGTGATGAAATCTCTCAACTGTGTCAGTGGTGTCGGTGCTAGTAACGTGTGGAATCTTTCGTACTGTAACCTGTAAAGCACATCAACGTGTTCCCGTGGCGGTTGGCATCGCCATCCCATAATATGTCACGCAGGAATGGGTCAATAAAATACTTTGAACTTCAAAATTGCCGGCCGTGTCTTCACTATGATTTAATGGCTCTGAGATTAGCCCGTAAGAACGGTCGAAAACAAAGGTTTTCAGGCAGGACTTGCAAAGGGGGAGAGTGCGGGCAAGGCGGAGGGAGTGAGAGAGGGTGTTCCAACCACAACAACAACAAAATTACACTTGGACAGCACCTCTCACATCGGGAGGACGTCTCAAGGCGCTATCATTGTTTCAGACCCAAGCTGGGATCTGGAACGCGGAGGGATGAGGGAGGAGGGAGAGGAGGGGATGGGAGGTGAGCGATGAGACCGTCAAAGTGGAGAGTCTTCAGGCGGACCTTAAAGGGGGCCAGCGAGGAGCCGAGGCGGGGGGATGGAGTTCCGGAGGCTGGGGGCAGAGTGGCTGAGGGTTCGCCAGTCGATGGTGGGGCGGGTGGATCGGGGGACGTGGAACAGGCCAGAGCCTGCTGAGCGGAGGGGGGTGGGGGCAGGTTGTTAGGAGGCCGCAGAGTTAGGGTGATCGTGGATGTTTAAAATGTTGTTCCAGAGCTTGGGGGTGTAGTCGGTGAAAGGACGATCTCCAATGTTGGAGGGGGGAGGGTGTGAGGGTGAGCAGAGGTGGCGGTTTGTGGAGTGAGGAGATGGGAGAGGTCGGGAGGGAGCCGCAAGGAATGAGTGGATTTGAACACGAGTGTGAGGATCTTGAACTCGATCTGTTTGGTGATGGGAAGTCAGTGGGGGCAGAATTGGTGAGATGTGGGTATGGAGTCTGGTCCAGGTCAGTATGTGGGGGGCAGAATCTGAATCAGTCAATGTAAGACTAGAGAGACTAGATACAAGTCAGGATACAATAGAAACAAGACACAATACATTACAGATATAATATTATCTGCATTGTATTTACAAAATACACAAGTCAATACAGGTAGACCCCGCCTAATGTCTCCTCAGTTAAGCTTTTTTTCAATATTATCTCGTTATATTGGGAATATATATTCATTTAACGTTGCGATGTTCGCTATAACTTGGTTTGCCAGCGGGTAAAAAGGACAGTACTAGGATCTGGGAGTGAGCCAGGGTGACAGTGAGTGAGTGAGCCATGCAAGCAGTCAGGCAGACGAGTATAATTGTGTTTAAGAACATTTTGACAACAAATGTCCAAAAGAATCTAACTCCAGTTTTCACGTTCATTTTTCTGGGAAAAATGTATTTGCTTTTTGTCGTTTTGCTTAAAGTTGCACTTTTCAAGAACCAAACTAGGGTGTTAAACGGAGGCTACCTGTAACACCATTTCACAGTATATCCTGCGCTTTGAGACACTTCAATGATGCGTTCAAGACCGTGTATGAAACGCAAGGTTTATGATGAGTATTCTGGTTAGGTATTATTAGATACAAGACTAGATATATTATCCATGGAATCCTTTAGCTCAGTTGTCAGAGTATTTACTTTGCAAGCGAGTGATCTGGGTTTGATTCCCAGCAGGTCAGGGTAAAACTCTGGGCAAGTTTCCTTCTGCCTGATAATAATCCCTCAAGAAAAAAACATTGGTCACTTCAATCCACGACTGTTTGTGGGAGAAAGCCATATGCACATGGCTGCCACGTTTTGCTCACAGATACACAGTCAATTCACTTTACAGTTTATTCTATGGAGAGCTTTGAGACGTTGTGAAGACGCGAAAAATGCTAGTATCAAATGCACGGATTATTATTGTGTTCTTATCTACCATGTGAGTGGGGGAGGGAGGGAGGGAGGGAGGGAGGGAGGGAGTATTTATATCCCTAGGGAAACAGTGGAAGAAGAAAATGTTGTATTTTTCCAGGACATGTTTAGAAATTTCTGCTGGAACATAATATCTGGAGTGCGGTATATAATAATAATCCTTGCATATGTATATATATATATATATATGTATTTGATTTCTGTCAGTAAACACACCTCTGGTTACAAGCACAAGCAGTAAGTGGGAGACTAGTCATTAATCAATTCGCAGATCGCTTTACTGGGGGTAATAATTTATTTTAAAAATGACTAATAAATGGGTCACATCAACACATGACAGTTTGTGGGGCACTGCTGTACACAATTGGCTGCCTTGAATTGCCCACAAATATACAGTCACTTCACTTTACAGCACATTTTGTGAAACACTTTCTGATGTCTAGAAGACGTGGAAAGCTTTCTATCAAATGGAAGGATTATCATCTGCCCATCACCCAAACTCCACTGGCTCCCTGTCACACACACTGAACTCCATACCCCATCACCACTGTCACATCTGGAATTCCATCCCATAGATCCTCTGCCTCCCCCCCTCCGTGGCCTCCTTCAAGTCCCGCCTCTAGACCCTAATCTTCGAAGGTCCCATCGGTCACCCCAAATCCCCCTTTACCTCCACCCACCCCATCCCCGACCTCAGCCCGGGTCTGAAACAATGACTGTCCAGCACCTTGGAAAGTCCTCCTGATGTGAAAGGCAATGTACACACGTTGTTATTGTCCGCGCCAGGCTCCGTTGGCCCTCTATCATACAATAAATATACATTCAATTCACTTTCCAGTATAGTCTGTGAAGCGCCTTGAACACATGATTAATCGCTATATCAAGAGAAATAATAATTATTATTATAAACACTAGGCAACTATCTGAGACAGATTTCATTTCAGCCCAAGAAGCAGTAACATAATCTATCAGTCACCCAGCCCTCCCTCAGCCAGGAATTGAACCCAGATCTCTCGCTTGCAAGATGAGTGCTCTAACCACTGAGCTACAGGACTCTCGCTCCCTCTCACTCCCCCTCCCCACCCACCTCCACCACCCCTCTCCCCTCCTCCCGCCAACACCTCTATTCCCTCAAAAAAATCATAACTTGGTCAAATCCCATTGCAGTGAAGCGCTTTGAGACGTCTGGAAGATGTGATAAGGCGCTGTATCAAATACAAAGATTATAACATTATATAACAGTATAACATTATAAAGCTTATAAGGTTGAATAAACTAGGGCTGTATTCTCTAGAGTACAGAAGAATTAGGGGGGATCTTATTGAAACATATAAGATTCTTAAAGGGCTGGATAAAGTAGACACTGAGGGATTGTTTCCCCTGGTAGGAGAATCTATAACCAGGGGTCAAAGTCTTAAAATTAAGGGTCAGCCTTTTAGAACAGAGTTGAGGAAACATTTCGTCACTCAGAGGGTAGTGAATATATGGAATTCACTCCCCCAGAAGGCTGTAGACGCTCAGTCCTTGAACATTTTCAAGGCTGAGACTGATAGCGTTTTGAAAAATAGAGGGATTAGGGGATATGGGGATAGGGCAGGTAATTAGAGTTAGGTCAGAAGATCAGCCATGATCTTGTTGAATGGCGGAGCAGGCTCGAGGGGCTGGATAGCCTACTCCTGCTCCTAATTCTTATGTTCGTAAGTTCTTATCAGGCTGTACACCTTGACGGTGATGGGATAGTTACAATGTAAGCAGCGTGAGCCAACAGGAGCCATGTGGGATGACAATGGCTTGGCTGGCGATGTTTTCCAGCCCGCGACCACTTCCACCATTTTCCCTTCTCTCGCCTTCCCTCCCCTCCCCTCCCCTCCCCTCCCTGGTATGTTCCTCTCAGGGCTGTGGCAGGAGTTGGTGGATGGGAGGACACAGCGAAAGAGACTTTACTGCTGTCTGTCTGGAAGCCAAACACATCTCCGACCATTGCTGTTGTTACCAACTTAATCCTGTCACTGGAGGCAGTGACCTGCGCGTGGGAGAGATATCATTACCATAATAATAATCCTTGCATTTAATATCGCGCTGTTCACATCTTTTAGACATCACAAAGCGCTTCACAGAATATACTGTGAAGTGAATAGACTGTATATTTGTTGGTGAAAGGCAGCAACAACAATAACTTTGATTTATATAGTGCCTTCCATGCCGGACGGCGTCTCAGAGCGCTTGACAATAATGGATCCTGGGCCTGAGCCATGGGCAGGGGGAAAAGGGCGACCGAAGGTGCGGCAGAAAAGAAAGGGTGAAGGGAGTGAGGAAGGGAGTTCCAGAGCATTGAGGCGTAGTGGCTGAAGGCACGGCTGCCAATGGGGGAGCGGTGGAATCGGGCGACAAGGAGGAGGCCAGAACCGGAGGAGCAAATGCAACTAATTTTGAGGAGAGAAGAGGTCAGAGAGGTAGGGGGAGGGGTGCAGAGGAGTGGAGAGATTTGGAAACAAGAGTGTAGGTTTACTAGGTTAGTTCCTGGAATGAGGAGGATGAGTTATGATGATAGGTTGATTAATTTGAGTCTATATTCTCTGGATTGCAGAAGAATTAGAGAGGATTTTTTATAGAAACCTATAAGATTATTAAGGGGCACGACAAAGTAGATAGTGGGAGATTGTTTCCCCTGGTTGGAGAATCTAAAACCAGGGGTCAGCCCTTTCACACTGAGTTGAGAAAAAACTTCTTCACTCAGAGGGTGGTGAGTGTATGGAATTCTTTACCCCAAAGGGCTGTTGATGCTCAGTACTTCAATATATTCAAGACTGAATTAGATAGATTTCTCATTTATAAAGGGATCAAGGGATATGGGGATAAGGCAGATAGCTGGAGTTAGAGTAGTATATCAGCTACGATTGAATGACGGGGCAGGCATGAAGGGCTGAATGGCCTACTCCTTCTCTTATTTCTTATGTTCTTTTCACCTTCCCTCTCCCTGCTCCCTCGCCTCTCTTCCCCATTTCTCCACCTCTCTCCACAACTCCCTCTCTCTCATTCTCCCCCCTCTCCACCTCTCTCCTTCCCCTCTCCCCACCCCACCTCTCTCCAAGGCAGCTAAAAGGTTGGTTCACCCTGAGTGACCCAGAGTTTCCTGCATCAAATACTGTTATATTGAGCTTAAAGCACCAGAGGGCAGTGATACACTGATATAAAGTGGAATCTTGTAGCTCTGTGGGTGGAGCACTTGCCTTACAAGCGTGAGATATGTGTTCGAATCCAGGCAGGTCAGTGCAAAATCTTGGGCAAGTTTTCTTCCTCCACACGCCTAGTAATAATCCCCCCCAAAAAACACAATAATAAAATTGGTCACTTTCAATCCACGACTATTTGTGGGGCACAGCTGTGCGCAATTGGCTGCCGCATTTTGCCCACAAATATACAGTATATTCTGTGAAGCACTTTGGGACATGTAGAAGATGTGAAAAGTGCTATTTGAAATGCAAGGCTTATCATTATATTATTATAAACTAATAATGTGAAATAAATATAAAATGTAGACAGTACAGAGGACAGAAGAGGGCAAAGAGACTAAAAGAAAAGATTAGGAACATAAAAGAGAACTCTAAGGTAAAAAGCATATAAAGAATATAAGTTTAATCAAAGTTAGGGTGGCTGCGATTAGGGACCTAACAGGAAATCTTGCGGAAGTTCTCAAAGTTATGAGAAAGGAGAGTGTGAGAAAGAAGAAACTATTACCAATGGTGAATGGGTTGGCAATCCGAGGACTCCGATTTAAATTAGTTGTCAAAAGAAGCAGAGGGGAGGAGAAATATTTTCACGCAACCAATTGTTGGGATCTGAAATCCGTTGCCTGGGAGGGTGGTGGAAGCCGGTTTGATAGGAACCGGCCAGTAGAAGAGATATTTGCTGTGAAACCAGACTACATCAAAGCCCTTGGAATGTGGATCGGGGTTCCTGGGCTTGTCAATAAAATTATGTTCAGAGGAACAAACTTGTGATGTGGCACCATCGCTCGCTGTCCATCACCAGAAAAAACCTGATGATGAACTGTGAGTCCCTCTCGGTACATGACCCAGGTCTGACCTTTGTCTAAGAAAACCGTGGAGTCCTGTATCTCAGTGGTTAGATCATTCACATTGCAATCGAGAGACCTTGGGTTCGATTCCCAGCAGGGCAAAACTTTGGGCAAGTTTCCTCACTCCAATGCCTGATAATAATCCCTGGAAAATATAATAGAAAATTCCTTAAATTGACAGAATGAAGAAGTTTTTCCTCAACTCAGTGCGAAAAGGCTGACCCCTAATCTTCTTAAGACTTGACCCCAATTCATACACTTTTTTTCAAATAAGGAGACACAAAAAACACACTTTCACACAGACACAAATATACACACCCTCTCTCACATACACTCTCACTCATACACAAACATTCACCCGTACTCACTCACACACAGATACAGGTACATGCACCTTCTCTCACATACACTCTCACTCACACAAACATTCAATTCATTCTCACACAGACACAGATACACACAGTCTGTCTCACATACACAAACACTCACTCACATACA
Source organism: Hydrolagus colliei (assembly GCA_035084275.1). NCBI lineage: Eukaryota > Metazoa > Chordata > Chondrichthyes > Chimaeriformes > Chimaeridae > Hydrolagus > Hydrolagus colliei. The sequence goes on along the minus strand of CM068771.1, from coordinate 894,842 downwards.
GACACAGCTACGCACACCCTCTCCCATACACACACAAACACAAACACTCTGTCAGTTTCTCTCCATCTGTTTCTCCCTCACTCTCTCAGTCTCCCTTTGTTTCTCACACTCTCCCTTTGTCTCTCACACTTTCTACCTCTCCCTTATTCTCTCAGTCGCAAGCTCTCTCCGTGATTCACGCTGTTTGTGGTGATCACCAGGGGCCTCAGTGGCTCAGATCTCTCCCTCATTCTCTCAGTCACAGTCTCCCTCCATCTATTACATTATCTCTGATGATCACCAGGGCCTCAGTGTCTTTGATGCCATCACCAAAAAGGCCATCTCTGAACACCATTTCATCTTTTTCAACTCCTCTATTCCCAATATATGAACTGTCTATATTTTGTGGCCTTTTCCTCCACTAAAATAACAAATATTCGCCAGGCAGTCTCATCTTCCTGCCTCTTGTCACCCACCACCACCCGCTCACCCCATCCCTCTCACCCGCCCACTTCATCATCTTCATCTCCCAACACAACCCCATCCTACATTCTTTCCTCCCCATCCCCTTTCCCATCCCACCCACCATCACCTCAATGAAATCCACCACCTACTGCCTCGACCCCCTTCCCACCAATTTGCAGGTCACCCAGCTAACCCCTCGTCTGCCCACTGCTGGCTGACATCATCAATCAGTCCCTCTCCTCTGGATCATTCCCTTGCCCCCCCTCAAGAATAATTTAATCACCTCACTCGTCAAAAAATCTTCCCTAGGGTATCTAGCCACTACCGCACGATCTCAAACTTGCCTTTCCTTCCCAAAGCAACTAATGTCAATTTCTCACCCTTGCCCAATCAATACCAATGATTTTAGTTGTTCGATTATTTGATTGTGGATTTTGTCGATAAGGAATGGATTTCCCCTCTCTACAATACCGATACTCATTCATTCAATAATCCTTCCAAAATAATACACAATAATAAAATGGGTCATTTGAATCTATGGCTGTTTGTGGGACACTGCATTGCTCAATCGGCTGCCATGTTTTGCTCTCAAATATACAGTCAATTCACTTTACAGTATATCCCTGTCCCACTCCACCAGTCTGGCCTCCTTGTCCCTGAATCCTCCATTCCATCATCAGCTGCTGTGCCTTCAGCCTCTACTCCCTGAGGCTCTTGAACTCCCTTCCTTCCTCCCTTTGCCTCACACGCACTCTTCCTACATTTAAGAAACACCTTTCTTTTCAACTGCACTTTGGATCACCATTTTCCCCATCGCCGGCTCGGCCGCGGGATCCATTATTGGGAAGCGCTCTGAGATACGGTCTGCTGTGGAGGGCACTATATGAATCCAAGTTGTTGTTGTTGTTGTTGTGACAGTACATGAGTGTGAGACAATGTAATAAGTGTGAGAAGTAAGAGAGCGTGTGAGCCACAGACCTGTAGCTCAGCGGTTGGAGCCGTGCTCGAATCCAGGCTGGTCAGAGTGAAACCTTGGGCAAGTTTCCTTAATCCGCATGCCTAGCAACAATCCATCAGCCGAAAAAACATAATAATAAAATTGATCATTTGAATCCATCACTGTTTGTGGGACACTCCTGTACAGAATTGGCTGCCATGTTTTGTCCACAAGTATACAACATCAACAAAATTACACTTGTTTAGCGCCTTTCACATCAGCAGGAATTCCTAAGGCATTGGATATTCAATGTTTCAGACCTGAGCTGATTACATTTAAAGGGAGAGAAGGGAGGCATTAGGAGTTACTGATGAGTCCATCGAAGAAGAGAATGTTGAGGCAAGACTTGAAGAAGGCCTGAGAGGGGGGTGAGGGAGGGGGACTGTGGGATGGAGATCGAGAGATTGAGGACAGACTTGCTGAAGGCTTACACACCAATCGTGGGGGGGGTAGATTGGGGGACATCGGAGCCTGCTAGCGGAGGCTATGGGCAGGTTAGTAAGGGGATAGGAAGTTATGGATGTAGGGTGGGTGGGGGGGTGAGGTTGTGGAGGGCTTTAAATGTGAGGAACAAGATCTTGAATTGGATCCTCTGCAAGATTAGGAGCCAATGGAGTTGGGCGAGGATGGGGGAGATGTGTAATAGAGTTTGGAATGGTAGAGGACATGGCCCCAGAGTTCTGGGTTATCTGCCGCCTGTGGAGTGAGGAATTGGGAAGGCCGACAAGCAGGGCAATTGAATAATTGAGCCGGGATGTAACGAAGGCACGAACGAAGCGTTTCAAGCGTTTTGGGGGTGAGGTAGTGGTGGAGTCGGACAATGTTACGGAGAAAGGGAAATCACTTTACAGTACATTCTGTGAAGCGCTTTCAGACGTCGATAACATGTGAAAAGCGATATATCAAATGCAAGGATTGTTATTGGAGCCCCGGCCTCGCAAGCCACAATCCTGCAGCTCGGTGCTGACAGCACTCACCTCGAAAGCCACAGTCCTGTAACTCAGTGGTCACGAGCCCTCGCCTTGCTTTTGTCCCCCTGGTCACGTGCTGCTATTGACCCCCTGGTCACATGCTGCTATTGTCCCCCCCCCTGGTCACATGCTGCTATTGTTTTCCCCCCCCCTGGTCACATGCTGCTATTGTCCCCCCCTGGTCACATGCTGCTATTTTCCCCCTCGTCACTTGCTGCTACTGTCCCCCCCTGGTCACGTGCTGCTGCTGTTCCCCCCTGGTTACGAGCTGCTGCTGTTACCCCCCCTCACTGGTCACATGCTGCTATTGTCCCCCTGGTCACATGCTGGCAAAGCAACACTTGACCAATGAATTCAGAAAAGGTGAGTGAGTGACCAAGAGGGGGGATGGTGTCAGTGTAGTGACTGTGTTTTGTGGGTGAGACAGACTCTAAAGTGTAGTGACTATGTTTCATGCATGAGTCACAGTAAAGCGCAGTGACTGTTTTTGTGGGTGAGTTTGTGTGAGAGTGACAGACTGTGATAGTGTGAAATTGTAAAATTTAGCCATTTATGCCTAGATGTAACTTCTATACTTTTAACCCACGAACAAAATGAAAAAGACAAGTCCTGGGGAACGCAGACTCGGCACAAAGAAGCCAGTCGCATCCTTGTCTAAGTATTTCACTGGGCAGGGAACAGTAACTCCCGCAAACCTTGAAGAAACTGAGACGTTGTCTAGTCCAGACGCCATCTGGAGATGAGCTTGTTTTCGCCTGAATCGTTCCAAACCAGGACTCCTTTACATTATATTTTCCTAACCCTTAGCCGACAAATGCTCGGTATGTGAAGAACTAATCAATAGATAACATTTAACCTTGCTAGAGAGACATGGAGTGATTGATGTCACTATTCGAATAGTTGTTGGAACCATGTGATTGACAATGTTTCTGTAACTGCCTTTGTGTGTACTGCAAACCCCTGCCTTTTTCTCATGTATAAAAAGGCTGCATTAACTGACCACCGGCAGCTCATTCTTTTGCCTGTCAGGTGCTCTACTTTGAGACTGTTGACTTCTGAGAATCAGCTCTTGCTACAGGAGATAAACTTTACATTTCCTTATCCACGGTGTATGGTCTGTTTGTAAGACAACGGTTCTGGGAACGAACAAAAAATTACAAGTTCACATTTGGCGCTGCGAGCAGGGTCTCAAAACGTTACATCAAGGAACGAGGAGTCGAATAAGAGGTCGAACAGTTGTCGGGAAGCAGCATCCGAGAAACAGGCCAACAAGGTGAGATAAAATATCTGTAAAACCTTGATTTCTCACATGTTGTTTTCATCAAATGTCGAACCTAAGTCACTGTTGACGAGACCCAATAAAAGAACCATTAAGATACATCCGTTGGAGATGAAAATATAGTGGAAGACGTTAAAAAAAATCTAAATTTGTGTTTTAAAAAAATTGTGTAGGTATAATTGGAGCCACCGGTTGGAGTTCATGGGGTTGGAGCTCATTATACACGGTGTAATTGGAACTCACCGAAGGTTTGGAGCTCATTACACAAGGTGTGTAATTGGAGTCGCCGGTTAGAGTTCATTACATAACGTGGAGTACGTACGAGCTCACCGTAAGACAAACTAACCTGCTGGTAGTTCTGAACGGGTGTAGCACAGAAACACAGGGAAATTTGGTAATCGCTAGACAAACTAACCCATTACGCATTGGAGCTCATCGCCAAATTGCCCACTATGTTTTCGTAGGGGTGCTGTAGGTTTGAACGGTTGGTAGCTCATGTTGGTAGTAATGGTGCTTGTAGTTTTGAACGATTTAATTTGTTTGGATAATGAATGACGTTCTTCCAGCATCAGCAATTTTTTGTGATTTGTTACTTGTTGTATCGTGTGTTATAAGTTGTGTGGTTCGTGAAGTAAGACAACCCAATAATTATTGATTGTAAATTATAAGGATACACCGGTGTAACATAAAATGGGTACAATACCTGACAAAGCGAATGGCCCAAAGGATCCGGTCCAAATTATGTGCACATTATTCCCTGAATATGAGACAAAATTTAGATTACTGCCTGGGCAAGCTAACAGACAATTACGCAGGTCCATTCGTAGACCCAGTATTGAACAGACCGAGGTTCACTTTAAAAAAAACTAACTAATAAACAACAGGGGAGTCGCACTCCTAAACAACATCACGATAAGTTATTTAGAGGCCGGCCATTAAGTAAGATACAGTATAAGTATTGGAAATTGTAAAATATAAGATTTGGAAATAAAGAATAAGATTAAAGATAAAGAATAAGGTGTTTCAGTGTAAGTTTTGCAAAGTGATTTTAGAGGTTAAGAATTTCTATATAAGCATAGAAGCAAAAGTGTCAATTTCGTGGTTAAATACGTTAGTAGCCGGCGATAAAAGAAATACGTACATGTTTTTTTAATTAAAGTAGAATAAGAACATTAAAGTTGTTATTTAATGTTAATGGGGGGGGGGGGGGGGTGCGCCTTATACGCGGAGATATACGGTAATTATCCCTAACCTCCCCCACCCCAATTATAAATGGGTCATTTCAATCCAGGACTGTTTGTGGGACACTGCAGTGTGCAATTGGCTGCCACGTTTCTCCCACAAAATATACAGTCAATTCCGTGCACAGTGTATTTCTGTGTTGGTGATGGGGGGGGGAGGATGGGGGGGGTGGGGGAGGATGGTGGGGGGGGGAGGCTGGGGGGGGGGGGGGAGGGGGTGGTGGGGGGGGAGGAAGTGGTATTGTGTCGTGGGGGGAGGTTGTGTCTGGGGGGGGGGGGTTGTATCTTCGTTCAGTCTCTGTCTCTCATACTCTCTGTCCAGTCACGTGGCGGGGGAACGGGGTGGAGTGGGTGGCTACTGGGTCACGTGGCGGAGGAACTCGGCGGGGGGGGGTGGGGGGGATGGCGGGTCAAACGGCAGAGGGAACGTGAGCTGGTGGATGACGTGGTCGTGGGATCGGGGGGGGGGGGGGTTGTCTGGTGGGTCACGTGGCGGTGGGCGCAGGGCGGATCACGTGGCGGGGGGAGCGGGCCGGGCGCTGATTTGTTGGTGGGCGGGAGGGAGGCACGTGACGGTGGTGGCGGCTATATAAGGCGGCGCGGAGCGGGAGCGACTCAGAGCGTTGGAGCTGGGGATAGGGGACACTCCCCCTCTCTCTTTCACATTCCCTCTCTCCATCTCACCCTCACACACTCCCTCTCTCCATCTCACCCTCACACACTCCCTCTCTCCATCTCACTCTCACACACTCCCTCTCTCCATCTCACCCTCACACACTCCCTCTCTCCATCTCACTCACTCCCTCTCTCCATCTCACCCTCACACACTCCCTCTCTCCATCTCACCCTCACACACTCCCTCTCTCCATCTCACCCTCACACACTCCCTCTCTCCATCTCACTCTCCCTCTCTCCTCACACACTCCCTCTCTCCCACTCTGTCTCTCTCTGTCTTTCGCTGTCGCTAAAACGCTCTCCGGCATTCCCAGTTTCTCTCAGTCTCTCTCCCCTAAACAACAACAATAAAATCACATCACCTCGGAAGAAAGTCCCAGGGCATGAAAACACACAGTCACTACACTTTACCCTCTCCCAAACACAGTCACTACACTTTACCCTCTCCCAAACACAGTCACTACACTTTACCCTCTCCCAAACACAGTCACCACACTTTACCCTCTCCCCAAACACAGTTACTACACTTTACCCTCTCCCCAAACACAGTCACTACACTTTGCTCTCTCCCAAACACAGTCACTACACTTTACCCTCTCCCAAACACAGTTACTGCCCTTTCCCCTCCCCCAAATACACAGTCACTACATATTGCCCTGCCCCCAACACAGTCACTACACTTTCCCCTCCCCCAAACACACAGTCACTACATTTTCCCCTCCCACCAAACACAGTCACTACATTTTATGCTTTCCCTCAAACACAAAGTCACTACAATTTACAATCCCCCAACAAGAACAACAACTTGGATTTAAATATCTCTTAATAAAGCAGAAGCCGGGGCAGAGCCAGGGGGAAGCGGATACAAGTGACCAAACAGAAAAGTCTTCAGATGCAATGTGGGAATCGGAAAGGATGGGGTGAGATGAAGGGAGGAGAGCGAGAGAGTTCTACAGCTTTGGGGCATAGTGGCTGAAGGCAAGGCTGCCATCGGCGTAACCGAGGATTCACGGGACGAGGAGGAGGCCAGACAAGGTGGAGCGAAGGCAACGGGTGCTGTTGTGAGGAGGCCGGAGGGGGCAGAAGAGTGGAGGGATTTGAACAAAATAATGGGGATCTTGAAATCAATCCGCTCCAAGACAGGGAGCCAGTGAAGTCCGGCAAGGACTGGGGTAATGGGGGAGCGAAGTTTAGTTTGGGTGAGAATGCGGGCGGCGGAGTTCTGTATGAGCTGGAGTTTACGAACGGCAGCGGAGGGGAGACCGGTGAGGAGGGTGTTGGAATAGTCCAGCCGAGAGGTGACAGAGGCATGGACCGGTATTCCAGCGGTTTTTCGGCTGAGATATTGGCAGAGACGGGCGATGCGTTGGTTCTGGTGAGGGACCGAATGTGCTGTAGGAAGGATAATTGGGCATCGCCTAAATTGCATACGGGTTTGGAGAGTTTTAGGGGCAAGTCGGGTAGATGGAGGAGGTGAGAGACATGGGATTGAAGACATCGACGAGAGCCAAAGAGTATGGCTTCGTCTTGCCAACGTCCAGCTGAAGGAAGTTTGCGCCCATCCAGCTCCTGGTGTCTGACAGGTAGGCTGACAGAACATCAGGGGATTGGGGGGTTGCAAATTGAGGTGGGACTACACTGTAAAGTGAATTGACTGTACGTATGAGGGGATTGTTATTAGGCGTGTGGAATAAGGAAACTTGCCCAAGGATTCACCCTGCCTGGAATTCAACCCAGCTCTCTCTCTTGTAAGGCGAGTAGTCTAATCACTGAGTCTCACACAATGATATTTTCTAAGAATATAATTATCATCCTTAACAGTGGAAACACAGAGGCTTTTAAATTAAAGAGACGTCACGAGAAATATTAATATTTGTGTGAGAATTCATTTGCAGAGCATTGGTGTAAAGGTTGTACCAACAAACATAAAGTTTGCTGATCCAGATGTTCACCTGAATTTTGCTGCTCCTTAGTTTGATAATCAGATAGATCTCGTGGTGTGGCAATGCCATGACTTGAATGTCGGATTACATTCCGGGGGTAATAATTCCTCCAAAAAGTAATAAATGATTCACTCAATTCCACGACTTTCTGGAACACTGCTGTGTGCAACTGGGTGCTGCGTTTCACTCAAAAAACATAGTCACTAGACTTTACAAAGTTTCCTTTGAAGCACTTTGAGACGTCTCGACAGCGCAATCGGGCACTGTATCAAACGCAGGTGTTGTTATCATTATTGTTTCTTGTGTTGCCCACAGTGCTTGGAAGAAAACGAAAGTTATTCCTGATCAACAAGGTGCTGACGTGGTGGGAAGCCCGCGAGCATTGCCGAGAGAAGATACACGGTGATCTGGTGAGCATCGACAGCCGGAGGACACAGAGGGCGGTGAAGGACCTGGCCGGCAAGGCCACTGGACGTGGGGTGTGGATCGGCCTGTACAGACCCGGCGTCCTCTACAACTGGGAGTGGAGCAACGAGGAGCCAGACGCCTACTTCAACTGGGGCCCGGGACAGCCTGACAGTCTGCTGACTGACCTGTGCGCCATGATGGACCTGTCTTCTGATGCGGGCTTCACTTGGAATGACCGGTGTTGTTGCATGACGCTGAGCTTCATCTGTTACGGGTAGGAAGTTGCAGAGGGAGAGAAAGGCAGGAGGCCAGTCAGCCACTAGAGCGAGCTGGCAGCAGCGTAGAATCGATTGTAGAAATTTTACAGCCGAGGAAAGGAAGGACATTTGTCCCCTTGCGAAAAATAAATAATAATAATAATAATAATAAATTGGTCACTCAATCCATGACTGTCTGTGGACTGCGCGCAGTTTGCTGCCGCGTTTCGTCCATAAACTATACAGTCGATCTGTTTCACAGCCTATCCCACAAAGCGCTTTGAGACGCCCCAAAGACGTGATAAGGCGCTGTATCAAATGCAAGGATTATTATTATTAATTATTGAGTGTGTAGCTTATGTCAGAGCGAGCTGTTGTCCTACTCTAGCTTTCTATGACTCAGTATAAATGTAGCTGTGTTACGTTAGATGCTATTGAGGTGCGTGCGCCTGTAGTAGCTTGTGAGGTGTGAAAATTTAATTCAGTAAAATATCAAGTTATCATTAAACTACTCGGTTGCGTTTTCTCTTGTGCATTAATTGCTTTGATTTCTGAGCAGATGGAATTCAGAGGTGATGAAATCTCTCAACTGTGTCAGTGGTGTCGGTGCTAGTAACGTGTGGAATCTTTCGTACTATAACCTGTAAAGCACATCAACGTGTTCCCGTGGCGGTTGCCATCGCCATCCCATAATATGTCACGCAGGAATGGGTCAATAAAATACTTTGAGCTTCAAAATTGCCGGCCGTGTCTTCACTATGATTTAATGGCTCTGAGATTAGCCCGTAAGAACGGTCGAAAACAAAGGTTTTCAGGCAGGACTTGCAAAGGGGCAGAGTGCGGGTGAGGCGGAGGGAGTGAGGGAGGGTGTTCCAACCACAACAACAACAAAATTACACTTGGACAGCACCTCTCACATCGGGAGGACGTCCCAAGGCGCTATCATTGTTTCAGACCCAAGCTGGGATCTGGAACGCGGAGGGACGAGGGAGGAGGGAGAGGAGGGGAGGGGAGGGGAGGGGAGGTGAGCGATGAGACCGTCAAAGTGGAGAGTCTTCAGGTGGACCTTAAAGGGGGCCAGCGAGGAGCCGAGGTGGAGGGACTGGGGGGATGGAGTTCCGGAGGCTGGGGGCAGAGTGGCTGAGGGTTCGCCAGTCGATGGTGGGGCGGGTGGATCGGGGGACGTGGAACAGGCCAGAGCCTGCTGAGCGGAGGGTGGTGGGGGCAGGTTGTTAGGAGGTCGCAGAGTTAGGGTGATCGTGGATGTTTAAAATGTTGTTCCAGAGCTTGGGGGTGTAGTCGGTGAAAGGACGATCTCCAATGTTGGAGGGGGGAGGGTGTGAGGGTGAGCAGAGGTGGTGGTTTGTGGAGTGAGGAGATCGGAGAGGTCGGGAGGGAGCTGCAAGGAATGAGTGGATTTGAACACGAGTGTGAGGATCTTGAACTCCATCTGTTTGGTGATGGGAAGTCAGTGGAGGCAGAATTGGTGAGATGTGGGTATGGCGTCTGGTCCAGGTCAGTATGTGGGGGGCAGAATCTGAATCAGTCAATGTAAGACTAGAGAGACTAGATACAAGTCAGGATACAATAGAAACAAGACACAATACATTAGAGATATAATATTATCTGCATTGTATTTACAAAATACACAAGTCAATACAGGTAGACCCCGCATAATGTCTCCTCAGTTAAGCTTTTTTTCAATATTATCTCGTTATATTGGGAATATATATTCATTTAATGTTGCGATGTTCGCTATAACTTGGTTTGCCAGCGGGTAAAAAGGACAGTACTAGGATCTGGGAGTGAGCCAGGGTGACAGTGAGTGAGTGAGCCATGCAAGCAGTCAGGCAGACGAGTATAATTTTGTTTAAGAACATTTTGACAACAAATGTCCAAAAGAATCTAACTCCAGTTTTCACGTTCTGGGAAAAATGTATTTGCTTTTTGTCGTTTTGCTTAAAGTTGCACTTTTCAAGAACCAAACTAGGGTGTTAAACGGAGGCTACCTGTAACACCATTTCACAGTATATCCTGCGCTTTGAGACACTTCAATGATGCGTTCAAGACCATGTATGAAACGCAAGGTTTATGATGAGTATTCTGGTTAGATATTATTAGATACAAGACTAGATATATTATCCATGGAATCCTTTAGCTCAGTTGTCAGAGTATTTACTTTGCAAGCGAGTGATCTGGGTTTGATTCCCAGCAGGTCAGGGTAAAACTCTGGGCAAGTTTCCTTATGCCTGATAATAATCCCTCAAGAAAAAAACATTCGTCACTTCAATCCACGACTGTTTGTGGGAGAAAGCCATATGCACATGGCTGCCACGTTTTGCTCACAGATACACAGTCAATTCACTTTACAGTTTATTCTATAGAGAGCCTTGATCCGTTGTGAAGACGCGAAAAATGCTAGTATCAAATGCACGGATTATTATTGTGTTCTTATCTACTATGTGAGTGGGTGAGGGAGGGAGGGAGGGAGTATATGTATCCCTAAGGAGACAGTGAAAGAAGAAAATGTTGTATTTTTCCAGGACATGTTTCAGAAATTTCTGCTGGAACATAATATCTGGAGTGCAGTGTATAATAATAATCCTTGCAGTTGATATGTATATATATATATATATATGTGTATTTGATTTCTGTCAGTAAACACACCTCTGGTTACAAGCAGTAAGTGGGAGACTAGTCATTAATCAATTCGCAGATCGCTTTACTGGGGGTAATAATTTATTTTAAAAATGACTAATAAATGGGTCACATCAACACATGACAGTTTGTGGGACACTGCTGTACACAATTGGCTGCCTCGATTTGCCCACAAATATACAGTCACTTCACTTTACAGTACATTTTGTGAAACACTTTCTGATGTCTAGAAGACGTGGAAAGCGTTCCATCAAATGGAAGGATTATCATCTGCCCATCACCCAAACCCCACTGGCTCCCTGTCACACACACTGAACTCCATACCCCATCACCCCTGTCACATCTGGAATTCCATCCCACAGACCCTCTGCCTCCCCGCCTCCGTGGCCTCCTTCAAGTCTCTAGACCCTAATCTTCAAAGGTCCCATCGGTCACCCCAAATCCCCCCTTTCCCTCCACCCACCCCGTCCCCGACCTCAGCCCGGGTCTGAAACAATGACTGTCCAGCACCTTGGAAAGTCCTCCTGATGTGTAAGGCAATGTACACACATTGTTGTTGTCCGCGCCAGGCTCCGCTGGCCCTCTATCATACAATAAATATACAGTCAATTCACTTTCCAGTATAGTCTGTGAAGCGCCTTGAACACATGATTAATCGCTATACCAAGAGAAATAATAATTATTATTATAAACACTAGGCAACTATCTGAGACAGATTTCATTTCAGCCCAAGAAGCAGTAACATAATCTATCAGTCACCCAACCCTCCCTCAGCCAGGAATTGAACCCAGATCTCTCGCTTGCGAGGTGAGTGCTCTAACCACTGAGCTACAGGACTCTCGCTCCCTCTCACTCCCCCTCCCCACCCACCTCCACCACCCCTCTCCCCTCCTCCCGCCAACACCTCTATTCCCTCAAAAAAATCATAACTTGGTCAAATCCCATTGCAGTGAAGCGCTTTGAGACGTCTGGAAGATGTGATAAGGCGCTGTATGAAATACAAAGATTATAACATTATATAACAGTATAACATTATAAATCTTATAAGGTTGAATAAACTAGGGCTGTATTCTCTAGAGTACAGAAGAATTAGGGGGGATCTTATTGAAACATATAAGATTCTTAAAGGGCTGGATAAAGTAGACACTGAGGGATTGTTTCCCCTGGTAGGAGAATCTATAACCAGGGGTCACAGTCTTAAAATTAAGGGTCAGCCTTTTAGAACAGAGTTGAGGAAACATTTCGTCACTCAGAGGGTAGTGAATATATGGAATTCACTCCCCCAGAAGGCTGTAGACGCTCAGTCCTTGAACATTTTCAAGGCTGAGACTGATAGCGTTTTGAAAAATAGAGGGATTAGGGGATATGGGGATAGGGCAGGTAATTAAAGTTAGGTCAGAAGATCAGCCATGATCTTGTTGAATGGCGGAGCAGGCTCGAGGGGCTGGATAGCCTACTCCTGCTCCTAATTCTTATGTTCGTAAGTTCTTATCAGGCTGTACACCTTGACGGTGATGGGATAGTTACAATGTAAGCAGCATGAGCCAACAGGAGCCATGTGGGATGACAATGGCTTGGCTGGCGATGTTTTCCAGCCCGCGACCACTTCCACCATTTTCCCTTCTCTCGCCTTCCCTCCCCTCCCCTCCCCTCCCTGGTATGTTCCTCTCAGGGCTGTGGCAGGAGTTGGTGGATGGGAGGACACAGCGAAAGAGACTTTACTGCTGTCTGTCTGGAAGCCAAACACATCTCCGACCATTGCTGTTGTTACCAACTTAATCCTGTCACTGGAGGCAGTGACCTGCGCGTGGGAGAGATATCATTACCATAATAATAATCCTTGCATTTAATATCGCGCTGTTCACATCTTTTAGACATCACAAAGCGCTTCACAGAATATACTGTGAAGTGAATAGACTGTATATTTGTTGGTGAAAGGCAGCAACAACAATAACTTTGATTTATATAGTGCCCTCCATGCCGGACGGCGTCTCAGAGCGCTTGACAATAATGGATCCTGGGCCTGAGCCATGGGCAGGGGGAAAAGGGCGACCGAAGGTGCGGCAGAAAAGAAAGGGTGAAGGGAGTGAGGAAGGGAGTTCCAGAGCATTGAGGCGTAGTGGCTGAAGGCACGGCTGCCAATGGGGGAGCGGTGGAATCGGGCGACAAGGAGGAGGCCAGAACCGGAGGAGCAAATGCAACTAATTTTGAGGAGAGAAGAGGTCAGAGAGGTAGGGGGAGGGGTGCAGAGGAGTGGAGAGATTTGGAAACAAGAGTGTAGGTTTACTAGGTTAGTTCCTGGAATGAGGAGGATGAGTTATGATGATAGGTTGATTAATTTGAGTCTATATTCTCTGGATTGCAGAAGAATTAGAGAGGATTTTTTATAGAAACCTATAAGATTATTAAGGGGCACGACAAAGTAGATAGTGGGAGATTGTTTCCCCTGGTTGGAGAATCTAAAACCAGGGGTCAGCCCTTTCACACTGAGTTGAGAAAAAACTTCTTCACTCAGAGGGTGGTGAGTGTATGGAATTCTTTACCCCAAAGGGCTGTTGATGCTCAGTACTTCAATATATTCAAGACTGAATTAGATAGATTTCTCATTTATAAAGGGATCAAGGGATATGGGGATAAGGCAGATAGCTGGAGTTAGAGTAGTATATCAGCTACGATTGAATGACGGGGCAGGCATGAAGGGCTGAATGGCCTACTCCTTCTCTTATTTCTTATGTTCTTTTCACCTTCCCTCTCCCTGCTCCCTCGCCTCTCTTCCCCATTTCTCCACCTCTCTCCACAACTCCCTCTCTCATTCTCCCCCCTCTCCACCTCTCTCCTTCCCCTCTCCCCACCCCACCTCTCTCCAAGGCAGCTAAAAGGTTGGTTCACCCTGAGTGACCCAGAGTTTCCTGCATCAAATACTGTTATATTGAGCTTAAAGCACCAGAGGGCAGTGATACACTGATATAAAGTGGAATCTTGTAGCTCTGTGGGTGGAGCACTTGCCTTACAAGCGTGAGATATGTGTTCGAATCCAGGCAGGTCAGGGCAAAATCTTGGGCAAGTTTTCTTCCTCCACACACCTAGTAATAATCCCCCCAAAAAAACACGATAATAAAATTGGTCACTTTCAATCCACGACTATTTGTGGGACACAGCTGTGCGCAATTGGCTGCCGCATTTTGCCCACAAATATACAGTATATTCTGTGAAGCACTTTGGGACATGTAGAAGATGTGAAAAGTGCTATTTGAAATGCAAGGCTTATCATTATATTATTATAAACTAATAACGTGAAATAAATATAAAATGTAGACAGTACAGAGGACAGAAGAGGGCAAAGAGACTAAAAGAAAAGATTAGGAACATAAAAGAGAACTCTAAGGTAAAAAGCATATGAAGAATATAAGTTTAATCAAAGTTAGGGTGGCTGCGATTAGGGACCTAACAGGAAATCTTCCGGAAGTTCTCAAAGTTATGAGAAAGGAGAGTGTGAGAAAGAAGAAACTATTACCAATGGTGAATGGGTTGGCAATCCGAGGACTCCGATTCAAATTAGTTGTCAAAAGAAGCAGAGGGGAGGAGAAATATTTTCACGCAACCAATTGTTGGGATCTGAAATCCGTTGCCTGGGAGGGTGGTGGAAGCCGGTTTGATAGGAACATTTATGAGAGAAGTATATGGTTATTTGGGGAGGATAGGTTTGCAGGCCTATGAAGAGAGAAAGAGAGGGGGGGGAGAGATTGGGGGAGGACAGGTTTGCAAGGCTATGGAGAGAGGGGGAGTGGAATCGATTTGCAAAATTTCTTTTTGAAAAGGCAGAATGGAGACGTTGACTGAATGTTCTGTTCTTGTGCTGTATAATTCAATGGTATCACTAGGGTTACAGCACCAGAGGGCAGTGTTACACAGTAGGGTCTTTGTTTGTTGACCTCTGATCAGATTCCTCTCAGTTGATAACATTCACTGCAGTTAATTCCAAATAATGACAGATATTGGGGGTGACATTTGAAAGGGTTTGATGCTGCTGAAGGTTGGCAGCTTGGGGTGGGTTGGGATTGGGGTGGGTGGGTGGGGGCCAGTAGAAGAGATATTTGCTGTGAAACCAGACTACATCAAAGCCCTTGGCATGTGGATCGGGGTTCCTGGGCTTGTCAATAAAATTATGTTCAGAGGAACAAACTTGTGATGTGGCACCATCGCTCGCTGTCCATCACCAGAAAAACCCTGATGATGAACTGTGAGTCCCTCTCGGTACATGACCCAGGTCTGACCTTTGTCTAAGAAAAACGTGGAGTCCTGTATCTCAGTGGTTAGATCATTCACATTGCAATCGAGAGACCTTGGGTTCGATTCCCAGCAGGGCAAAACTTTGGGCAAGTTTCCTCACTCCAATGCCTGATAATAATCCCTGGAAAATATAATAGAAAATTCCTTAAATTGACAGAATGAAGAAGTTTTTCCTCAACTCAGTGCGAAAAGGCTGACCCCTAATCTTCTTAAGACTTGACCCCAATTCATATACTTTTTTTCAAATAAGGAGACACAAAAAACACACTTTCATACAGACACAAATATACACACCCTCTCTCACATACACTCTCACTCATACACAAACATTCACCCGTACTCACTCACACACAAATACAGGTACATGCACCTTCTCTCACATACACTCTCACTCACACAAACATTCAATTCATTCTCACACAGACACAGATACACACAGTCTGTCTCACATACACAAACACTCACTCACATACAGACACAGCTACGCACACCCTCTCCCATACACACACAAACACTCTGTCAGTTTCTCTCCATCTGTTTCTCCCTCACTCTCTCAGTCTCCCTTTGTTTCTCACACTCTCCCTTTGTCTCTCACACTTTCTACCTCTCCCTTATTCTCTCAGTCGCAAGCTCTCTCCGTGATTCACGCTGTTTGTGGTGATCACCAGGGGCCTCAGTGGCTCAGATCTCTCCCTCATTCTCTCAGTCACAGTCTCCCTCCATCTATTACATTATCTCTGATGATCACCAGGGCCTCAGTGTCTTTGATGCCATCACCAAAAAGGCCATCTCTGAACACCATTTCATCTTTTTCAACTCCTCTATTCCCAATATATGAACTGTCTATATTTTGTGGCCTTTTCCTCCACTAAAATAACAAATATTCGCCAGGCAGTCTCATCTTCCTGCCTCTTGTCACCCACCACCACCCGCTCACCCCATCCCTCTCACCCGCCCACTTCATCATCTTCATCTCCCAACACAACCCCATCCTACATTCTTTCCTCCCCATCCCCTTTCCCATCCCACCCACCATCACCTCAATGAAATCCACAACCTACTGCCTCGACCCCCTTCCCACCAATTTGCAGGTCACCCAGCTAACCCCTCGTCTGCCCACTGCTGGCTGACATCATCAATCAGTCCCTCTCCTCTGGATCATTCCCTGCCCCCCCTCAAGAATAATTTAATCACCTCACTCGTCAAAAAATCTTCCCTAGGGTATCTAGCCACTACCGCACGATCTCAAACTTGCCTTTCCTTCCCACAGCAACTAATGTCAATTTCTCACCCTTGCCCAATCAATACCAATGATTTTAGTTGTTCGATTATTTGATTGTGGATTTTGTCGATAAGAAATGGATTTCCCCTCTCCACAATACCGATACTCATTCATTCAATAATCCTTCCAAAATAATACACGATAATAAAATGGGTCATTTGAATCTATGGCTGTTTGTGGGACACTGCATTGCTCAATCGGCTGCCATGTTTTGCTCTCAAATATACAGTCAATTCACTTTACAGTATATCCCTGTCCCACTCCACCAGTCTGGCCTCCTTGTCCCTGAATCCTCCATTCCATCATCAGCTGCTGTGCCATCAGCCTCTACTCCCTGAGGCTCTTGAACTCCCTTCCTCCCTCCCTTTGCCTCACACGCACTCTTCCTACATTTAAGAAACACCTTTCTTTTCAACTGCACTTTGGATCACCATTTTCCCCATCGCCGGCTCGGCCGCGGGATCCATTATTGGGAAGCGCTCTGAGATACGGTCTGCTGTGGAGGGCACTATATGAATCCAAGTTGTTGTTGTTGTTGTTGTGACAGTACATGAGTGTGAGACAATGTAATAAGTGTGAGAAGTAAGAGAGCGTGTGAGCCACAGACCTGTAGCTCAGCGGTTGGAGCCGTGCTCGAATCCAGGCTGGTCAGAGTGAAACCTTGGGCAAGTTTCCTTAATCCGCATGCCTAGCAACAATCTGTCAGCCGAAAAAACATAATAATAAAATTGATCATTTGAATCCATCACTGTTTGTGGGACACTCCTGTACAGAATTGGCTGCCATGTTTTGTCCACAAGTATACAACATCAACAAAATTACACTTGTTTAGCGCCTTTCACATCAGCAGGAATTCCTAAGGCATTGGATATTCAATGTTTCAGACCTGAGCTGATTACATTTAAAGGGAGAGAAGGGAGGCATTAGGAGTTACTGATGAGTCCATCGAAGAAGAGAATGTTGAGGCAAGACTTGAAGAAGGCCTGAGAGGGGGGTGAGGGAGGGGGACTGTGGGATGGAGATCGAGAGATTGAGGACAGACTTGCTGAAGGCTTACACACCAATCGTGGGGGGGGTAGATTGGGGGACATCAGAGCCTGCTAGCGGAGGCTATGGGCAGGTTAGTAAGGGGATAGGAAGTTATGGATGTAGGGTGGGTGGGGGGGTGAGGTTGTGGAGGGCTTTAAATGTGAGGAACAAGATCTTGAATTGGATCCTCTGCAAGATTAGGAGCCAATGGAGTTGGGCGAGGATGGGGGAGATGTGTAATAGAGTTTGGAATGGTAGAGGACATGGCCCCAGAGTTCTGGGTTATCTGCCGCCTGTGGAGTGAGGAATTGGGAAGGCCGACAAGCAGGGCAATTGAATAATTGAGCCGGGATGTAACGAAGGCACGAACGAAGCGTTTCAAGCGTTTTGGGGGTGAGGTAGTGGTGGAGTCGGACAATGTTACGGAGAAAGGGAAATCACTTTACAGTACATTCTGTGAAGCGCTTTCAGACGTCGATAACATGTGAAAAGCGATATATCAAATGCAAGGATTGTTATTGGAGCCCCGGCCTCGCAAGCCACAATCCTGTAGCTCGGTGCTGACAGCACTCGCCTCGAAAGCCACAGTCCTGTAACTCAGTGGTCACGAGCCCTCGCCTTGCTTTTGTCCCCCTGGTCACGTGCTGCTATTGTCCCCCCTGGTCACGTGCTGCTATTGACCCCCTGGTCACATGCTGCTATTGTCCCCCCCCCCCCCCCTGGTCACGTGCTGCTATTGTTTCCCCCCCCCTGGTCACATGCTGCTATTGTGCCCCCCTGGTCACATGCTGCTATTTTCCCCCTGGTCACTTGCTGCTACTGTCCCCCCCTGGTCACGTGCTGCTGCTGTTCCCCCCTGGTTACGAGCTGCTGCTGTTACCCCCCCTCACTGGTCACGTGCTGCTATTGACCCCCCTGGTCACATGCTGGCAAAGCAACACTTGACCAATGAATTCAGAAAAGGTGAGTGAGTGACCAAGAGGGGGGATGGTGTCAGTGTAGTGACTGTGTTTTGTGGGTGAGACAGACTCTAAAGTGTAGTGACTATGTTTCATGCATGAGTCACAGTAAAGCGCAGTGACTGTTTTTGTGGGTGAGTTTGTGTGAGAGTGACAGACTGTGATAGTGTGAAATTGTAAAATTTAGCCATTTATGCCTAGATGTAACTTCTATACTTTTAACCCACGAACAAAATGAAAAAGACAAGTCCTGGGGAACGCAGACTCGGCACAAAGAAGCCAGTCGCATCCTTGTCTAAGTATTTCACTGGGCAGGGAACAGTAACTCCCGCAAACCTTGAAGAAACTGAGACGTTGTCTAGTCCAGACGCCATCTGGAGCTGAGCTTGTTTTCGCCTGAATCGTTCCAAACCGGGACTCCTTTACATTATATTTTCCTAACCCTTAGCCGACAAATGCTCGGTATGTGAAGAACTAATCAATAGATAACATTTAACCTTGCTAGAGAGACATGGAGTGATTGATGTCACTATTCGAATAGTTGTTGGAACCATGTGATTGACAATGTTTCTGTAACTGCCTTTGTGTGTACTGCAAACCCCTGCCTTTTTCTCATGTATAAACAGGCTGCATTAACTGACCACCGGCAGCTCATTCTTTTGCCTGTCAGGTACTCTACTTGGAGACTGTTGACTTCTGAGAATCAGCTCTTGCTACAGGAGATAAACTTTACATTTCCTTATCCACGGTGTATGGTCTGTTTGTAAGACAACGGTTCTGGGAACGAACAAAAAATTACAACTTCACATTTGGCGCTGCGAGCAGGGTCTCAAAACGTTACATCAAGGAACGAGGAGTCGAATAAGAGGTCGAACAGTTGTCGGGAAGCAGCATCCGAGAAACAGGCCAACAAGGTGAGATAAAATATCTGTAAAACCTTGATTTCTCACATGTTGTTTTCATCAAATGTCGAACCTAAGTCACTGTTGACGAGACCCAATAAAAGAACCGTTAAGATACATCCGTTGGAGATGAAAATATAGTGGAAGACGTTAAAAAAAATCTAAATTTGTGTTTTAAAAAAATTGTGTAGGTATAATTGGAGCCACCGGTTGGAGTTCATGGGGTTGGAGCTCATTATACACGGTGTAATTGGAACTCACCGAAGGTTTGGAGCTCATTACACAAGGTGTGTAATTGGAGTCGCCGGTTGGAGTTCATTACATAACGTGGAGTACGTACGAGCTCACCGTAAGACAAACTAACCTGCTGGTAGTTCTGAACGGGTGTAGCACAGAAACACAGGGAAATTTGGTAATCGCTAGACAAACTAACCCATTACGCATTGGAGCTCATCGCCAAATTGCCCACTATGTTTTCGTAGGGGTGCTGTAGGTTTGAACGGTTGGTAGCTCATGTTGGTAGTAATGGTGCTTGTAGTTTTGAACGATTTAATTTGTTTGGATAATGAATGACGTTCTTCCAGCATCAGCAATTTTTTGTGATTTGTTACTTGTTGTATCGTGTGTTATAAGTTGTGTGGTTCGTGAAGAAAGACAACCCAATAATTATTGATTCTAAATTATAAGGATACACCGGTGTAACATAAAATGGGTACAATACCTGACAAAGCGAATGGCCCAAAGGATCCGGTCCAAATTATGTGCACATTATTCCCTGAATATGAGACAAAATTTAGATTACTGCCTGGGCAAGCTAACAGACAATTACGCAGGTCCATTCGTAGACCCAGTATTGAACAGACCGAGGTTCACTTTAAAAAAAACTAACTAATAAACCACAGGGGAGTCGCACTCCTAAACAACATCACGATAAGTTATTTAGAGGCCGGCCATTAAGTAAGATACAGTATAAGTATTGGAAATTGTAAAATATAAGATTTGGAAATAAAGAATAAGATTAAAGATAAAGAATAAGGTGTTTCAGTGTAAGTTTTGCAAAGTGATTTTAGAGGTTAAGAATTTCTATATAAGCATAGAAGCAAAAGTGTCAATTTCGTGGTTAAATACGTTAGTAGCCGGCGATAAAAGAAATACGTACATGTTTTTTTAATTAAAGTAGAATAAGAACATTAAAGTTGTTATTTAATGTTAATGGGGGGGGGGGGGGTGCGCCTTATACGCGGAGATATACGGTAATTATCCCTAACCTCCCCCACCCCAATTATAAATGGGTCATTTCAATCCAGGACTGTTTGTGGGACACTGCAGTGTGCAATTGGCTGCCACGTTTCTCCCACAAAATATACAGTCAATTCCGTGCACAGTGTATTTCTGTGTTGCGCTTCGAGAGGTTTAGAAGGTGCGAAAAGCGCTCTATCGAAATGCAAAGCACTATTATCATTGCAGTCGATCACGCTCTCCTCCTCCACGGCTTGTTCCCCGTCGACCACCTCGGTGGGTCTGCACTCACTTGGTTCGAGTCCCACCTCACAAACCATCCGCAGCACATCTCCGCGAACGACTTTTCCTCTCGCTTTCGCCCAGTCGCCCGTGGGGAACCCAAAGGATCCATTCTCGGCCCCCTTCTCTTCCTGCTCCCCCTTGGTGATGTCATCCGCAGACACGGGATAAACGTCCGCATGCTGGTGGGGGGGGGAGGCTGGTGGGGGGGGGAGGCTAGTGGGGGGGGAGGGGGTGGTATTGTGTCGTGGGGGGAGGTTGTGTCTGTGGGGGGGGGGGGGGGGTTGTATCTTCGTTCAGTCTCTCTCTGTCTCTCACGCTCTCTGTCCAATCACGTGGCGGGGGAACGGGGTGGAGTGGGTGGCTACTGGGTCACGTGGCGGGAGAACTCGGGGGGGGGGGGGTCGGCGGCGGGTCAAACGGCCGAGGGAACGTGAGCTGCTGGATCACGTGGTCGTGGAATCGGGGGGGGGGGGGGGGGGTTGTCTGGTGGGTCACGTGGCGGTGGGCGCAGGGCGGATCACGTGGCGGGGGGAGCGGGCCGGGCGCTGATTTGTTGGTGGGCGGGAGGGAGGCACGTGACGGTGGTGGCGGCTATATAAGGCGGCGCGGAGCGGGAGCGACTCAGAGCGTTGGAGCTGGGGATAGTGGATACTCTCTCTCTCTCTCACATTCCCTCTCTCCATCTCACTCTCGCACACTCCCTCTCTCCATCTCACCCTCACACACTCCCTCTCTCCATCTCACTCTCACACACTCCCTCTCTCCATCTCACTCTCCCTCTCTCCTCACACACTCCCTCTCTCCCACTCTGTCTCTCTCTGTCTTTCGCTCTCGCTAAAACGCTCTCCGGCATTCCCAGTTTCTCTCAGTCTCTCTCCCCTAAACAACAACAATAAAATCACATCACCTCGGAAGAAAGTCCCAGGGCATGAAAACACACAGTCACTACACTTTACCCTCTCCCCAAACACAGTCACTACACTTTACCCTCTCCCCAAACACAGTCACTACACTTTACCCTCTCCCCAAACACAGTCACTACACTTTACACTCTCCCAAAACACAGTCACTACACTTTACCCTCTCTCAAACACACAATCACTACACTTTACCCTCTCCCCAAACACAGTTACTACACTTTACCCTCTCCCCAAACACAGTCACTACACTTTACCCTCTCCCCAAACACAGTCACTACACTTTGCTCTCTCCCAAACACAGTCACTACACTTTACCCTCTCCCAAACACAGTTACTGCCCTTTCCCCTCCCCCAAATACACAGTCACTACATATTGCCCTGCCCCCAACACAGTCACTACACTTTCCCCTCCCCCAAACACACAGTCACTACATTTTCCCCTCCCACCAAACACAGTCACTACATTTTATGCTTTCCCTCAAACACAAAGTCACTACAATTTACAATCCCCCAACAAGAACAACAACTTGGATTTAAATATCTCTTAATAAAGCAGAGGCCGGGGCAGAGCCAGGGGGAAGCGGATACAAGTGACCAAACAGAAAAGTCTTCAGATGCAACGTGGGAATCGGAAAGGATGGGGTGAGATGAAGGGAAGAGAGCGAGAGAGTTCTACAGCTTTGGGGCATAGTGGCTGAAGGCAAGGCTGCCATCGGCGTAACCGAGGATTCACGGGACGAGGAGGAGGCCAGACAAGGTGGAGCGAAGGCAACGGGTGCTGTTGTGAGGAGGCTGGAGGGGGCAGAAGAGTGGAGGGATTTGAACAAAATAATGGGGATCTTGAAATCAATCCGCTCCAAGACAGGGAGCCAGTGAAGTCCGGCAAGGACTGGGGTAATGGGGGAGCGAAGTTTAGTTTGGGTGAGAATGCGGGCGGCGGAGTTCTGTATGAGCTGGAGTTTACGAACGGCAGCGGAGGGGAGACCGGTGAGGAGGGTGTTGGAATAGTCCAGCCGAGAGGTGACAGAGGCATGGACCGGTATTCCAGCGGTTTTTCGGCTGAGATATTGGCAGAGACGGGCGATGCGTTGGTTCTGGTGAGGGACCGAATGTGCTGTAGGAAGGATAATTGGGCATCGCCTAAATTGCATACGGGTTTGGAGAGTTTTAGGGGCAAGTCGGCAAGTGAGAGACATGGGATTGAAGACATCGACGAGAGCCAAAGAGTATGGCTTCGTCTTGCCAACGTTCAGCAAAGGAAGTTTGCGCCCATCCAGCTCCTGGTGTCTGACAGGTAGGCTGACAGAACATCAGGGGATTGGGGGGTTGCAAATTGAGGTGGGACTACACTGTAAAGTGAATTGACTGTACGTATGAGGGGATTGTTATTAGGCGTGTGGAATAAGGAAACTTGCCCAAGGATTCACCCTGCCTGGAATTCAACCCAGCTCTCTCTCTTGTAAGGCGAGTAGTCTAATCACTGAGTCTCACACAATGATATTTTCTAAGAATATAATTATCATCTTTAACAGTTGAAACACAGAGGCTTTTAAATTAAAGAGACGTCACGAGAAATATTAATATGTGTGTGAATTCATTTGCAGAGCATTGGTGTAAAGGTTGTACCAACAAACATAAAGTTTGCTGATCCAGATGTTCACCTGAATTTTGCTGCTCCTTAGTTTGATAATCAGATAGATCTCGTGGTGTGGCAATGCCATGACTTGAATGTCGGATTACATTCCGGGGGTAATAATTCCTCCAAAAAGTAATAAATGATTCACTCAATTCCACGATTTTCTGGAACACTGCTGTGTGCAACTGGGTGCTGCGTTTCACTCAAAAAACATAGTCACTAGACTTTACAAAGTTTCCTTTGAAGCACTTTGAGACGTCTCGACAGCGCAATCGGGCACTGTATCAAACGCAGGTGTTGTTATCATTATTGTTTCTTGTGTTGCCCACAGTGCTTGGAAGAAAACGAAAGTTATTCCTGATCAACAAGGTGCTGACGTGGTGGGAAGCCCGCGAGCATTGCCGAGAGAAGATACACGGTGATCTGGTGAGCATCGACAGCCGGAGGACACAGAGGGCGGTGAAGGATCTGGCCGGCAAGGCCACTGGACGTGGGGTGTGGATCGGCCTGTACAGACCCGGCGTCCTCTACAACTGGGAGTGGAGCAACGAGGAGCCAGACGCCTACTTCAACTGGGGCCCGGGACAGCCTGACAGTCTGCTGACTGACCTGTGCGCCATGATGGACCTGTCTTCTGATGCGGGCTTCACTTGGAATGACCGGTGTTGTTGCATGACGCTGAGCTTCATCTGTTACGGGTAGGAAGTTGCAGAGGGAGAGAAAGGCAGGAGGCCAGTCAGCCACTAGAGCGAGCTGGCAGCAGCGTAGAATCGATTGTAGAAATTTTACAGCCGAGGAAAGGAAGGACATTTGTCCCCTTGCGAAAAATAAATAATAATAATAATAATAATAAATTGGTCACTCAATCCATGACTGTCTGTGGACTGCGCGCAGTTTGCTGCCGCGTTTCGTCCATAAACTATACAGTCGATCTGTTTCACAGCCTATCCCACAAAGCGCTTTGAGACGCCCCAAAGACGTGATAAGGCGCTGTATCAAATGCAAGGATTATTATTATTAATTATTGAGTGTGTAGCTTATGTCAGAGCGAGCTGTTGTCCTACTCTAGCTTTCTATGACTCAGTATAAATGTAGCTGTATTACGTTAGATGCTATTGAGGTGCGTGCGCCTGTAGTAGCTTGTGAGGTGTGAAAATTTAATTCAGTAAAATATCAAGTTATCATTAAACTACTCGGTTGCGTTTTCTCTTGTTGCTTTGATTTCTGAGCAGATGGAATTCAGAGGTGATGAAATCTCTCAACTGTGTCAGTGGTGTCGGTGCTAGTAACGTGTGGAATCTTTCGTACTGTAACCTGTAAAGCACATCAACGTGTTCCCGTGGCGGTTGCCATCGCCATCCCATAATATGTCACGCAGGAATGGGTCAATAAAATACTTTGAGCTTCAAAATTGCCGGCCGTGTCTTCACTATGATTTAATGGCTCTGAGATTAGCCCGTAAGAACGGTCGAAAACAAAGGTTTTCAGGCAGGACTTGCAAAGGGGGAGAGTGCGGGCAAGGCGGAGGGAGTGAGGGAGGGTGTTCCAACCACAACAACAACAAAATTACACTTGGACAGCACCTCTCACATCGGGAGGACGTCCCAAGGCGCTATCATTGTTTCAGACCCAAGCTGGGATCTGGAACGCGGAGGGACGAGGGAGGAGGGAGAGGAGGGGAGGGGAGGTGAGCGATGAGACCGTCAAAGTGGAGAGTCTTCAGGTGGACCTTAAAGGGGGCCAGCGAGGAGCCGAGGTGGAGGGACTGGGGGGATGGAGTTCCGGAGGCTGGGGGCAGAGTGGCTGAGGGTTCGCCAGTCGATGGTGGGGCGGGTGGATCGGGGGACGTGGAACAGGCCAGAGCCTGCTGAGCGGAGGGTGGTGGGGGCAGGTTGTTAGGAGGTCGCAGAGTTAGGGTGATCGTGGATGTTTAAAATGTTGTTCCAGAGCTTGGGGGTGTAGTCGGTGAAAGGACGATCTCCAATGTTGGAGGGGGGAGGGTGTGAGGGTGAGCAGAGGTGGTGGTTTGTGGAGTGAGGAGATCGGAGAGGTCGGGAGGGAGCTGCAAGGAATGAGTGGATTTGAACACGAGTGTGAGGATCTTGAACTCCATCTGTTTGGTGATGGGAAGTCAGTGGAGGCAGAATTGGTGAGATGTGGGTATGGCGTCTGGTCCAGGTCAGTATGTGGGGGGCAGAATCTGAATCAGTCAATGTAAGACTAGAGAGACTAGATACAAGTCAGGATACAATAGAAACAAGACACAATACATCAGAGATATAATATTATCTGCATTGTATTTACAAAATACACAAGTCAATACAGGTAGACCCCGCATAATGTCTCCTCAGTTAAGCTTTTTTTCAATATTATCTCGTTATATTGGGAATATATATTCATTTAATGTTGCGATGTTCGCTATAACTTGGTTTGCCAGCGGGTAAAAAGGACAGTACTAGGATCTGGGAGTGAGCCAGGGTGACAGTGAGTGAGTGAGCCATGCAAGCAGTCAGGCAGACGAGTATAATTTTGTTTAAGAACATTTTGACAACAAATGTCCAAAAGAATCTAACTCCAGTTTTCACGTTCTGGGAAAAATGTATTTGCTTTTTGTCGTTTTGCTTAAAGTTGCACTTTTCAAGAACCAAACTAGGGTGTTAAACGGAGGCTACCTGTAACACCATTTCACAGTATATCCTGCGCTTTGAGACACTTCAATGATGCGTTCAAGACCATGTATGAAACGCAAGGTTTATGATGAGTATTCTGGTTAGATATTATTAGATACAAGACTAGATATATTATCCATGGAATCCTTTAGCTCAGTTGTCAGAGTATTTACTTTGCAAGCGAGTGATCTGGGTTTGATTCCCAGCAGGTCAGGGTAAAACTCTGGGCAAGTTTCCTTATGCCTGATAATAATCCCTCAAGAAAAAAACATTCGTCACTTCAATCCACGACTGTTTGTGGGAGAAAGCCATATGCACATGGCTGCCACGTTTTGCTCACAGATACACAGTCAATTCACTTTACAGTTTATTCTATAGAGAGCCTTGATCCGTTGTGAAGACGCGAAAAATGCTAGTATCAAATGCACGGATTATTATTGTGTTCTTATCTACTATGTGAGTGGGTGAGGGAGGGAGGGAGGGAGTATATGTATCCCTAAGGAGACAGTGAAAGAAGAAAATGTTGTATTTTTCCAGGACATGTTTCAGAAATTTCTGCTGGAACATAATATCTGGAGTGCAGTGTATAATAATAATCCTTGCAGTTGATATGTATATATATATATATATATGTGTATTTGATTTCTGTCAGTAAACACACCTCTGGTTACAAGCAGTAAGTGGGAGACTAGTCATTAATCAATTCGCAGATCGCTTTACTGGGGGTAATAATTTATTTTAAAAATGACTAATAAATGGGTCACATCAACACATGACAGTTTGTGGGACACTGCTGTACACAATTGGCTGCCTCGATTTGCCCACAAATATACAGTCACTTCACTTTACAGTACATTTTGTGAAACACTTTCTGATGTCTAGAAGACGTGGAAAGCGTTCCATCAAATGGAAGGATTATCATCTGCCCATCACCCAAACCCCACTGGCTCCCTGTCACACACACTGAACTCCA
Organism: Hydrolagus colliei; assembly: GCA_035084275.1. NCBI lineage: Eukaryota > Metazoa > Chordata > Chondrichthyes > Chimaeriformes > Chimaeridae > Hydrolagus > Hydrolagus colliei. Next base: position 867,785 of record CM068771.1, on the reverse strand, counting down.
TACCCCATCACCCCTGTCACATCTGGAATTCCATCCCACAGACCCTCTGCCTCCCCGCCTCCGTGGCCTCCTTCAAGTCTCTAGACCCTAATCTTCAAAGGTCCCATCGGTCACCCCAAATCCCCCCTTTCCCTCCACCCACCCCGTCCCCGACCTCAGCCCGGGTCTGAAACAATGACTGTCCAGCACCTTGGAAAGTCCTCCTGATGTGTAAGGCAATGTACACACATTGTTGTTGTCCGCGCCAGGCTCCGCTGGCCCTCTATCATACAATAAATATACAGTCAATTCACTTTCCAGTATAGTCTGTGAAGCGCCTTGAACACATGATCAATCGCTATACCAAGAGAAATAATAATTATTATTATAAACACTAGGCAACTATCTGAGACAGATTTCATTTCAGCCCAAGAAGCAGTAACATAATCTATCAGTCACCCAACCCTCCCTCAGCCAGGAATTGAACCCAGATCTCTCGCTTGCGAGGTGAGTGCTCTAACCACTGAGCTACAGGACTCTCCCTCCCTCTCACTCCCCCTCCCCACCCACCTCCACCACCCCTCTCCCCTCCTCCCGCCATCACCTCTATTCCCTCAAAAAAATCATAACTTGGTCAAATCCCATTGCAGTGAAGCGCTTTGAGACGTCTGGAAGATGTGATAAGGCGCTGTATGAAATACAAAGATTATAACATTATATAACAGTATAACATTATAAATCTTATAAGGTTGAATAAACTAGGGCTGTATTCTCTAGAGTACAGAAGAATTAGGGGGGATCTTATTGAAACATATAAGATTCTTAAAGGGCTGGATAAAGTAGACACTGAGGGATTGTTTCCCCTGGTAGGAGAATCTATAACCAGGGGTCACAGTCTTAAAATTAAGGGTCAGCCTTTTAGAACAGAGTTGAGGAAACATTTCGTCACTCAGAGGGTAGTGAATATATGGAATTCACTCCCCCAGAAGGCTGTAGACGCTCAGTCCTTGAACATTTTCAAGGCTGAGACTGATAGCGTTTTGAAAAATAGAGGGATTAGGGGATATGGGGATAGGGCAGGTAATTAAAGTTAGGTCAGAAGATCAGCCATGATCTTGTTGAATGGCGGAGCAGGCTCGAGGGGCTGGATAGCCTACTCCTGCTCCTAATTCTTATGTTCGTAAGTTCTTATCAGGCTGTACACCTTGACGGTGATGGGATAGTTACAATGTAAGCAGCATGAGCCAACAGGAGCCATGTGGGATGACAATGGCTTGGCTGGCGATGTTTTCCAGCCCGCGACCACTTCCACCATTTTCCCTTCTCTCGCCTTCCCTCCCCTCCCCTCCCCTCCCTGGTATGTTCCTCTCAGGGCTGTGGCAGGAGTTGGTGGATGGGAGGACACAGCGAAAGAGACTTTACTGCTGTCTGTCTGGAAGCCAAACACATCTCCGACCATTGCTGTTGTTACCAACTTAATCCTGTCACTGGAGGCAGTGACCTGCGCGTGGGAGAGATATCATTACCATAATAATAATCCTTGCATTTAATATCGCGCTGTTCACATCTTTTAGACATCACAAAGCGCTTCACAGAATATACTGTGAAGTGAATAGACTGTATATTTGTTGGTGAAAGGCAGCAACAACAATAACTTTGATTTATATAGTGCCCTCCATGCCGGACGGCGTCTCAGAGCGCTTGACAATAATGGATCCTGGGCCTGAGCCATGGGCAGGGGGAAAAGGGCGACCGAAGGTGCGGCAGAAAAGAAAGGGTGAAGGGAGTGAGGAAGGGAGTTCCAGAGCATTGAGGCGTAGTGGCTGAAGGCACGGCTGCCAATAGGGGAGCGGTGGAATCGGGCGACAAGGAGGAGGCCAGAACCGGAGGAGCAAATGCAACTAATTTTGAGGAGAGAAGAGGTCAGAGAGGTAGGGGGAGGGGTGCAGAGGAGTGGAGAGATTTGGAAACAAGAGTGTAGGTTTACTAGGTTAGTTCCTGGAATGAGGAGGATGAGTTATGATGATAGGTTGATTAATTTGAGTCTATATTCTCTGGATTGCAGAAGAATTAGAGAGGATTTTTTATAGAAACCTATAAGATTATTAAGGGGCACGACAAAGTAGATAGTGGGAGATTGTTTCCCCTGGTTGGAGAATCTAAAACCAGGGGTCAGCCCTTTCACACTGAGTTGAGAAAAAACTTCTTCACTCAGAGGGTGGTGAGTGTATGGAATTCTTTACCCCAAAGGGCTGTTGATGCTCAGTACTTCAATATATTCAAGACTGAATTAGATAGATTTCTCATTTATAAAGGGATCAAGGGATATGGGGATAAGGCAGATAGCTGGAGTTAGAGTAGTATATCAGCTACGATTGAATGACGGGGCAGGCATGAAGGGCTGAATGGCCTACTCCTTCTCTTATTTCTTATGTTCTTTTCACCTTCCCTCTCCCTGCTCCCTCGCCTCTCTTCCCCATTTCTCCACCTCTCTCCACAACTCCCTCTCTCATTCTCCCCCCTCTCCACCTCTCTCCTTCCCCTCTCCCCACCCCACCTCTCTCCAAGGCAGCTAAAAGGTTGGTTCACCCTGAGTGACCCAGAGTTTCCTGCATCAAATACTGTTATATTGAGCTTAAAGCACCAGAGGGCAGTGATACACTGATATAAAGTGGAATCTTGTAGCTCTGTGGGTGGAGCACTTGCCTTACAAGCGTGAGATATGTGTTCGAATCCAGGCAGGTCAGGGCAAAATCTTGGGCAAGTTTTCTTCCTCCACACACCTAGTAATAATCCCCCCCAAAAAACATGATAATAAAATTGGTCACTTTCAATCCACGACTATTTGTGGGACACAGCTGTGCGCAATTGGCTGCCGCATTTTGCCCACAAATATACAGTATATTCTGTGAAGCACTTTGGGACATGTAGAAGATGTGAAAAGTGCTATTTGAAATGCAAGGCTTATCATTATATTATTATAAACTAATAACGTGAAATAAATATAAAATGTAGACAGTACAGAGGACAGAAGAGGGCAAAGAGACTAAAAGAAAAGATTAGGAACATAAAAGAGAACTCTAAGGTAAAAAGCATATGAAGAATATAAGTTTAATCAAAGTTAGGGTGGCTGCGATTAGGGACCTAACAGGAAATCTTGCGGAAGTTCTCAAAGTTATGAGAAAGGAGAGTGTGAGAAAGAAGAAACTATTACCAATGGTGAATGGGTTGGCAATCCGAGGACTCCGATTTAAATTAGTTGTCAAAAGAAGCAGAGGGGAGGAGAAATATTTTCACGCAACCAATTGTTGGGATCTGAAATCCGTTGCCTGGGAGGGTGGTGGAAGCCGGTTTGATAGGAACATTTATGAGAGAAGTATATGGTTATTTGGGGAGGATAGGTTTGCAGGCCTATGAAGTGAGAGAGAGAGAGGGAGAGAGGGGGGAGAGATTGGGGGAGGACAGGTTTGCAAGGCTATGAAGAGAGGGGGAGAAGGGGAGTGGAATCGATTTGCCAAATTTATTTTTGAAGAGCCGGAATGGAGATGTTGGTGCTGAATGTCCTGTCCCTGTGCTGTATAATTCAATGGTATCACTAGGGTTACAGCACCAGAGGGCAGTGTTACACAGTAGGGTCTTTGTTTGTTGACCTCTGATCAGATTCCTCTCAGTTGATAACATTCACTTCAGTTAATTCCAAATAAAGACAGATATTGGGGATGACATTTGAAAGGGTTTGATGCTGCTGAAGGTTGGCAGCTGGGGGTGGATTGGGGTTGGGGGGGGGGGGGGGGTGGGTGGGTGGGGGCCGATAGAAGAGATATTTGCTGTGAAACCAGACTACATCAAAGCCCTTGGCATGTGGATCGGGGTTCCTGGGCTCCATCCCACCCACCATCACCTCAATAAAATCCACCACCTACTGCCTCGACCCCCTTCCCACCAATTTGCAGGTCACCCAGCTAACCCCTCGTCTGCCCACTGCTGGCTGACATCATCAATCAGTCCCTCTCCTCTGGATCATTCCCTTGCCCCCCCTCAAGAATAATTTAATCACCTCACTCGTCAAAAAATCTTCCCTAGGGTATCTAGCCACGCCTTTCCTTCCCAAAGCAACTAATGTCAATTTCTCACCCTTGCCCAATCAATACCAATGATTTTAGTTGTTCGATTATTTGATTGTGGATTTTGTCGATAAGGAATGGATTTCCCCTCTCTACAATACCGATACTCATTCATTCAATAATCCTTCCAAAATAATACACAATAATAAAATGGGTCATTTGAATCTGTGGCTGTTTGTGGGACACTGCATTGCTCAATCGGCTGCCATGTTTTGCTCTCAAATATACAGTCAATTCACTTTACAGTATATCCCTGTCCCACTCCACCAGTCTGGCCTCCTTGTCCCTGAATCCTCCATTCCATCATCAGCTGCTGTGCCTTCAGCCTCTACTCCCTGAGGCTCTTGAACTCCCTTCCTCCCTCCCTTTGCCTCACACGCACTCTTCCTACATTTAAGAAACACCTTTCTTTTCAACTGCACTTTGGATCACCATTTTCCCCATCGCCGGCTCGGCCGCGGGATCCATTATTGGGAAGCGCTCTGAGATACGGTCTGCTGTGGAGGGCACTATATGAATCCAAGTTGTTGTTGTTGTTGTAGTGACAGTACATGAGTGTGAGACAATGTAATAAGTGTGAGAAGTAAGAGAGCGTGTGAGCCACAGACCTGTAGCTCAGCGGTTGGAGCCGTGCTCGAATCCAGGCTGGTCAGAGTGAAACCTTGGGCAAGTTTCCTTAATCCGCATGCCTAGCAACAATCTGTCAGCCGAAAAAACATAATAATAAAATTGATCATTTGAATCCATCACTGTTTGTGGGACACTCCTGTACAGAATTGGCTGCCATGTTTTGTCCACAAGTATACAACATCAACAAAATTACACTTGTTTAGCGCCTTTCACATCAGCAGGAATTCCTAAGGCATTGGATATTCAATGTTTCAGACCTGAGCTGATTACATTTAAAGGGAGAGAAGGGAGGCATTAGGAGTTACTGATGAGTCCATCGAAGAAGAGAATGTTGAGGCAAGACTTGAAGAAGGCCTGAGAGGGGGGTGAGGGAGGAGGACTGTGGGATGGAGATCGAGAGATTGAGGACAGACTTGCTGAAGGCTTACACACCAATCGTGGGGTGGGTAGATTGGGGGACATCGGAGCCTGCTAGCAGAGGCTATGCGCAGGTTAGTAAGGGTATAGGAAGTTATGGATGTAGGGTGGGAGGGGGGGGGGGGGGGGGGGGGGGCGAGGTTGTGGAGGGCTTTAAATGTGAGGAACAGGATCTTGAATTGGATCCTATGCAAGATTAGGAGCCAATGGAGTTGGGCGAGGATGGGGGAGATGTGTAATAGAGTTTGGAAAGGTAGAGGACACGGCCCCAGAGTTCTGGGTTATCTGCCACCTGTGGAGGGAGGAATTGGGAAGGCCGACAAGCAGGGCATTTGAATAATTGAGCCAGGATGTAACGAAGGCACGAACGAAGGTTTCAAGCGTTTTGGGGGTGAGGTAGTGGCGGAGTCGGACAATGTTACGGAGAAAGGGAAATCACTTTACAGTACATTCTGTGAAGCGCTTTCAGACGTCGATAACATGTGAAAAGCGATATATCAAATGCAAGGATTGTTATTGGAGCCCCGGCCTCGCAAGCCACAATCCTGTAGCTCGGTGCTGACAGCACTCGCCTCGAAAGCCACAGTCCTGTAACTCAGTGGTCACGAGCCCTCGCCTTGCTTTTGTCCCCCTGGTCACGTGCTGCTATTGTCCCCCCTGGTCACGTGCTGCTATTGACCCCCTGGTCACATGCTTCTATTGTCCCCCCCCCTGGTCACGTGCTGCTATTGTTTCCCCCCCCCTGGTCACATGCTGCTATTGTCCCCCCCTGGTCACATGCTGCTATTTTCCCCCTGGTCACTTGCTGCTACTGTCCCCCCCTGGTCACGTGCTGCTGCTGTTCCCCCCTGGTTATGAGCTGCTGCTGTTTCCCCCCCTCACTGGTCACGTGCTGCTATTGTCCCCCTGGTCACATGCTGGCAAAGCAACACTTGACCAATGAATTCAGAAAAGGTGAGTGAGTGACCGAGAGGGAGGATGGTGTGAGTGTAGTGACTGTGTTTTGTGGGTGAGACAGACTCTAAAGCGTAGTGACTATGTTTCATGCATGAGTCACAGTAAAGCGCAGTGACTGTTTTTGTGGGTGAGTTTGTGTGAGAGTGACAGACTGTGATAGTGTGAAATTGTAAAATTTAGCCATTTATGCCTAGATGTAACTTCTATACTTTTAACCCACGAACAAAATGAAAAAGACAAGTCCTGGGGAACGCAGACTCGGCACAAAGAAGCCAGTCGCATCCTTGTCTAAGTATTTCACTGGGCAGGGAACAGTAATTCCCGCAAACCTTGAAGAAACTGAGACGTTGTCTAGTCCAGACGCCATCTGGAGATGAGCTTGTTTTCGCCTGAATCGTTCCAAACCGGGACTCCTTTACATTATATTTTCCTAACCCTTAGCCGACAAATGCTCGGTATGTGAAGAACTAATCAATAGATAACATTTAACCTTGCTAGAGAGACATGGAGTGATTGATGTCACTATTCGAATAGTTGTTGGAACCATGTGATTGACAATGTTTCTGTAACTGCCTTTGTGTGTACTGCAAACCCCTGCCTTTTTCTCATGTATAAACAGGCTGCATTAACTGACCACCGGCAGCTCATTCTTTTGCCTGTCAGGTACTCTACTTGGAGACTGTTGACTTCTGAGAATCAGCTCTTGCTATAGGAGATAAACTTTACATTTCCTTATCCACGGTGTATGGTCTGTTTGTAAGACAACGGTTCTGGGAACGAACAAAAAATTACAACTTCACATTTGGCGCTGCGAGCAGGGTCTCAAAACGTTACATCAAGGAACGAGGAGTCGAATAAGAGGTCGAACAGTTGTCGGGAAGCAGCATCCGAGAAACAGGCCAACAAGGTGAGATAAAATATCTGTAAAACCTTGATTTCTCACATGTTGTTTTCATCAAATGTCGAACCTAAGTCACTGTTGACGAGACCAAATAAAAGAACCGTTAAGATACATCCGTTGGAGATGAAAATATAGTGGAAGACGTTAAAAAAAATCTAAATTTGTGTTTTAAAAAAATTGTGTAGGTATAATTGGAGCCACCGGTTGGAGTTCATGGGGTTGGAGCTCATTATACACGGTGTAATTGGAACTCACCGAAGGTTTGGAGCTCATTACACAAGGTGTGTAATTGGAGTCGCCGGTTGGAGTTCATTACATAACGTGGAGTACGTACGAGCTCACCGTAAGACAAACTAACCTGCTGGTAGTTCTGAACGGGTGTAGCACAGAAACACAGGGAAATTTGGTAATCGCTAGACAAACTAACCCATTACGCATTGGAGCTCATCGCCAAATTGCCCACTATGTTTTCGTAGGGGTGCTGTAGGTTTGAACGGTTGGTAGCTCATGTTGGTAGTAATGGTGCTTGTAGTTTTGAACGATTTAATTTGTTTGGATAATGAATGACGTTCTTCCAGCATCAGCAATTTTTTGTGATTTGTTACTTGTTGTATCGTGTGTTATAAGTTGTGTGGTTCGTGAAGAAAGACAACCCAATAATTATTGATTCTAAATTTTAAGGATACACCGGTGTAACATAAAATGGGTACAATACTTGACAAAGCGAATGGCCCAAAGGATCCGGTCCAAATTATGTGCACATTATTCCCTGAATATGAGACAAAATTTAGATTACTGTCTGGGCAAGCTAACAGACAATTACGCAGGTCCATTCGTAGACCCAGTATTGAACAGAACGAGGTTCACTTTAAAAAAAACTAACTAATAAACCACAGGGGAGTCGCACTCCTAAACAACATCACGATAAGTTATTTAGAGGCCGGCCATTAAGTAAGATACAGTATAAGTATTGGAAATTGTAAAATATAAGATTTGGAAATAAAGAATAAGATTAAAGATAAAGAATAAGGTGTTTCAGTGTAAGTTTTGCAAAGTGATTTTAGAGGTTAAGAATTTCTATATAAGCATAGAAGCAAAAGTGTCAATTTTGTGGTTAAATACGTTAGTAGCCGGCGATAAAAGAAATACGTACATGTTTTTTTAATTAAAGTAGAATAAGAACATTAAAGTTGTTATTTAATGTTAATGGGGGGGGGGGGGGTGCGCCTTATACGCGGAGATATACGGTAATAATCCCTAACCTCCCCCACCCCAATTATAAATGGGTCATTTCAATCCAGGACTGTTTGTGGGACACTGCAGTGTGCAATTGGCTGCCACGTTTCTCCCACAAAATATACAGTCAATTCCGTGCACAGTGTATTTCTGTGTTGCGCTTCGAGAGGTTTAGAAGGTGCGAAAAGCGCTCTATCGAAATGCAAAGCACTATTATCATTGCAGTCGATCACGCTCTCCTCCTCCACGGCTTGTTCCCCGTCGACCACCTCGGTGGGTCTGCACTCACTTGGTTCGAGTCCCACCTCACAAACCATCCGCAGCACATCTCCGCGAACGACTTTTCCTCTCGCTTTCGCCCAGTCGCCCGTGGGGAACCCAAAGGATCCATTCTCGGCCCCCTTCTCTTCCTGCTCCCCCTTGGTGATGTCATCCGCAGACACGGGATAAACGTCCACATGCTGGTGGGGGGGGAGGGGGGGGGGGGGGGGCTGGTGGGGGGGAGAGGCTGGTGGGGGGGGGGGCTGGTGGGGGGGGGAGGGGGGGGGGGGGCTGGTGGGGGGGAGAGGCTGGTGGGGGGGGGGGCTGGTGGAGGGGGGAGGCTGGGGGGAGGGGGAGGTTGGTGATGGGAGGGGGGAGGATGGGGGGGGGAGGATGGGGGGGGGGTGGGTGGGGGAGGATGGTGGGGGGGGGGGAGGATGGGGGGGGGGGTGGGGGAGGATGGTGGGGGGTGGGGAGGCTGGGGGGGGGGGGGGAGGCTGGGGGGGGGGGGGGGAGGGGGTGGTATTGTGTCGGGGGGGGGTTGTATCTTCGTTCAGTCTCTCTCTGTCTCTCACGCTCTCTGTCCAGTCACGTGGCGGGGGAACGGGGGGGGAGTGGGTGGCTACTGGGTCACGTGGCGGAGGAACTCGGCGGGGGTGGGGGGGATGGCGGGTCAAACGGCCGAGGGAACGTGAGCTGGTGGATGACGTGGTCGTGGGATCGGGGGGGGGGGGGGGGTTGTCTGGTGGGTCACGTGGCGGTGGGCGCAGGGCGGATCACGTGGCGGGGGGAGCGGGCCGGGCGCTGATTTGTTGGTGGGCGGGAGGGAGGCACGTGACGGTGGTGGCGGCTATATAAGGCGGCGCGGAGCGGGAGCGACTCAGAGCGTTGGAGCTGGGGACAGGGGATACTCTCTCTCTCACACACTCCCTCTCTCCATCTCACTCTCGCACACTCCCTCTCTCCATCTCACCCTCACACACTCCCTCTCTCCATCTCACCCTCACACACTCCCTCTCTCCATCTCACTCTCCCTCTCTCCTCACACACTCCCTCTCTCCCACTCTGTCTCTCTCTGTCTTTCGCTCTCGCTAAAACGCTCTCCGGCATTCCCAGTTTCTCTCAGTCTCTCTCCCCTAAACAACAACAATAAAATCACATCACCTCGGAAGAAAGTCCCAGGGCATGAAAACACACAGTCACTACACTTTACCCTCTCCCCAAACACAGTCACTACACTTTACCCTCTCCCCAAACACAGTCACTACACTTTACCCTCCCCCAAACACACAGTCACTACATATTACCCTCCCCCCAACACAGTCACTACACTTTCCCCTCCTCCAAACACACAGTCACTACATTTTCCCCTCCCACCAAACACAGTCACTACATTTTATGCTTTCCCTCAAACACAAAGTCACTACAATTTACAATCCCCCAACAAGAACAACAACTTGGATTTAAATATCTCTTAATAAAGCAGAGGCCGGGGCAGAGCCAGGGGGAAGCGGATACAAGTGACCAAACAGAAAAGTCTTCAGATGCAACGTGGGAATTGGAAAGGATGGGGTGAGATGAAGGGAGGAGAGCGAGAGAGTTCTACAGCTTTGGGGCATAGTGGCTGAAGGCAAGGCTGCCATCGGCGTAACCGAGGATTCACGGGACGAGGAGGAGGCCAGACAAGGTGGAGCGAAGGCAACGGGTGCTGTTGTGAGGAGGCTGGAGGGGGCAGAAGAGTGGAGGGATTTGAACAAAATAATGGGGATCTTGAAATCAATCCGCTCCAAGACAGGGAGCCAGTGAAGTCCGGCAAGGACTGGGGTAATGGGGGAGCGAAGTTTAGTTTGGGTGAGAATGCGGGCGGCGGAGTTCTGTATGAGCTGGAGTTTACGAACGGCAGCGGAGGGGAGACCGGTGAGGAGGGTGTTGGAATAGTCCAGCCGAGAGGTGACAGAGGCATGGACCGGTATTCCAGCGGTTTTTCGGCTGAGATATTGGCAGAGACGGGCGATGCGTTGGTTCTGGTGAGGGACCGAATGTGCTGTAGGAAGGATAATTGGGCATCGCCTAAATTGCATACGGGTTTGGAGAGTTTTAGGGGCAAGTCGGCAAGTGAGAGACATGGGATTGAAGACATCGACGAGAGCCAAAGAGTATGGCTTCGTCTTGCCAACGTTCAGCAAAGGAAGTTTGCGCCCATCCAGCTCCTGGTGTCTGACAGGTAGGCTGACAGAACATCAGGGGATTGGGGGGTTGCAAATTGAGGTGGGACTACACTGTAAAGTGAATTGACTGTACGTATGAGGGGATTGTTATTAGGCGTGTGGAATAAGGAAACTTGCCCAAGGATTCACCCTGCCTGGAATTCAACCCAGCTCTCTCTCTTGTAAGGCGAGTAGTCTAATCACTGAGTCTCACACAATGATATTTTCTAAGAATATAATTATCATCTTTAACAGTTGAAACACAGAGGCTTTTAAATTAAAGAGACGTCACGAGAAATATTAATATGTGTGAGAATTCATTTGCAGAGCATTGGTGTAAAGGTTGTACCAACAAACATAAAGTTTGCTGATCCAGATGTTCACCTGAATTTTGCTGCTCCTTAGTTTGATAATCAGATAGATCTCGTGGTGTGGCAATGCCATGACTTGAATGTCGGATTACATTCCGGGGGTAATAATTCCTCCAAAAAGTAATAAATGATTCACTCAATTCCACGACTTTCTGGAACACTGCTGTGTGCAACTGGGTGCTGCGTTTCACTCAAAAAACATAGTCACTAGACTTTACAAAGTTTCCTTTGAAGCGCTTTGAGACGTCTCGACAGCGCAATCGGGCACTGTATCAAACGCAGGTGTTGTTATCATTATTGTTTCTTGTGTTGCCCACAGTGCTTGGAAGAAAACGAAAGTTATTCCTGATCAACAAGGTGCTGACGTGGTGGGAAGCCCGCGAGCATTGCCGAGAGAAGATACACGGTGATCTGGTGAGCATCGACAGCCGGAGGACACAGAGGGCGGTGAAGGACCTGGCCGGCAAGGCCACTGGACGTGGGGTGTGGATCGGCCTGTACAGACCCGGCGTCCTCTACAACTGGGAGTGGAGCAACGAGGAGCCAGACGCCTACTTCAACTGGGGCCCGGGACAGCCTGACAGTCTGCTGACTGACCTGTGCGCCATGATGGACCTGTCTTCTGATGCGGGCTTCACTTGGAATGACCGGTGTTGTTGCATGACGCTGAGCTTCATCTGTTACGGGTAGGAAGTTGCAGAGGGAGAGAAAGGCAGGAGGCCAGTCAGCCACTAGAGCGAGCTGGCAGCAGTGTAGAATCGATTGTAGAAATTTTACAGCCGAGGAAAGGAAGGACATTTGTCCCCTTGCGAAAAATAAATAATAATAATAATAATAATAAATTGGTCACTCAATCCATGACTGTCTGTGGACTGCGCGCAGTTTGCTGCCGCGTTTCGTCCATAAACTATACAGTCGATCTGTTTAACAGCCTATCCCACAAAGCGCTTTGAGACGCCCCAAAGACGTGATAAGGCGCTGTATCAAATGCAAGGATTATTATTATTAATTATTGAGTGTGTAGCTTATGTCAGAGCGAGCTGTTGTCCTACTCTAGCTTTCTATGACTCAGTATAAATGTAGCTGTGTTACGTTAGATGCTATTGAGGTGCGTGCGCCTGTAGTAGCTTGTGAGGTGTGAAAATTTAATTCAGTAAAATATCAAGTTATCATTAAACTACTCGGTTGCGTTTTCTCTTGTGCATTAATTGCTTTGATTTCTGAGCAGATGGAATTCAGAGGTGATGAAATCTCTCAACTGTGTCAGTGGTGTCGGTGCTAGTAACGTGTGGAATATTTCGTACTGTAACCTGTAAAGCACATCAACGTGTTCCCGTGGCGGTTGCCATCGCCATCCCATAATATGTCACGCAGGAATGGGTCAATAAAATACTTTGAGCTTCAAAATTGCCGGCCGTGTCTTCACTATGATTTAATGGCTCTGAGATTAGCCCGTAAGAACGGTCGATAACAAAGGTTTTCAGGCAGGACTTGCAAAGGGGGAGAGTGCGGGCGAGGCGGAGGGAGTGAGGGAGGGTGTTCCAACCACAACAACAACAAAATTACACTTGGACAGCACCTCTCACATCGGGAGGACGTCCCAAGGCGCTATCATTGTTTCAGACCCAAGCTGGGATCTGGAACGCGGAGGGACGAGGGAGGAGGGAGAGGAGGGGAGGGGAGGTGAGCGATGAGACCGTCAAAGTGGAGAGTCTTCAGGTGGACCTTAAAGGGGGCCAGCGAGGAGCCGAGGTGGAGGGACTGGGGGGATGGAGTTCCGGAGGCTGGGGGCAGAGTAGCTGAAGGTTCGCCAGTCGATGGTGGGGCGGGTGGATCGGGGGACGTGGAACAGGCCAGAGCCTGCTGAGCGGAGGGTGGTGGGGGCAGGTTGTTAGGAGGTCGCAGAGTTAGGGTGATCGTGGATGTTTAAAATGTTGTTCCAGAGCTTGGGGGTGTAGTCGGTGAAAGGACGATCTCCAATGTTGGAGGGGGGAGGGTGTGAGGGTGAGCAGAGGTGGTGGTTTGTGGAGTGAGGAGATCGGAGAGGTCGGGAGGGAGCTGCAAGGAATGAGTGGATTTGAACACGAGTGTGAGGATCTTGAACTCCATCTGTTTGGTGATGGGAAGTCAGTGGAGGCAGAATTGGTGAGATGTGGGTATGGCGTCTGGTCCAGGTCAGTATGTGGGGGGCAGAATCTGAATCAGTCAATGTAAGACTAGAGAGACTAGATACAAGTCAGGATACAATAGAAACAAGACACAATACATCAGAGATATAATATTATCTGCATTGTATTTACAAAATACACAAGTCAATACAGGTAGACCCCGCATAATGTCTCCTCAGTTAAGCTTTTTTTCAATATTATCTCGTTATATTGGGAATATATATTCATATATATTCCCAAGTTATTGCGATGTTCGCTATAACTTGGTTTGCCAGCGGGTAAAAAGGACAGTACTAGGATCTGGGAGTGAGCCAGGGTGACAGTGAGTGAGTGAGCCATGCAAGCAGTCAGGCAGACGAGTATAATTTTGTTTAAGAACATTTTGACAACAAATGTCCAAAAGAATCTAACTCCAGTTTTCACGTTCTGGGAAAAATTTATTTGCTTTTTGTCGTTTTGCTTAAAGTTGCACTTTTCAAGAACCAAACTAGGGTGTTAAACGGAGGCTACCTGTAACACCATTTCACAGTATATCCTGCGCTTTGAGACACTTCAATGATGCGTTCAAGACCATGTATGAAACGCAAGGTTTATGATGAGTATTCTGGTTAGATATTATTAGATACAAGACTAGATATATTATCCATGGAATCCTTTAGCTCAGTTGTCAGAGTATTTACTTTGCAAGCGAGTGATCTGGGTTTGATTCCCAGCAGGTCAGGGTAAAACTCTGGGCAAGTTTCCTTATGCCTGATAATAATCCCTCAAGAAAAAAACATTCGTCACTTCAATCCACGACTGTTTGTGGGAGAAAGCCATATGCACATGGCTGCCACTTTTTGCTCACAGATACACAGTCAATTCACTTTACAGTTTATTCTATAGAGAGCCTTGATCCGTTGTGAAGACGCGAAAAATGCTAGTATCAAATGCACGGATTATTATTGTGTTCTTATCTACTATGTGAGTGGGTGAGGGAGGGAGTATATGTATCCCTAAGGAGACAGTGAAAGAAGAAAATGTTGTATTTTTCCAGGACATGTTTCAGAAATTTCTGCTGGAACATAATATCTGGAGTGCAGTGTATAATAATAATCCTTGCAGTTGATATGTATATATATATATATATATGTGTATTTGATTTCTGTCAGTAAACACACCTCTGGTTACAAGCAGTAAGTGGGAGACTAGTCATTAATCAATTCGCAGATCGCTTTACTGGGGGTAATAATTTATTTTGAAAATGACTAATAAATGGGTCACATCAACACATGACAGTTTGTGGGACACTGCTGTACACAATTGGCTGCCTCGATTTGCCCACAAATATACAGTCACTTCACTTTACAGTACATTTTGTGAAACACTTTCTGATGTCTAGAAGACGTGGAAAGCGTTCCATCAAATGGAAAGATTATCATCTGCCCATCACCCAAACCCCACTGGCTCCCTGTCACACACACTGAACTCCATACCCCATCACCCCTGTCACATCTGGAATTCCATCCCACAGACCCTCTGCCTCCCCGCCTCCGTGGCCTCCTTCAAGTCTCTAGACCCTAATCTTCAAAGGTCCCATCGGTCACCCCAAATCCCCCCTTTCCCTCCACCCACCCCGTCCCCGACCTCAGCCCGGGTCTGAAACAATGACTGTCCAGCACCTTGGAAAGTCCTCCTGATGTGTAAGGCAATGTACACACATTGTTGTTGTCCGCGCCAGGCTCCGCTGGCCCTCTATCATACAATAAATATACAGTCAATTCACTTTCCAGTATAGTCTGTGAAGCGCCTTGAACACATGATTAATCGCTATACCAAGAGAAATAATAATTATTATTATAAACACTAGGCAACTATCTGAGACAGATTTCATTTCAGCCCAAGAAGCAGTAACATAATCTATCAGTCACCCAACCCTCCCTCAGCCAGGAATTGAACCCAGATCTCTCGCTTGCGAGGTGAGTGCTCTAACCACTGAGCTACAGGACTCTCGCTCCCTCTCACTCCCCCTCCCCACCCACCTCCACCACCCCTCTCCCCTCCTCCCGCCAACACCTCTATTCCCTCAAAAAAATCATAACTTGGTCAAATCCCATTGCAGTGAAGCGCTTTGAGACGTCTGGAAGATGTGATAAGGCGCTGTATGAAATACAAAGATTATAACATTATATAACAGTATAACATTATAAATCTTATAAGGTTGAATAAACTAGGGCTGTATTCTCTAGAGTACAGAAGAATTAGGGGGGATCTTATTGAAACATATAAGATTCTTAAAGGGCTGGATAAAGTAGACACTGAGGGATTGTTTCCCCTGGTAGGAGAATCTATAACCAGGGGTCACAGTCTTAAAATTAAGGGTCAGCCTTTTAGAACAGAGTTGAGGAAACATTTCGTCACTCAGAGGGTAGTGAATATATGGAATTCACTCCCCCAGAAGGCTGTAGACGCTCAGTCCTTGAACATTTTCAAGGCTGAGACTGATAGCGTTTTGAAAAATAGAGGGATTAGGGGATATGGGGATAGGGCAGGTAATTAAAGTTAGGTCAGAAGATCAGCCATGATCTTGTTGAATGGCGGAGCAGGCTCGAGGGGCTGGATAGCCTACTCCTGCTCCTAATTCTTATGTTCGTAAGTTCTTATCAGGCTGTACACCTTGACGGTGATGGGATAGTTACAATGTAAGCAGCATGAGCCAACAGGAGCCATGTGGGATGACAATGGCTTGGCTGGCGATGTTTTCCAGCCCGCGACCACTTCCACCATTTTCCCTTCTCTCGCCTTCCCTCCCCTCCCCTCCCCTCCCTGGTATGTTCCTCTCAGGGCTGTGGCAGGAGTTGGTGGATGGGAGGACACAGCGAAAGAGACTTTACTGCTGTCTGTCTGGAAGCCAAACACATCTCCGACCATTGCTGTTGTTACCAACTTAATCCTGTCACTGGAGGCAGTGACCTGCGCGTGGGAGAGATATCATTACCATAATAATAATCCTTGCATTTAATATCGCGCTGTTCACATCTTTTAGACATCACAAAGCGCTTCACAGAATATACTGTGAAGTGAATAGACTGTATATTTGTTGGTGAAAGGCAGCAACAACAATAACTTTGATTTATATAGTGCCCTCCATGCCGGACGGCGTCTCAGAGCGCTTGACAATAATGGATCCTGGGCCTGAGCCATGGGCAGGGGGAAAAGGGCGACCGAAGGTGCGGCAGAAAAGAAAGGGTGAAGGGAGTGAGGAAGGGAGTTCCAGAGCATTGAGGCGTAGTGGCTGAAGGCACGGCTGCCAATGGGGGAGCGGTGGAATCGGGCGACAAGGAGGAGGCCAGAACCGGAGGAGCAAATGCAACTAATTTTGAGGAGAGAAGAGGTCAGAGAGGTAGGGGGAGGGGTGCAGAGGAGTGGAGAGATTTGGAAACAAGAGTGTAGGTTTACTAGGTTAGTTCCTGGAATGAGGAGGATGAGTTATGATGATAGGTTGATTAATTTGAGTCTATATTCTCTGGATTGCAGAAGAATTAGAGAGGATTTTTTATAGAAACCTATAAGATTATTAAGGGGCACGACAAAGTAGATAGTGGGAGATTGTTTCCCCTGGTTGGAGAATCTAAAACCAGGGGTCAGCCCTTTCACACTGAGTTGAGAAAAAACTTCTTCACTCAGAGGGTGGTGAGTGTATGGAATTCTTTACCCCAAAGGGCTGTTGATGCTCAGTACTTCAATATATTCAAGACTGAATTAGATAGATTTCTCATTTATAAAGGGATCAAGGGATATGGGGATAAGGCAGATAGCTGGAGTTAGAGTAGTATATCAGCTACGATTGAATGACGGGGCAGGCATGAAGGGCTGAATGGCCTACTCCTTCTCTTATTTCTTATGTTCTTTTCACCTTCCCTCTCCCTGCTCCCTCGCCTCTCTTCCCCATTTCTCCACCTCTCTCCACAACTCCCTCTCTCATTCTCCCCCCTCTCCACCTCTCTCCTTCCCCTCTCCCCACCCCACCTCTCTCCAAGGCAGCTAAAAGGTTGGTTCACCCTGAGTGACCCAGAGTTTCCTGCATCAAATACTGTTATATTGAGCTTAAAGCACCAGAGGGCAGTGATACACTGATATAAAGTGGAATCTTGTAGCTCTGTGGGTGGAGCACTTGCCTTACAAGCGTGAGATATGTGTTCGAATCCAGGCAGGTCAGGGCAAAATCTTGGGCAAGTTTTCTTCCTCCACACACCTAGTAATAATCCCCCCAAAAAAACACGATAATAAAATTGGTCACTTTCAATCCACGACTATTTGTGGGACACAGCTGTGCGCAATTGGCTGCCGCATTTTGCCCACAAATATACAGTATATTCTGTGAAGCACTTTGGGACATGTAGAAGATGTGAAAAGTGCTATTTGAAATGCAAGGCTTATCATTATATTATTATAAACTAATAACGTGAAATAAATATAAAATGTAGACAGTACAGAGGACAGAAGAGGGCAAAGAGACTAAAAGAAAAGATTAGGAACATAAAAGAGAACTCTAAGGTAAAAAGCATATGAAGAATATAAGTTTAATCAAAGTTAGGGTGGCTGCGATTAGGGACCTAACAGGAAATCTTCCGGAAGTTCTCAAAGTTATGAGAAAGGAGAGTGTGAGAAAGAAGAAACTATTACCAATGGTGAATGGGTTGGCAATCCGAGGACTCCGATTCAAATTAGTTGTCAAAAGAAGCAGAGGGGAGGAGAAATATTTTCACGCAACCAATTGTTGGGATCTGAAATCCGTTGCCTGGGAGGGTGGTGGAAGCCGGTTTGATAGGAACATTTATGAGAGAAGTATATGGTTATTTGGGGAGGATAGGTTTGCAGGCCTATGAAGAGAGAAAGAGAGGGGGGGGAGAGATTGGGGGAGGACAGGTTTGCAAGGCTATGGAGAGAGGGGGAGTGGAATCGATTTGCAAAATTTCTTTTTGAAAAGGCAGAATGGAGACGTTGACTGAATGTTCTGTTCTTGTGCTGTATAATTCAATGGTATCACTAGGGTTACAGCACCAGAGGGCAGTGTTACACAGTAGGGTCTTTGTTTGTTGACCTCTGATCAGATTCCTCTCAGTTGATAACATTCACTGCAGTTAATTCCAAATAATGACAGATATTGGGGGTGACATTTGAAAGGGTTTGATGCTGCTGAAGGTTGGCAGCTTGGGGTGGGTTGGGATTGGGGTGGGTGGGTGGGGGCCAGTAGAAGAGATATTTGCTGTGAAACCAGACTACATCAAAGCCCTTGGCATGTGGATCGGGGTTCCTGGGCTTGTCAATAAAATTATGTTCAGAGGAACAAACTTGTGATGTGGCACCATCGCTCGCTGTCCATCACCAGAAAAACCCTGATGATGAACTGTGAGTCCCTCTCGGTACATGACCCAGGTCTGACCTTTGTCTAAGAAAAACGTGGAGTCCTGTATCTCAGTGGTTAGATCATTCACATTGCAATCGAGAGACCTTGGGTTCGATTCCCAGCAGGGCAAAACTTTGGGCAAGTTTCCTCACTCCAATGCCTGATAATAATCCCTGGAAAATATAATAGAAAATTCCTTAAATTGACAGAATGAAGAAGTTTTTCCTCAACTCAGTGCGAAAAGGCTGACCCCTAATCTTCTTAAGACTTGACCCCAATTCATATACTTTTTTTCAAATAAGGAGACACAAAAAACACACTTTCATACAGACACAAATATACACACCCTCTCTCACATACACTCTCACTCATACACAAACATTCACCCGTACTCACTCACACACAAATACAGGTACATGCACCTTCTCTCACATACACTCTCACTCACACAAACATTCAATTCATTCTCACACAGACACAGATACACACAGTCTGTCTCACATACACAAACACTCACTCACATACAGACACAGCTACGCACACCCTCTCCCATACACACACAAACACTCTGTCAGTTTCTCTCCATCTGTTTCTCCCTCACTCTCTCAGTCTCCCTTTGTTTCTCACACTCTCCCTTTGTCTCTCACACTTTCTACCTCTCCCTTATTCTCTCAGTCGCAAGCTCTCTCCGTGATTCACGCTGTTTGTGGTGATCACCAGGGGCCTCAGTGGCTCAGATCTCTCCCTCATTCTCTCAGTCACAGTCTCCCTCCATCTATTACATTATCTCTGATGATCACCAGGGCCTCAGTGTCTTTGATGCCATCACCAAAAAGGCCATCTCTGAACACCATTTCATCTTTTTCAACTCCTCTATTCCCAATATATGAACTGTCTATATTTTGTGGCCTTTTCCTCCACTAAAATAACAAATATTCGCCAGGCAGTCTCATCTTCCTGCCTCTTGTCACCCACCACCACCCGCTCACCCCATCCCTCTCACCCGCCCACTTCATCATCTTCATCTCCCAACACAACCCCATCCTACATTCTTTCCTCCCCATCCCCTTTCCCATCCCACCCACCATCACCTCAATGAAATCCACAACCTACTGCCTCGACCCCCTTCCCACCAATTTGCAGGTCACCCAGCTAACCCCTCGTCTGCCCACTGCTGGCTGACATCATCAATCAGTCCCTCTCCTCTGGATCATTCCCTGCCCCCCCTCAAGAATAATTTAATCACCTCACTCGTCAAAAAATCTTCCCTAGGGTATCTAGCCACTACCGCACGATCTCAAACTTGCCTTTCCTTCCCACAGCAACTAATGTCAATTTCTCACCCTTGCCCAATCAATACCAATGATTTTAGTTGTTCGATTATTTGATTGTGGATTTTGTCGATAAGAAATGGATTTCCCCTCTCCACAATACCGATACTCATTCATTCAATAATCCTTCCAAAATAATACACGATAATAAAATGGGTCATTTGAATCTATGGCTGTTTGTGGGACACTGCATTGCTCAATCGGCTGCCATGTTTTGCTCTCAAATATACAGTCAATTCACTTTACAGTATATCCCTGTCCCACTCCACCAGTCTGGCCTCCTTGTCCCTGAATCCTCCATTCCATCATCAGCTGCTGTGCCATCAGCCTCTACTCCCTGAGGCTCTTGAACTCCCTTCCTCCCTCCCTTTGCCTCACACGCACTCTTCCTACATTTAAGAAACACCTTTCTTTTCAACTGCACTTTGGATCACCATTTTCCCCATCGCCGGCTCGGCCGCGGGATCCATTATTGGGAAGCGCTCTGAGATACGGTCTGCTGTGGAGGGCACTATATGAATCCAAGTTGTTGTTGTTGTTGTGACAGTACATGAGTGTGAGACAATGTAATAAGTGTGAGAAGTAAGAGAGCGTGTGAGCCACAGACCTGTAGCTCAGCGGTTGGAGCCGTGCTCGAATCCAGGCTGGTCAGAGTGAAACCTTGGGCAAGTTTCCTTAATCCGCATGCCTAGCAACAATCTGTCAGCCGAAAAAACATAATAATAAAATTGATCATTTGAATCCATCACTGTTTGTGGGACACTCCTGTACAGAATTGGCTGCCATGTTTTGTCCACAAGTATACAACATCAACAAAATTACACTTGTTTAGCGCCTTTCACATCAGCAGGAATTCCTAAGGCATTGGATATTCAATGTTTCAGACCTGAGCTGATTACATTTAAAGGGAGAGAAGGGAGGCATTAGGAGTTACTGATGAGTCCATCGAAGAAGAGAATGTTGAGGCAAGACTTGAAGAAGGCCTGAGAGGGGGGTGAGGGAGGGGGACTGTGGGATGGAGATCGAGAGATTGAGGACAGACTTGCTGAAGGCTTACACACCAATCGTGGGGGGGGTAGATTGGGGGACATCAGAGCCTGCTAGCGGAGGTTAGTAAGGGGATAGGAAGTTATGGATGTAGGGTGGGTGGGGGGGTGAGGTTGTGGAGGGCTTTAAATGTGAGGAACAAGATCTTGAATTGGATCCTCTGCAAGATTAGGAGCCAATGGAGTTGGGCGAGGATGGGGGAGATGTGTAATAGAGTTTGGAATGGTAGAGGACATGGCCCCAGAGTTCTGGGTTATCTGCCGCCTGTGGAGTGAGGAATTGGGAAGGCCGACAAGCAGGGCAATTGAATAATTGAGCCGGGATGTAACGAAGGCACGAACGAAGCGTTTCAAGCGTTTTGGGGGTGAGGTAGTGGTGGAGTCGGACAATGTTACGGAGAAAGGGAAATCACTTTACAGTACATTCTGTGAAGCGCTTTCAGACGTCGATAACATGTGAAAAGCGATATATCAAATGCAAGGATTGTTATTGGAGCCCCGGCCTCGCAAGCCACAATCCTGTAGCTCGGTGCTGACAGCACTCGCCTCGAAAGCCACAGTCCTGTAACTCAGTGGTCACGAGCCCTCGCCTTGCTTTTGTCCCCCTGGTCACGTGCTGCTATTGTCCCCCCTGGTCACGTGCTGCTATTGACCCCCTGGTCACATGCTGCTATTGTCCCCCCCCCCCCGCCCCTGGTCACGTGCTACTATTGTTTCCCCCCCCCTGGTCACATGCTGCTATTGTGCCCCCCTGGTCACATGCTGCTATTTTCCCCCTGGTCACTTGCTGCTACTGTCCCCCCCTGGTCACGTGCTGCTGCTGTTCCCCCCTGGTTACGAGCTGCTGCTGTTACCCCCCCTCACTGGTCACGTGCTGCTATTGTCCCCCCCTGGTCACATGCTGGCAAAGCAACACTTGACCAATGAATTCAGAAAAGGTGAGTGAGTGACCAAGAGGGGGGATGGTGTCAGTGTAGTGACTGTGTTTTGTGGGTGAGACAGACTCTAAAGTGTAGTGACTATGTTTCATGCATGAGTCACAGTAAAGCGCAGTGACTGTTTTTGTGGGTGAGTTTGTGTGAGAGTGACAGACTGTGATAGTGTGAAATTGTAAAATTTAGCCATTTATGCCTAGATGTAACTTCTATACTTTTAACCCACGAACAAAATGAAAAAGACAAGTCCTGGGGAACGCAGACTCGGCACAAAGAAGCCAGTCGCATCCTTGTCTAAGTATTTCACTGGGCAGGGAACAGTAACTCCCGCAAACCTTGAAGAAACTGAGACGTTGTCTAGTCCAGACGCCATCTGGAGCTGAGCTTGTTTTCGCCTGAATCGTTCCAAACCGGGACTCCTTTACATTATATTTTCCTAACCCTTAGCCGACAAATGCTCGGTATGTGAAGAACTAATCAATAGATAACATTTAACCTTGCTAGAGAGACATGGAGTGATTGATGTCACTATTCGAATAGTTGTTGGAACCATGTGATTGACAATGTTTCTGTAACTGCCTTTGTGTGTACTGCAAACCCCTGCCTTTTTCTCATGTATAAACAGGCTGCATTAACTGACCACCGGCAGCTCATTCTTTTGCCTGTCAGGTACTCTACTTGGAGACTGTTGACTTCTGAGAATCAGCTCTTGCTATAGGAGATAAACCTTACATTTCCTTATCCACGGTGTATGGTCTGTTTGTAAGACAACGGTTCTGGGAACGAACAAAAAATTACAACTTCACATTTGGCGCTGCGAGCAGGGTCTCAAAACGTTACATCAAGGAACGAGGAGTCGAATAAGAGGTCGAACAGTTGTCGGGAAGCAGCATCCGAGAAACAGGCCAACAAGGTGAGATAAAATATCTGTAAAACCTTGATTTCTCACATGTTGTTTTCATCAAATGTCGAACCTAAGTCACTGTTGACGAGACCCAATAAAAGAACCGTTAAGATACATCCGTTGGAGATGAAAATATAGTGGAAGACGTTAAAAAAAATCTAAATTTGTGTTTTAAAAAAATTGTGTAGGTATAATTGGAGCCACCGGTTGGAGTTCATGGGGTTGGAGCTCATTATACACGGTGTAATTGGAACTCACCGAAGGTTTGGAGCTCATTACACAAGGTGTGTAATTGGAGTCGCCGGTTGGAGTTCATTACATAACGTGGAGTACGTACGAGCTCACCGTAAGACAAACTAACCTGCTGGTAGTTCTGAACGGGTGTAGCACAGAAACACAGGGAAATTTGGTAATCGCTAGACAAACTAACCCATTACGCATTGGAGCTCATCGCCAAATTGCCCACTATGTTTTCGTAGGGGTGCTGTAGGTTTGAACGGTTGGTAGCTCATGTTGGTAGTAATGGTGCTTGTAGTTTTGAACGATTTAATTTGTTTGGATAATGAATGACGTTCTTCCAGCATCAGCAATTTTTTGTGATTTGTTACTTGTTGTATCGTGTGTTATAAGTTGTGTGGTTCGTGAAGAAAGACAACCCAATAATTATTGATTCTAAATTATAAGGATACACCGGTGTAACATAAAATGGGTACAATACCTGACAAAGCGAATGGCCCAAAGGATCCGGTCCAAATTATGTGCACATTATTCCCTGAATATGAGACAAAATTTAGATTACTGCCTGGGCAAGCTAACAGACAATTACGCAGGTCCATTCGTAGACCCAGTATTGAACAGACCGAGGTTCACTTTAAAAAAAACTAACTAATAAACCACAGGGGAGTCGCACTCCTAAACAACATCACGATAAGTTATTTAGAGGCCGGCCATTAAGTAAGATACAGTATAAGTATTGGAAATTGTAAAATATAAGATTTGGAAATAAAGAATAAGATTAAAGATAAAGAATAAGGTGTTTCAGTGTAAGTTTTGCAAAGTGATTTTAGAGGTTAAGAATTTCTATATAAGCATAGAAGCAAAAGTGTCAATTTCGTGGTTAAATACGTTAGTAGCCGGCGATAAAAGAAATACGTACATGTTTTTTTAATTAAAGTAGAATAAGAACATTAAAGTTGTTATTTAATGTTAATGGGGGGGGGGGGGGTGCGCCTTATACGCGGAGATATACGGTAATTATCCCTAACCTCCCCCACCCCAATTATAAATGGGTCATTTCAATCCAGGACTGTTTGTGGGACACTGCAGTGTGCAATTGGCTGCCACGTTTCTCCCACAAAATATACAGTCAATTCCGTGCACAGTGTATTTCTGTGTTGCGCTTCGAGAGGTTTAGAAGGTGCGAAAAGCGCTCTATCGAAATGCAAAGCACTATTATCATTGCAGTCGATCCCGCTCTCCTCCTCCACGGCTTGTTCCCCGTCGACCACCTCGGTGGGTCTGCACTCACTTGGTTCGAGTCCCACCTCACAAACCATCCGCAGCACATCTCCGCGAACGACTTTTCCTCTCGCTTTCGCCCAGTCGCCCGTGGGGAACCCAAAGGATCCATTCTCGGCCCCCTTCTCTTCCTGCTCCCCCTTGGTGATGTCATCCGCAGACACGGGATAAACGTCCGCATGCTGGTGGGGGGGGAGAGGCTGGGGGGGGGGGGAGGCTAGTGGGGGGGGAGGGGGTGGTATTGTGTCGTGGGGGGAGGTTGTGTCTGTGGGGGTGGGGGGGGTTGTATCTTCGTTCAGTCTCTCTCTGTCTCTCACGCTCTCTGTCCAATCACGTGGCGGGGGAACGGGGTGGAGTGGGTGGCTACTGGGTCACGTGGCGGGAGAACTCGGGGGGGGGGGGGGTCGGCGGCGGGTCAAACGGCCGAGGGAACGTGAGCTGCTGGATCACGTGGTCGTGGAATCGGGGGGGGGGGGGGGGGGGTTGTCTGGTGGGTCACGTGGCGGTGGGCGCAGGGCGGATCACGTGGCGGGGGGAGCGGGCCGGGCGCTGATTTGTTGGTGGGCGGGAGGGAGGCACGTGACGGTGGTGGCGGCTATATAAGGCGGCGCGGAGCGGGAGCGACTCAGAGCGTTGGAGCTGGGGATAGGGGATACTCTCTCTCTCACACTCCCTCTCTCCATCTCACTCTCTCCATCTCACTCTCGCACACTCCCTCTCTCCATCTCACTCTCCCTCTCTCCTCACACACTCCCTCTCTCCCACTCTGTCTCTCTCTGTCTTTCGCTCTCGCTAAAACGCTCTCCGACATTCCCAGTTTCTCTCAGTCTCTCTCCCCTAAACAACAACAATAAAATCACATCACCTCGGAAGAAAGTCCCAGGGCATGAAAACACACAGTCACTACACTTTACCCTCTCCCCAAACACAGTCACTACACTTTACCCTCTCCCAAACACAGTCACCACACTTTACCCTCTCCCCAAACACAGTTACTACACTTTACCCTCTCCCCAAACACAGTCACTACACTTTGCTCTCTCCCAAACACAGTCACTACACTTTACCCTCTCCCCAAACACAGTCACTACACTTTACCCTCTCTCAAACACACAAACACTACACTTTACCCTCACCCAAACACAGTCACTACACTTTGCTCTCTCCCAAACAGTCACTACACTTTGCTCTCTCCCAAACACAGTCACTACACTTTACCCTCTCCCAAACACAGTTACTGCCCTTTCCCCTTCCCCAAATACACAGTCACTACACTTTACCCTCCCCCAAACACACAGTCACTACATATTACCCTCCCCCCAACACAGTCACTACACTTTCCCCTCCTCCAAACACACAGTCACTACATTTTCCCCTCCCACCAAACACAGTCACTACATTTTATGCTTTCCCTCAAACACAAAGTCACTACAATTTACAATCCCCCAACAAGAACAACAACTTGGATTTAAATATCTCTTAATAAAGCAGAGGCCGGGGCAGAGCCAGGGGGAAGCGGATACAAGTGACCAAACAGAAAAGTCTTCAGATGCAACGTGGGAATTGGAAAGGATGGGGTGAGATGAAGGGAGGAGAGCGAGAGAGTTCTACAGCTTTGGGGCATAGTGGCTGAAGGCAAGGCTGCCATCGGCGTAACCGAGGATTCACGGGACGAGGAGGAGGCCAGACAAGGTGGAGCGAAGGCAACGGGTGCTGTTGTGAGGAGGCTGGAGGGGGCAGAAGAGTGGAGGGATTTGAACAAAATAATGGGGATCTTGAAATCAATCCGCTCCAAGACAGGGAGCCAGTGAAGTCCGGCAAGGACTGGGGTAATGGGGGAGCGAAGTTTAGTTTGGGTGAGAATGCGGGCGGCGGAGTTCTGTATGAGCTGGAGTTTACGAACGGCAGCGGAGGGGAGACCGGTGAGGAGGGTGTTGGAATAGTCCAGCCGAGAGGTGACAGAGGCATGGACCGGTATTCCAGCGGTTTTTCGGCTGAGATATTGGCAGAGACGGGCGATGCGTTGGTTCTGGTGAGGGACCGAATGTGCTGTAGGAAGGATAATTGGGCATCGCCTAAATTGCATACGGGTTTGGAGAGTTTTAGGGGCAAGTCGGCAAGTGAGAGACATGGGATTGAAGACATCGACGAGAGCCAAAGAGTATGGCTTCGTCTTGCCAACGTTCAGCAAAGGAAGTTTGCGCCCATCCAGCTCCTGGTGTCTGACAGGTAGGCTGACAGAACATCAGGGGATTGGGGGGTTGCAAATTGAGGTGGGACTACACTGTAAAGTGAATTGACTGTACGTATGAGGGGATTGTTATTAGGCGTGTGGAATAAGGAAACTTGCCCAAGGATTCACCCTGCCTGGAATTCAACCCAGCTCTCTCTCTTGTAAGGCGAGTAGTCTAATCACTGAGTCTCACACAATGATATTTTCTAAGAATATAATTATCATCTTTAACAGTTGAAACACAGAGGCTTTTAAATTAAAGAGACGTCACGAGAAATATTAATATGTGTGAGAATTCATTTGCAGAGCATTGGTGTAAAGGTTGTACCAACAAACATAAAGTTTGCTGATCCAGATGTTCACCTGAATTTTGCTGCTCCTTAGTTTGATAATCAGATAGATCTCGTGGTGTGGCAATGCCATGACTTGAATGTCGGATTACATTCCGGGGGTAATAATTCCTCCAAAAAGTAATAAATGATTCACTCAATTCCACGACTTTCTGGAACACTGCTGTGTGCAACTGGGTGCTGCGTTTCACTCAAAAAACATAGTCACTAGACTTTACAAAGTTTCCTTTGAAGCGCTTTGAGACGTCTCGACATCACGATCGGGCACTGTATCAAACGCAGGTGTTGTTATCATTATTGTTTCTTGTGTTGCCCACAGTGCTTGGAAGAAAACGAAAGTTATTCCTGATCAACAAGGTGCTGACGTGGTGGGAAGCCCGCAAGCATTGCCGAGAGAAGATACACGGTGATCTGGTGAGCATCGACAGCCGGAGGACACAGAGGGCGGTGAAGGATCTGGCCGGCAAGGCCACTGGACGTGGGGTGTGGATCGGCCTGTACAGACCCGGCGTCCTCTACAACTGGGAGTGGAGCAACGAGGAGCCAGACGCCTACTTCAACTGGGGCCCGGGACAGCCTGACAGTCTGCTGACTGACCTGTGCGCCATGATGGACCTGTCTTCTGATGCGGGCTTCACTTGGAATGACCGGTGTTGTTGCATGACGCTGAGCTTCATCTGTTACGGGTAGGAAGTTGCAGAGGGAGAGAAAGGCAGGAGGCCAGTCAGCCACTAGAGCGAGCTGGCAGCAGCGTAGAATCGATTGTAGAAATTTTACAGCCGAGGAAAGGAAGGACATTTGTCCCCTTGCGAAAAATAAATAATAATAATAATAGTAATAAATTGGTC
The DNA here is from genome assembly GCA_035084275.1 of Hydrolagus colliei. Lineage (NCBI taxonomy): Eukaryota > Metazoa > Chordata > Chondrichthyes > Chimaeriformes > Chimaeridae > Hydrolagus > Hydrolagus colliei. The sequence goes on along the minus strand of CM068771.1, from coordinate 839,980 downwards.
ACTCAATCCATGACTGTCTGTGGACTGCGCGCAGTTTGCTGCCGCGTTTCATCCATAAACTATAGTCGATCTGTTTCACAGCCTATCCCACAAAGCGCTTTGAGATGCCCCAAAGACGTGATAAGGCGCTGTATCAAATGCAAGGATTATTATTATTAATTATTGAGTGTGTAGCTTATGTCAGAGCGAGCTGTTGTCCTACTCTAGCTTTCTATGACTCAGTATAAATGTAGCTGTGTTACGTTAGATGCTATTGAGGTGCGTGCGCCTGTAGTAGCTTGTGAGGTGTGAAAATTTAATTCAGTAAAATATCAAGTTATCATTAAACTACTCGGTTGCGTTTTCTCTTGTGCATTAATTGCTTTGATTTCTGAGCAGATGGAATTCAGAGGTGATGAAATCTCTCAACTGTGTCAGTGGTGTCGGTGCTAGTAACGTGTGGAATCTTTCGTACTGTAACCTGTAAAGCACATCAACGTGTTCCCGTGGCGGTTGCCATCGCCATCCCATAATATGTCACGCAGGAATGGGTCAATAAAATACTTTGAGCTTCAAAATTGCCGGCCGTGTCTTCACTATGATTTAATGGCTCTGAGATTAGCCCGTAAGAACGGTCGAAAACAAAGGTTTTCAGGCAGGACTTGCAAAGGGGCAGAGTGCGGGTGAGGCGGAGGGAGTGAGGGAGGGTGTTCCAACCACAACAACAACAAAATTACACTTGGACAGCACCTCTCACATCGGGAGGACGTCCCAAGGCGCTATCATTGTTTCAGACCCAAGCTGGGATCTGGAACACGGAGGGACGAGGGAGGAGGGAGAGGAGGGGAGGGGAGGTGAGCGATGAGACCGTCAAAGTGGAGAGTCTTCAGGTGGACCTTAAAGGGGGCCAGCGAGGAGCGGAGGTGGAGGGACTGGGGGGATAGAGTTCCGGAGGCTGGGGGCAGAGTGGCTGAAGGTTCGCCAGTCGATGGTGGGGCGGGTGGATCGGGGGACGTGGAACAGGCCAGAGCCTGCTGAGCGGAGGGTGGTGGTGGCAGGTTGTTAGGAGGTCGCAGAGTTAGGGTAATCGTGGATGTTTAAAATGTTGTTCCAGAGCTTGGGGGTGTAGTCGGTGAAAGGACGATCTCCAATGTTGGAGTGGGGAGGGTGTGAGGGTGAGCAGAGGTGGTGGTTTGTGGAGTGAGGAGATCGGAGAGGTCGGGAGGGAGCTGCAAGGAATGAGTGGATTTGAACACGAGTGTGAGGATCTTGAACTCCATCTGTTTGGTGATGGGAAGTCAGTGGAGGCAGAATTGGTGAGATGTGGGTATGGAGTCTGGTCCAGGTCAGTATGTGGGGGGGCAGAATCTGAATCAGTCAATGTAAGACTAGAGAGACTAGATACAAGTCAGGATACAATAGAAACAAGACACAATACATTAGAGATATAATATTATCTGCATTGTATTTACAAAATACACAAGTCAATACAGGTAGACCCCGCCTAATGTCTCCTCAGTTAAGCTTTTTTTCAATATTATCTCGTTATATTGGGAATATATATTCATTTAACGTTGCGATGTTCGCTATAACTTGGTTTGCCAGCGGGTAAAAAGGACAGTACTAGGATCTGGGAGTGAGCCAGGGTGACAGTGAGTGAGTGAGCCATGCAAGCAGTCAGGCAGACAAGTATAATTTTGTTTAAGAACATTTTGACAACAAATGTCCAAAATAATCTAACTCCAGTTTTCACGTTCTGGGAAAAATGTATTTGCTTTTTGTCGTTTTGCTTAAAGTTGCACTTTTCAAGAACCAAACTAGGGTGTTAAATGGAGGCTACCTGTAACACCATTTCACAGTATATCCTGCGCTTTGAGACACTTCAATGATGCGTTCAAGACCATGTATGAAACGCAAGGTTTATGATGAGTATTCTGGTTAGATATTATTAGATACAAGACTAGATATATTATCCATGGAATCCTTTAGCTCAGTTGTCAGAGTATTTACTTTGCAAGCGAGTGATCTGGGTTTGATTCCCAGCAGGTCAGGGTAAAACTCTGGGCAAGTTTCCTTATGCCTGATAATAATCCCTCAAGAAAAAAACATTTGTCACTTCAATCCACGACTGTTTGTGGGAGAAAGCCATATGCACATGGCTGCCACGTTTTGCTCACAGATACACAGTCAATTCACTTTACAGTTTATTCTGTAGAGAGCCTTGATCCGTTGTGAAGACGCGAAAAATGCTAGTATCAAATGCACGGATTATTATTGTGTTCTTATCTACTATGTGAGTGGGTGAGGGAGGGAGGGAAGGAGGGAGGGAGTATATGTATCCCTAAGGAGACAGTGAAAGAAGAAAATGTTGTATTTTTCCAGGACATGTTTCAGAAATTTCTGCTGGAACATAATATCTGGAGTGCAGTGTATAATAATAATCCTTGCAGTTGATATGTATATATATATACATATATATGTATTTGATTTCTGTCAGTAAACACACCTCTGGTTACAAGCAGTAAGTGGGAGACTAGTCATTAATCAATTCGCAGATCGCTTTACTGGGGGTAATAATTTATTTTAAAAATGACTAATAAATGGGTCACATCAACACATGACAGTTTGTGGGACACTGCTGTACACAATTGGCTGCCTCGATTTGCCCACAAATATACAGTCACTTCACTTTACAGTACATTTTGTGAAACACTTTCTGATGTCTAGAAGACGTGGAAAGCGTTCCATCAAATGGAAGGATTATCATCTGCCCATCACCCAAACCCCACTGGCTCCCTGTCACACACACTGAACTCCATACCCCATCACCCCTGTCACATCTGGAATTCCATCCCACAGACCCTCTGCCTCCCCGCCTCCGTGGCCTCCTTCAAGTCTCTAGACCCTAATCTTCAAAGGTCCCATCGGTCACCCCAAATCCCCCCTTTCCCTCCACCCACCCCGTCCCCGACCTCAGCCCGGGTCTGAAACAATGACTGTCCAGCACCTTGGAAAGTCCTCCTGATGTGAAAGGCAATATACACACGTTGTTGTTGTCCGCGCCAGGCTCCACTGGCCCTCTATCATACAATAAATATACAGTCAATTCACTTTCCAGTATAGTCTGTGAAGCGCCTTGAACACATGATTAGTCGCTATATCAAGAGAAAGAATGATTGTTATTATAAACACCAGGCAACTATCTGAGACAGATTTCATTTCAGCCCAAGAAGCAGTAACATAATCTATCAGTCACCCAGCCCTCCCTCAGCCAGGAATTGAACCCAGATCTCTTGATTGCGAGGTGAGTGCTCTAACCACTGAGCTACAGGACTCTCGCTCCCTCTCCCTCCCCCTCCCCACCCACCTCCACCACCCCTCTCCCCTCCTCCCGCCAACACCTCTATTCCCTCAAAAAAATCATAACTTGGTCAAATCCCATTGCAGTGAAGCGCTTTGAGACGTCTGGAAGATGTGATAAGGCGCTGTATCAAATACAAAGATTATAACATTATATAACATTGTAACATTATAAAGCTTATAAGGTTGAATAAACTAGGGCTGTATTCTCTAGAGTACAGAAGAATTAGGGGAGATCTTTGAAACATATAAGATTCTTAAAGGGCTGGATAAAGTAGACACTGAGAGACTGTTTCCCCTGGTAGGAGAATCTATAACCAAGGGTCACAGTCTTAAAATTAAGGGTCAGCCTTTTAGAACAGAGTTGAGGAAACATTTCTTCACTCAGAGGGTAGTGACTGTATGGAATTCACTCCCCCAGAAGGCTGTAGATGCTCAGCCCTTGAACCTTTTCAAGACTGAGACTGAAAGATTTTTGGAAAATAGAGGGATTAGGGGATATGGGGATAGGGCAGGTAATCAGAGTTAGGTGAGAAGATCAGCCATGATCTTCTTGAATGGTAGAGCAGGCTTGAGGGGCTGAATGGCCTACCGTAAATACCCACGTATAAGGCGCACTCGCCTATAAGGCGCACCCCCCACTTTTGACCTTTACTTGGTGGGAAAAAACTGAAGCATTTTTGATGATATTGCCGGCAGAAGGGAGGGAGGCAGGAGGCAGGCAGGGAGGGAGGGAGGGAGGGAGGGAGGCAAGCAGGGAGGGAGAGAGGGAGAGAGGGAGGCAAGCAGGCAAGGAGGGAGGGAGAGAGCAGGTAGAGAGGGAGGGAGCATGCAGGGAGGCAGCATGCAGGGAGGCAGGAGAGGGAGAGGCAGGCAGGCAGGCAGGCAGGCAGGCAGGCAGGGAGGGAGGGAGGGAGGGACACTGGGTTTGGCAGAAGGCAGGCAGCAGGCACAGCACTGAAGTCCGCTGCTGTTGCCGCTGCCCGGGCGACCGAGGCCGAAGCCCCGTCGCCTCTCCCCCCCAACCCCCGTCCGGACACACTGACCAAACCCCGGCTGACAGCGCGCCGGCCGCCCCTCCTGTTTACTGTATTTCCGAGGCTCAAAATTTCTTGTGTCTGAGTATAGGGCGCACCCCCAACTTTTGAAATCTTCCGACGTGAAAAAAAGTGCACCTTATACACGGAGATATACGGTACTCGTGCTCCTAATTCTTATGTTCTTAACAGGCTGTACACCTCGATCGTGATGGGATAGTTACAATGTAAGCAGCGTGAGCCAACAGGAGCCATGTGGGCTGAGAATGGCTTGGCTGGCGATGTTTTCCAGCCCGCGACCACTTCCACCATTTCCAACTTCCTCCCCACCTCCCCGCCTTCCCTTCCCTTCCCTTCTCTCGCATCTCCGACCATTGCTGTTCTTACCAACTTAATCCTGTCACTGGAGGCAGTGACCTGCGCTTGGGAGAGATAATTTCACCATAATAATAATAATAATAATCCTTGCATTGAATATCGCGCTGTTCACATCTTTTAGACATCACAAAGCGCTTCACAGAATATACTGGAAAGTGAATAGATTGTATATTTGTGGGTGAAAGGCAGCAACAACAACAACAACTTTGATTTATATAGTGCCCTCCATGCCGGACGGCTTCTCAGAGCGCTTCGCAATAATGGATCGTGGGCCTGAGCCATGGGCAGGGGGAAAAGGGCGACCAAAGGCGCGGTAGAAAAGAAAGGGTGAAGGGAGTGAGGAAGGGAGTTCCAGAGCATCGAGGCGTAGTGGCTGAAGGCACGGCTGCCGATGGGGGAGCGGAGGAATCGGGTGACAAGGAGGACGCCAGAACCGGAGGAGCAAAGGCAACTAATTTTGAAGAGAGAAGAGGTCAGAGAGGTATGGGGGTGCAGAGGAGTGGAGAGATTTGAAAACAAGAGTGAGGCAGCACAATTGCGCACAGCAGTGTCCCACAAACAGTCATGGATTGAAGTGAACAATTTATTATTGTTTTAGTTTTTTGAGGGATTGTTATCAAGTTTGTCAAGTTAAGGAAACTTGACCAAGGTTTCACCCTGGCCTGAATTGAACCCAGTTCTCTCTCTTGTAAGGTAAGTGGTGTAATCATTCAGCGAAAGGACTCCACAATAGCGACATGCTTTCTCTGCCTTTCGTTCCTCCCTACATCCCCCCACCCCCCACCAATCCCACCTCCCCTCACACCCATCTCTTTCTCTCCTTCTCTGTTCCCATCTCTCTTTCCCCTCCAACGCTCATCACTCTCACACCCCACTATCTCTCCCCCTCTCCCATTGCACTTCTCTCTCCCCAGTCTCCCCCCCTCTCTCTCTCTCTCCATCTCTCTCATCACTCTCTTTGCCTTCTCTCTCCCTCCATCTATCTCCCACCTTCTCTCTCTAACCCCTCTCAGCCCACTCTCTCCCTCTCCATTCATTCTCTATAATACTCTCCCCGACACCCTCCTTTACCTTCTTTCTCTAATTCCCTCTGCGACACTCTCTCTCCCCCTCCTCCTCTCTCTCTTCCCTACTATCTTCCTTCCATTTCCCTCGCCATCTCTCTATCCCGCTTCTCCCCACTCCTCTCTCTTCCCACTAGTCTCTCCATTTCTCTCACTCTTTCTCTCCCGATTTCTCTCTCCCCCTACCACAAAAACATCAGAACAGGTTATTGTTTTAGAGGGGGAGAGATTGGAAAGTGTTATCATGCAGAGAGTGTCCTTGTACACCAAACACAGAAAGTTAGAATGCGGGTACCACAGGCAATTAGGAAGGCTAACGGTATGTTAGCTTTCATTATGAAAGGTTTAGAGTAGGGATGTCTTGCTGTATAGGGCCCTGGTGAGACCACACCTGGAATACTGTGTGCAGTTTTGGTCTTCTTATTTAAGAAAGGATGTACTTGCCTTGGAGGGAGCGCAGTGTAGGTTTACTAGGTTAGTTCCTGGAATGAGGAGGATGAGTTATGATGATAGGTTGATTAAGTTGAGTCTATATTCTCTGGATTGCAGAAGAATTAGAGAGGATTTTTTATAGAAACCTATAAGATTATTAAGGTGCATGACAAAGTAGATAGAGGGAGATTGTTTCCCCTGGTTGGAGAATCTAAAACCAGGGGTCACAGACTTAAAGTTAGGGGTCAGCCCTTTCACACTGAGTTGAGAAAAAACTTCTTCACTCAGAGGGTGGTGAATGTATGGAATTCTTTACCCCAAAGGGCTGTTGATGCTCAGTACTTCAACATATTCAAGGCTGAGTTAGATAGATTTCTCATTTATAAAGGGATCAAGGGGTATGGGGATAAGGCAGGTAGCTGGAGTTAGAGTAGAATATCAGCCACGATTGAATGGTGGGGCAGGCTTGAAGGGCTGAATGGCCTACTCCTGCTCCTATTTCTTAAGTTCTTTTCCCCTTCCCTCTCTCTCGCCTCTCTTCCCCATTTCTCCACCTCTCTCCACAACTCCCTCTCTCTCATTCTCCCCCCACCTCTCCCCCATCTCCACCTCTCTCCTTCCCCTCTCCCCACCCCACCTCTCTCCAAGGCAGCTAAAAGGTTGGTTCACCTTGAGTGACCCAGAGTTTCCTGTATCAAATAGTGTTATATTGAGCTTAAAGCACCAGAGGGCAGTGATACACTGATATAAAGGGGAGTCTTGTAGCTCTGTGGGTGGAGCACTTGCCTTACAAGCGTGAGACATGTGTTCGAATCCAGGCAGGTCAGGGCGACATCTTGGGCAAATTTCCTTCCTCCACACGCCTAGTAATAATCCCCCCCAAAAAACACAATAATAAAATTGGCCATTTTTAATCCACGACTATTTGTGGGACACAGCTGTGCGCAATTGGCTGCCGCGTTTTGCCCACAAATATACAGTATATTCCGTGAAGCACTTTGGGACATGAATAAGATGTGAAAAGTGCTATTTGAAATGCAAGGCTTATCATTATATTATTATAAACTAATAATGTAAAATAAATATAAAATGTAGACAGTACAGAGGACAGAAGAGGGCAAAGAGACTAAAAGAAAAGATTAGGAACATAAAAGAGAACTCTAAGGTAAAAAGCATATAAAGAATAAAAGGTTAATCAAAGTTAGGGTGGCTGCGATTAGGGACCAAAGAGGAAATCTTCCGGAGGTTCTCAAACTTATGAGAAAGGAGAGTGTGAGAAAGAAGAAACTATTACCAATGATGAATGGGTTGGCAATCCGAGGACTCCGATTTAAATTAGTTGTCAAAAGAAGCAGAGGGGAGGAGAAATATTTTCAGCAACCAATTGTTGGGATCTGAAATCCGTTGCCTGAGAGGGTGGTGGAAGCCGGTTTGATAGGAACATTTATGAGAGAAGTATATGGTTATTTAGGGAGGATAGGTTTGCAGGCCTATGAAGAGAGAGAGAGAGGGGGGGGGAGAGATTGGGGAAGGACAGGTTTGCAAGGCTATGGAGAGAGGGGGAGTGGAATCGATTTGCAAAATTTCTTTTTGAAAAGGCAGAATGGAGACGTTCACTGAATGTTCTGTTCGTGTGCTGTATAATTCAATGGTATCACTAGGGTTACAGCACCAGAGGGCAGTGTTACACAGTAGGGTCTTTGTTTGTTGACCTCTGATCAGATTCCTCTCCGTTGATAACATTCACTGCAGTTAATTCCAAATAATGACAGATATTGGGGGTGACATTTGAAAGGGTTTGATGCTGCTGAAGGTTGGCAGCTGGGGGTGGGTTGGGGTTGGGGGGGGGGGGGTGGATGGGTGGGGGCCAGTAGAAGAGATATTTGCTGTGAAACCAGACTACATCAAAGCCCTTGGCATGTGGATCATGGTTCCTGGGCTTGTCAATAAAACTAGGTTAAGAGGAACAAACTTGTGATGTGGCACCATCGCTCGCTGTCCATCACCAGAAGAAACCTGATAATGAACTGTGAGTCCCTCTCGGTACATGACCCAGGTCTGACCTTTGTCTAAGAAAACCGTGGAGTCCTGTATCTCAGTGGTTAGATCATTCACATTGCAATCGAGAGACCTTGGGTTCGATTCCCAGCAGGGCAAAACTTTGGGCAAGTTTCCTTACTCCAATACCTGATAATAATCCCTGGAAAATATAATAGAAAATTCCTTAAATTGACAGAATGAAGAAGTTTTTCCTCAACTCAGTGCGAAAAGGCTGACCCCTTATCTCCCTCACATACATTCTCACTCACACGTGCATACAAACAGTCACCCATACTCACTCACACACAGATACAGGTACATGCACCCTCTCTCACATACACTCTCACATACACTCTCACTCACACAAAGATTCAATTCATTCTCACACAGACACAGATACACAGAGTCTGTGTATCTCACATACACAAACACTCACTCACACACAGACACAGATGCACACACCCTCTCCCATACACACACACAAACACTCTCTGTCAGTTTATCTCCATCTGTTTCTCCCTCACTCTCTCAGTCTCCCTTTGTTTCTCACACTCTCCCTTTGTCTCTCACACTTTCTACTTCTCCCTTATTCTCTCAGTCGCAAGCTCTCTCCGTGACTCACGCTGTTTGTGGTGATCACCAGGGGCCTCAGTGGCTCAGATCTCTCCCTCATTCTCTCAGTCACAGTCTCCCTCCATCTATTACATTATCTCTGATGATCACCAGGGCCTCAGTGTCTTTGATGCCATCACCAAAAAGGCCATCTCTGAACACCATTTCATCTTTTTCAACTCCTCTATTCCCAATATATGAACTGACTATATTTTGTGGCCTTTTCCTCCACTAAAATAACAAATATTCGCCAGGCAGCCTCATCTTCCTGCCTCTTGTCACCCACCACCACCCGCTCACCCCATCCCTCTCACCCCCCCACTTCATCATCTTCATCTCCCAACACAACCCCATCCTACATTCTTTCCTCCCCATCCCCTTTCCCATCCCACCCACCATCACCTCAATGAAACCCACCACTACTGCCTCGACCCCCTTCCCACCAATTTGCAGGTCACCCAGCTAACCCCTCGTCTGCCCACTGCTGGCTGACATCATCAATCAGTCGCTCTCCTCTGGATCATTCCCTGCCCCCCCTCAAGAATAATTTAATCACCTCACCCGTCAAAAAATCTTCCCTAGGGTATCTAGCCACTACCGCACGATCTCAAACTTGCCTTTCCTTCCCACAGCAACTAATGCCAATTTCTCACCCTTGCCCAATCAATACCAATGATTTTAGTTGTTCGATTATTTGATTGTGGATTTTGTCGATAAGGAATGGATTTCCCCTCTCTACAATACCGATACTCATTCATTCAATAATCCTTCCAAAATAATACACAATAATAAAATGGGTCATTTGAATCTATGGCTGTTTGTGGGACACTGCATTGCTCAATCGGCTGCCATGTTTTGCTCTCAAATATACAGTCAATTCACTTTACAGTATATCCCTGTCCCACTCCACCAGTCTGGCCTCCTTGTCCCTGAATCCTCCATTCCATCATCAGCTGCTGTGCCTTCAGCCTCTATTCCCTGAGGCTCTTGAACTCCCTTCCTCCCTCCCTTTGCCTCACACCCACTCTTCCTACATTTAAGAAACACCTTTCTTTTCAACTGCACTTTGGATCACCATTTTCCCCATCGCCGGCTCGGCCGCGGGATCCATTATTGGGAAGCGCTTTGAGATACGGTCTGCTGTGGAGGCACTATATGAATCCAAGTTGTTGTTGTTGTTGTTGTGACAGTACATGAGTGTCAATGAGTGTGAGACAATGTAATAAGTGTGAGAAGTAAGAGAGCGTGTGAGCCACAGACCTGTAGCTCAGCGGTTGGAGCCGTGCTCGAATCCAGGCTGGTCAGAGTGAAACCTTGGGCAAGTTTCCTTAATCCACATGCCTAGCAACAATCCATCAGCCGAAAAAACATAATAAGAAAATTGATCATTTGAATCCATCACTGTTTGTGGGATACTCCTGTGCAGAATTGGCTGCCATGTTTTGTCCACAAGTATACAACATCAACAAAATTACACTTGTTTAGCGCCTTTCACATCAGCAGGAATTCCTAAGGCATTGGATATTCAATGTTTCAGACCTGAGCTGATTACATTTAAAGGGAGAGAAGGGAGGGATTAGGAGTTACTCATGAGTCCATCGAAGAAGAGAATGTTGAGGCAAGACTTGAAGAAGGCCTGAGAGGGGGGTGAGGGAGGGGGACTGTGGGATGGAGATCGAGAGATTGAGGACAGACTTGCTGAAGGCTTACACACCAATCGTGGGGGGGGTAGATTGGGGGACATCGGAGCCTGCTAGCGGAGGCTATGCGCAGGTTAGTAAAGGGATAGGAAGTTATGGATGTAGGGTGGGGGGGGGGGGGGGGTGAGGTTGTGGAGGGCTTTAAATGTGAGGAACAAGATCTTGAATTGGATCCTCTGCAAGATTAGGAGCCAATGGAGTTGGGCGAGGATGGGGGAGATGTGTAATAGAGTTTGGAATGGTAGAGGACATGGCCCAAGAGTTCTGGGTTATCTGCCGCCTGTGGAGTGAGGAATTGGGAAGGCCGACAAGCAGGGCATTTGAATAATTGAGCCGGGATGTAACGAAGGCACGAACGAAGGTTTCAAGCGTTTTGGGGGTGAGGTAGTGGCGGAGTCGGACAATGTTACGGAGAAAGGGAAATCACTTTACAGTACATTCTGTGAAGCGCTTTCAGACGTCGATAAGATGTGAAAAGCGATATATCAAATGCAAGGATTGTTATTGGAGCCCTGGCCTCGCAAGCCACAATCCTGCAGCTCGGTGCTGACAGCACTCACCTCGAAAGCCACAGTCCTGTAACTCAGTGGTCACGAGCCCTCGCCTTGCTTTTGTCCCCCTGGTCACGTGCTGCTATTGTCCCCCCTGGTCACGTGCTGCTATTGACCCCCTGGTCACATGCTGCTATTGTCCCCCTCCCCTGGTCACGTGCTGCTATTGTTTCCCCCCCCCCCCTGGTCACATGCTGCTATTGTCCCCCCCCCTGGTCACATGCTGCTATTTTCCCCCTGGTCACTTGCTGCTACTGTCCCCCCCTGGTCACGTGCTGCTGCTGTTCCCCCCTGGTTATGAGCTGCTGCTGTTTCCCCCCCTCACTAGTCACGTGCTGCTATTGTCCCCCTGGTCACATGCTGGCAAAGCAACACTTGACCAATGAATTCAGAAAAGGTGAGTGAGTGACCGAGAGGGGGGATGGTGTCAGTGTAGTGACTGTGTTTTGTGGGTGAGACAGACTCTAAAGTGTAGTGACTATGTTTCATGCATGAGTCACAGTAAAGCGCAGTAACTGTTTTTGTGGGTGAGTTTGTGTGAGAGTGACAGACTGTGATAGTGTGAAATTGTAAAATTTAGCCATTTATGCCTAGATGTAACTTCTATACTTTTAACCCACGATCAAAATGAAAAAGACAAGTCCTGGGGAACGCAGACTCGGCACAAAGAAGCCAGTCGCATCCTTGTCTAAGTATTTCACTGGGCAGGGAACAGTAACTCCCGCAAACCTTGAAGAAACTGAGACGTTGTCTAGTCCAGACGCCATCTGGAGATGAGCTTGTTTTCGCCTGAATCGTTCCAAACCGGGACTCCTTTACATTATATTTTCCTAACCCTTAGCCGACAAATGCTCGGTATGTGAAGAACTAATCAATAGATAACATTTAACCTTGCTAGAGAGACATGGAGTGATTGATGTCACTATTCGAATAGTTGTTGGAACCATGTGATTGACAATGTTTCTGTAACTGCCTTTGTGTGTACTGCAAACCCCTGCCTTTTTCTCATGTATAAAAAGGCTGCATTAACTGACCACCGGCAGCTCATTCTTTTGACTGTCAGGTACTCTACTTGGAGACTGTTGACTTCTGAGAATCAGCTCTTGCTATAGGAGATAAACTTTACATTTCCTTATCCACGGTGTATGGTCTGTTTGTAAGACAACGGTTCTGGGAACGAACAAAAAATTACAACTTCACATTTGGCGCTGCGAGCAGGGTCTCAAAACGTTACATCAAGGAACGAGGAGTCGAATAAGAGGTCGAACAGTTGTCGGGAAGCAGCATCCGAGAAACAGGCCAACAAGGTGAGATAAAATATCTGTAAAACCTTGATTTCTCACATGTTGTTTTCATCAAATGTCGAACCTAAGTCACTGTTGACGAGATCCAATAAAAGAACCGTTAAGATACATCCGTTGGAGATGAAAATATAGTGGAAGACGTTAAAAAAAATCTAAATTTGTGTTTTTTAAAAATTGTGTAGGTGTAATTGGAGCCACCGGTTGGAGTTCATGGGGTTGGAGCTCATTATACACGGTGTAATTGGAACTCACCGAAGGTTTGGAGCTCATTACACAAGGTGTGTAATTGGAGTCGCCGGTTGGAGTTCATTACATAACGTGGAGTACGTACGAGCTCACCGTAAGACAAACTAACCTGCTGGTAGTTCTGAATGGGTGTAGCACAGAAACACAGGGAAATTTGGTAATCGCTAGACAAACTAACCCATTACGCATTGGAGCTCATCGCCAAATTGCCCACTATGTTTTCGTAGGGGTGCTGTAGGTTTGAACGGTTGGTAGCTCATGTTGGTAGTAATGGTGCTTGTAGTTTTGAACAATTTAATTTGTTTGGATAATGAATGACGTTCTTCCAGCATCAGCAATTGTTTGTGATTTGTTACTTGTTGTATCGTGTGTTATAAGTTGTGTGGTTCGTGAAGAAAGACAACCCAATAATTATTGATTCTAAATTATAAGGATACACCGGTGTAACCTAAAATGGGTACAATACTTGACAAAGCGAATGGCCCAAAGGATCCGGTCCAAATTATGTGCACATTATTCCCTGAATATGAGACAAAATTTAGATTACTGTCTGGGCAAGCTAACAGACAATTACGCAGGTCCATTCGTAGACCCAGTATTGAACAGAACGAGGTTCACTTTAAAAAAAACTAACTAATAAACCACAGGGGAGTCGCACTCCTAAACAACATCACGATAAGTTATTTAGAGGCCGGCCATTAAGTAAGATACAGTATAAGTATTGGAAATTGTAAAATATAAGATTTGGAAATAAAGAATAAGATTAAAGATAAAGAATAAGGTGTTTCAGTGTAAGTTTTGCAAAGTGATTTTAGAGGTTAAGAATTTCTATATAAGCATAGAAGCAAAAGTGTCAATTTCGTGGTTAAATACGTTAGTAGCCGGCGATAAAAGAAATACGTACATGTTTTTTTAATTAAAGTAGAATAAGAACATTAAAGTATAAGGTTGTAAAGAATAAGATTTAAAGTATAAGAATTTGTGAAATACTACACATGAAAGTAAAGTATAAGATTTTAGAGTATAATTATTGATAAAAAAAGTATATTTACTGTATTTAATACAATTGTTTTATATGTTTCACTATGTTATGCTACAACAGATGATTGAAAGTCAAAGAAGACCAAGACAGTCGAAAACCAAATGTACATTGATAAAAATAATTAAATGTAGAGACTTACATTCGAAAAGTCAAACAAGTCAGGCATATTTTTAAAATTAACCTGACTGAGAATCAGTTTTTTTTAATAAGTAAAAACACATAAAATTGAAATGAAAACAATTTGGATTTGATGTTCCAATAACACCACTTGTTCTGATTAAAAAGAAAGTGTGATGACAAAATGTCAGATGAAAAAAAAGAAATTTTAAGTAATTGCTATCTGAATTTATGGTCTGTATGGGGTATGTTGTGACTCTTTGAATGAGTATTTGGGGAAGGCCAAAAGTCACAACATGAGTTTGAGTCCACTCTGCATATTATTGATAGACTTGTGCCTCCCTAACTATTCTTTAAAAAAGAGCAATCCGAACAGTCACAATACTCCTAATTGAAAGTTTTTCCCCACAGGAAGTTGTGACCTTTACGGTCCTTAAGAAAACTTGAGCTCAATGTGTTACCCTTTTTTTGTGTGTAAAAGATGTGTAAAAAAATGTTTGTACCTGTATATGGTTTAGCTTGGATGAGCAGTAATTAAAATTTTAAAAAGGAAGCAAATTGAAGAGAAGCTTTTCTTGTATGTTTTATGTAATGTATGCATTTAAAGAGGATTATGGTGGGTCTGACTTTGCTCTGGATACGGAGTATGGCCAAATCTCATCCATGTTCCATAGGTTTTGGATTATTTTAAAAGTACCGGACCGTGATAGGTCTGACTTTTCTCTGGACGCAGAGTATAAGCCAGATACTACCCACGTTCCATATGTACTGAGTAATAGCACAGTAAAAATACAACCAATAATTTGGAATATTTGACGCAAGAACGAAGCGATAAAGTAGAGTAAACTTTGAAGATATAAGAAATTTTAAAAAAAGCCTGATTTATTTTATGTATCATTTATTTTGTGTATTCCAGCATTTACTTAAAATGTTTGTAGAAATTAAATATGGATAAATTAGCTGGTGGCAGTTAACTTGCGGCAGTTAGAATTGACTGCAGCCATTGACTGTGGGCAGTTTAAATTCACTGACTGCAGGCACTCTGGTTGATGTGGACAAAATGAATTTACGTAACCCTTTGGTTTCCACATAGATTGAAAGTGTTTCTGTAGGTAATGATAATGTCATGTTAACAACTGAAAATGTTTAAAGAAACGCGAGATTTCACCTTGTAATTTAGTTCTTACAGATACTGACAAGAATGGCATTCCATGCAGCCACTTCTTCTGGGATAACTTATACTTTTCGCTCCAACTCTCCCACCCACAAAGCTGATCTTCGCTTTTAATTTCACTCAATCATCTCAGGGGGAAATGAGTGGACAAGTGAAACCCGGTCAATGCTGTACATTGGTAACTGTATGTGTTTTTGTATGCGTCGGGTATTGTAGAGTGCGAGGTGATGGGGTCGATAGGTTGAATAAACACCATTACAGTTCAAGAAGTGATAGTATTAAGAATGTCAGTACACTGTAATATTTCATATAACATTTAGTTTGTTTATTCCAATATTTAAATAATGCTATTCATAATTTTTGTGGCTGTACTGTTTATGTTAATCATGATATCATTGATAATGATGTGCTGTAGTTACAGATGTTAAAATAAGTTGCAACGATTGATGTGGTGGCTGACGTAAAAGGGAATCGTGAAGATTTTGATGATGGCAATCAGTTTGACCACTCGAGGTGGGAACTGGACATTCTGGTCTTGTCTTACGTTGACCAAAACGAACATTATAAAGACTCATGGACTTGTTTGCTGAAACAAAGCTGACTCTATGGACTTTCGAGGACATTTTAGCAGTGAATGGTCAAAGCAAGCTGTTGAATTTCTCACTACAGATTTGGATGCATAACCAAAAAGGTCTGAGTTTGAGAACAAACAAGACAAGTCTAACCGATCTTGGAAAAAAAGGAGATATTCTACAATCAACACAAACTATATTACGTTTTTTAAAAAGTCGATTCCTAATCACAGCCACTGTATCAATCTGCTTACCGTATATCTCCGCGTATAAGGCGCACTTTTTTTCAGGTCGGAAGACCTTATACGCGGAGATATACGGTATTATCACCCGGGGCCTCAGTGTCTCGGATGTCACCATCGTTGACAAGGCCAACTCTAACCACCATTTCATCCACCGTATATCTCCCCATATAAGGCGCACCCCCCACTTTTGACCTTTTCTTGGTGAAAAAAAACCGGAAGCATTTTCAATGATATTGCCGGCAGAAGGGAGGAGAGACAGGAGAGACAGGTAGGTAGGGTGAGAGAGAGGCAGGCAGCCAGGGAGGGAGAGAGTGAGGGAGGGAGGGAAGCAGGCAGGCAGCCAGGGAGAGAGAGAGGGAGAGAGGCAGGCAGGCAGGGAGGGAGAGAGGCAGGGAGCTACAGAACTGTAGTTTGCCAGATGAGCTGAGCATTGAGCCTTGTCCTGCACCTCAGTGGTTGGCAAAGATCCTAGAGTAGCCCTCCCCTTGCTATTGTCCCCCTGGTCACGTGCTGCTATTGTTCCCCCCCCCCTGGTCACGTGCTGCTATTGTTCCCCCCCCTGGTCACGTGCTGCTATTGTTCCCCATGGTCACATGCTGCTATTGTCCCCCCCTGGTCACATGCTGCTATTGTCCCCCCCCCTGGTCACATGCTGGCAAAGCAACACTTGACCAATGCATTCAGAAAAGGTGAGTGAGTGACCGAGAGTGGGGATGGGTTCAGTGTAGTGACTGTGTTTTTTGGGTGGGACAGACTCTAAAGTGTAGTGACTATGTTTCATGTGTGAGTCACAGTAAAGCGCAGTGACTGTTTTTGTGGGTGAGTTTGTGTGAGAGCCACAGACTGTGAAAGTGTATAAGTCTCAGTGAGTGTGAGACAATGCGATAGAGTGAGACAGAGAAAGAGAGAGTGTGAGAGACACAGTCTTCCAGCTCATTAGTTAGAGGACGCCTCACCTAATGGCTGCATCTCTCACCATGTCCCAACCGACATGGCAGTGGTGTGGCTGTCATCTCCGGGGCACCACTTGCCCTATCGCCCATTCCTCGTTTGAACATCTCACCCACTGCCCATCTCTCCCTTAAAATTCTCCTTCTCTACCAACCCCTAAAATCCTCCACCACCTTCGCAACATCGCCAGATTTGGCCACTGCCTCATTGCTGAGGCTGCTGAAAACGTAGTTCACACATTCATCACATGAAGGCTCGACTATGGAAACTGTGTCCTCGTTGGACTTCCTTGTTCTTCCATTTACAAGGTGCAGATCATCCAGAACTCTGCAGCTCATGTCCTCACCAGCACCAAGCTCCACGACCACATCACTCCTTCCCTCGTCTGGCTACATTAGCTCCCCATCCACCAGAGAATTGAATTCAAGATCCTCATTCTCAACCTTTAAAGCCATTCACAGCCTTACCCCCCCCACCTCTCGGACCTGCTTTCCCCCTGTGAAACTCCCCTCCATCTCCTTTCAGCGGGCTCCAGCCTGCTCCATGTCCCCAACCCAACCCGCCCTTCCTTCGGGCTTGCAGTCTCTCTGCCCCCACACTCTGAAACTCTATCTCACAGCCCCTTTACCTCCCTTGCCTCCTTCAAGGCCAATCTCAAGTACTTCCTCAACAACCATGCTTCCTGCTGCTCTCTCAACCCGCTCCCTCCGCTCCTAACTCTCTCCCTCCCATCCCCCGAATCGCTCTACCTTGCTCAGCTCCCGTCCTAACTCTCCAGCAACGTTCGACATCCTCACGACGTGAAAGGCACTCTATAAATGTAATTTTATTGTTGTTGCAAAGTGTGGTGACTGTTTTGTGGGAGAGTTAGTGAGAGAGTGACAGGCACAGGCAGCATCATCCTCCCTGGTTGCCCACTCAAGCTCACCAAGCCAGTCAGGAATCTGGGTGTCTTGTTCGATCCTCAACTGACTTTCCTGTCTCGCATCAAAGTCATGACCCGCTCTGCTTTCCCTCACCTATTGGATGTCTCCGCCATTACCTGACGCCCAAGGTTGGTGAAACCCTCATTTCTGCCTTGGTCACACCACGGCTCGACTACGCCAATGTCCTGTTTGTTGACTTGCCCAATTCCTCCCTCCACAGGTTGCAGATAATCCAGAACTCTCCGGCCTGTGTCTGCTGAGCTACAGAACTGTAGTTTGCCAGATGAACTGAGCATTGAGCTCTGGCCTTCTCCTGCACCTCAGAGGTTGGCAAAGATCCTAGAGCAGCCCTCACCTTGCTATTGTCCCCCTGGTCACGTTCTGCTATTGTCCCCCCTGGTCACATGCTACTATTGTCCCCCCTGGTCACATGCTGCTATTGTCCCCCATGGTCACATGCTACTATTGTCCCCCTGGTCACATGCTGCTATTGTCCCCCATGGTCACGTGCTGCTATTGTCCCCCTGGTCACATGCTGCTATTGTCCCCCTGGTCACATGCTGCTATTGTCCCTCCCTGGTCACATGATGGCAAAGCAACACTTGACCAATGAATTCAGAAAAGGTGAGTGAGTGACCGAGAGTGGGGATGGGGTCAGTGTAGTGACTGTGTTTTGTGGGTGAGACAGACTCTAAAGTGTAGTGACTATGTTTCATGTGTGAGTCACAGTAAAGCGCAGTGACTGTTTTTGTGGGTGAGTTTGTGTGAGAGTGACAGAGTGTGATAGTGTGTATGTCTCAGTGAGTGTGAGACAATGCGAGAGAGTGAGACAGAGAAAGAAAGAGTGTGAGAGACACAGTCCTCTAACTCATTGGTTAGAGGACGCCGCACCTAATGGCTACATCTCTCACCATGTCCCAACCGATATGGCACTGGTGTGGCCCTCATCTCCGGGGCACCACTTGCCGTATCGCCCATTCCTCGTTTCAACGTCTCACCCACTGCCCATCTCTCCCTCAAAATTCTCCTTCTCTACCAACCCCCAAAATTCTCCCCCACCTTCATCTCTGACATTTCCACCCTCCTAGCATCCTTCTGCCTCCGCTCCTATCGCCTCATCATCCTTGGCGATTTGAACCTCCAATTCACGCCCTATTGCATGACCTCTTCAGACTTCTCCTCCCTCCTCTCCTCTCTCAACCTCTCCCTTCACATCTACTCTGCAACCACATTCTTGGTCACTCCCTTCACCTGATTTTGCCCACAAATATATAGTGAATTCACTTTACAGTATATCCTGTGAAGCGCTTTGAGCCATTCATAAGATGTGAAAAGTTCTGTATCAAATGCAAGGAATATTATTATTATTATCACCCGGGGCCTCAGTGTCTCGGATGTCATCATCGTTGACAAGGCCACCTCTAACCACCATTTCGTCTACTGTATATCTCCACGTATGAGGCGCACCCGCGTAGAAGGCGCACACCCCACTTTTGACCTTTTCTTGGTGAAAAAAAAACGGAAGCATTTTCAATGATATTGCCGGCAGAAGGGAGGAGAGACAGGAGAGACAGGTAGGTAGGGAGAGAGAGAGGCAGGCAGGTGTCGTGGAATAACTCACAAAGAGATCAGGTTATTCATGTAAAGCACAAACAGTCATTTAATATACTAACGGCCGAAAGGAGAAATACCCTCACAGGTCAGATATCCGAATTGGTACTTCTAAAGAACTAACAGAAACACAACAGGTTATATCTTATTCGTTTGCACACCGCGTGACAGTAGTATAAGTTCCGTTAACCAATTACAGCAATCCACCTAATCAATAAAAGTGAATGTGGGAAGAGAGTTGAACTCTATTTACACTAGTCATGGCGTGCAAAAAGGGCAGCATCTATTAAAACAAAACTAGACAACCACAAGTTGCTAATTGATAGATTACAATTTTCAAAGTAAGAAGTAAATCGTCCTTAATGATCAGGCATATACTGAAGCAATTGATCACCTAAAGAATAACAAGCAGGGAATGTCTAATTTACTCAAGCACAAGCCTTTCTCCCTTCTTGGTCTGGACTATGTCATACAACTGACGTTTGCTGATACCCTATTGACCTCTGGAATTTCTAAGGGAGACTAAGAAACAGCTAACAATGTCCAGGGGAAGCTAAGAAACAGCTAACATGGTTGCCGATGTTTAACATGGTTTCCACACAGGCAGGGAGGGAGGGAGGGAGGGAGGGAGGGAGGGAGGGAAGCAGGCAGGCAGCCAGGGAGAGAGAGAGGGAGAGAGGCACGCAGGCAGGGAGGGAGAGAGGGAGCCAGGCAGGGAGGGAGAGAGGGAGAGAGAGGCAGGCCGGCAGCCATGGAGGGAGAGAGGCAGGCAACCACGCAGGCAGGGAGGGAGAGATGGAGAGAGGCAGGGAGCTACAGAACTGTAGTTTGCCAGACGAGCTAAGCATTGAGCCCTGGCCTTGTCCTGCACCTCAGAGGTTGGCAAAGATCCTAGAGCAGCCCTCCCCTTGCTATTGTCCCCCCCTGGTCACGTGCTGCTATTGTTCCCCCCCCCTGGTCACATGCTGCTATTTTCCCCCTGGTCACATGCTGCTATTGTCCCCCCTGGTCACATGCTGGCAAAGCAACACTTGACCAATGAATTCAGAAAAGGTGAGTGAGTGACCGAGAGGGCCGATGGGGTCAGTGTAGTGACTGTGTTTTGTAGATGAGACAGACTCTAAAGTGTAGTGACTATGTTTCATGTGTGACTCACAGTAAAGCGCAGTGACTGTTGTTGTGGGTGAGTTTGTGTGAGAGTGACAGACTGTGATCAGGCCCGTACACAGGATTTTTAATGGGGGGGTGCGAATTGCTAGTGATGGGACCAACAATGGCCGGGGGCTTGCGGGCTGCCCCCGAAGCCCCCTCGAGGCTCCGACGTTTTACACAGTTTGCGTACGCACCCGTCGCACCCCCACCCCTGCTTACGGGCCTGTTCATGCAACTCCGCTTTCAAAATTCCTGTCGAGCATAAGACCACCTGCATAGAATCTATTTTGATTTGATAGATGAGCAGGTGATTGAAGATTAACAAACACGTGCTGTAGGTACACTGTTATTAATACACATAAATTGCAGAAGTATTGACAAAGATTAACCAACTTGCAAATTAGCAATGTAGATGGAACTATATTAAGCTAAAGGCAGCTTCAGATAATTAAAAGCAGGACAGGAGACATGTGTACGCTTTAAAATAATGAAAGACGATAGTAGATACGGTCATATATCGGATTGCACAACTTCAACGCAGTTCAGCCCTAGGTCATCAAATAATTATTTTAAAAATAAGTATGAATAACACAGGGAAATAAGAATTGCGGAAGATTAGACTTGTTGATTTTGTACAAGAATATAACAGCATTGGTACCGAGTGTATCGCTAGATTGCATATGACTATAGAAAATGGTGGCAGCATTTATAATACAAATTCTACAATGTGCTTAAACAGTGGAGGAATAGACACACATATTTGGGATTCTCGTTATCTTAGACCCCATTTTTCAGTATTAAACTTAAATTCTGCATTCCTGGGACTATCCTGGTAATATAGCTTACACACTGTCTAAGGCTGTGGCATCCTCCCTACAGCGTGGGAATCAGAACTGAAGACAGTTCTCTAGTTGCGGCATGACTGCTGTTTTATAAGGTTCATCATAACTTACAGACATAATAATAAATGGTCATTGTTGTATTTGGCATTGCACTTTTCACGACTAAGAGACGTCTCCATACTCTCGACAGAATATACTACTGAATGAAATGTGTATGTATTTTTGGGCGAAACCTGATAGCCAGCAGTGCTCAACAGTCTTCTACAAACAGCCATGGATTGAAATGATAAATTTACTATTGTTTTCTTGATGCATTATTATCAGTCTTGTAGACTTTGGAAACATATCAAAGGTTTCGTGCCTACCTTGAAATGAATACTTAGCTCTCGCTTTTAACGTGACCGTTCTGACCACTGAGGTACAGAAATCCACAAAATGTTTAAAGCGTGCAATGCGTTTTGACAGTTCAAGTCTATAACTGCTGAGTGTTTGTTTTTTAGCAACTACTCAGTTTCAGATCAATGTAGCCTCCTTACTGACATCGCCATTTCGTCACTACCATTATTACTTATGTAGTGTGTTTTCATACACTGTTGTTTTGATAACATGGGATTTAACATTCCTAACAAGGGTATAAGGCAGCAATTCACCGAGAAGCATTGTAGAATCGATATATCCTGCAGCAAATGCACTACATCCATTGTCCTTCACCATTACCTTATTACAATGTGGATGAAAGGCAGATAGATAATCAAGTCCAGATTGGATGCCAAACAGGTTGCTGAGGGACGTAAGGGTGGAAATAACAAAACCGTTGACCAAAATGTGCCAATTCTCATTGACATCAGGATGGTGGCAGAGGATTGGACCATTGCAAGTGCTACTCACCTGTATAGAAAAGGGCCGAGGGATAAACCGTGATCTCAAATCGATCAGCCTAATTCATTGGCTTGATTTGTTTTTTTACAAACTACAGTCTGAGAAGAAAATATTGTTTCACTCACAAGCAAAAATAGTTCATCAAGGACAGCTAACTGAGATTTCTTCAAGCAAACTCGTTTCTGACAAACGTGCTGGAGATTTTATGATGAAGTTACACAGAGGATGTATCAATGTGGTGAAGTTATGTAACTGATATAGTTTTCCAAAATACGTTTCATAATGTTCCACATAAGAGACTTGAATACAACACACTGTTAAAAAGGGCCGATATGCTCCATTAACCCGGCCTTGCGGTGGCCGGATTTTCAGCCTCTGTGGCCACACACTCTGGAACTCCATCACACAGTCCCTCTCTTACCCCTTGCTTGCTGCAAGGCCGGTCACAAGAACTTACTTTTCGTGCCTTCTGCCGCACTCTAACCTCTTCACATCATTTCGCCCCAATCCTTCAGCTCCCCCATGCACGGGTCCCGACCGCTGAATTTCTAGCGCATTGTGAGATCCTCCCGTCGTGAAAACTCTCTAATCTTTTTCTTGTAATGGTACCATGGACAGCGAACTGCCTGGGAGAAAAGTAACAGAGAGTGGCAGATAAATATTGCTTTTCATGATTGCCGTGTCAAGATTAAGAGGTGGTACAGAAAGAATCAGAACAATACAATGATGAACTATAGGAAGATCATGTAGTGAAACATTTTGGAAATGTAATCCGGAACAAAATATATTTGGGGTTTAATTTGTGATTAATGCAGTGCAGCAAAAATGAATTTTGTTGAAGCAGCCTCATAGTTAACTAAACTGATGGATATTTCTGATGAATTCTGAGAGGACTGTTGAAGGTAGTGATATTACTGTAAAAGTATATGGATTTTCAAATGGTTTTTGGCAAAATTCCGCAATAAGGGAATTCTACGCAAAACAACGCCATTCTCTACCCTGGAAAATGTGGACCTTTTATAATTTGGTGGGGTGCGTACGCACCCGTCGCAAGCCCCCTGCGTAAGGGCCTGGTGATAGTGTGTAAGTCTCAGTGAGTGTGAGACAATGCGAGAGAGTGAGACAGAGAAAGAGAGAGTGTGAGAGACACAGTCCTCTAGCTCATTGGTTAGAGGACGCCGCACCTAATGGCTACATTTCTCACAATGTCCCAAACGACATGGCAGTGGTGTGGCCCTCATCTCCGGGACACCTCTTGCCCTATCGCCCATTCCTCGTTTGAACATCTCACCCACTGCCCATCTCTCCCTCAAAATTCTCCTTCTCTACCAACCCCCAAAATCCTCCCCCACCTTCGTCTCTGACATTTCCACCCCCCTAGCATCCTTCTGCCTCCGCTCCTATCGCCTCATCATCCTCTGCGATTTGAACCTCCAATTCATGCCCTATTACATGACCTCCTCAGACTTCTCCTCCCTCCTCTCATCTCCTATCTCAACCTCTCCCTTCACATCTACTCTGCAACCACATTCTTGGTCACTCGCTTGACCTGATTTTGCCCACAAATATACAGTCAATTCACTTTACAGTATATTCTGTGAAGCACTTTGAGCCATTCATAAGATGTGAAAAATTCTATATCAAACGCAAGGAATATTATTATTATTATCATCACCCGGGTCCTCAGTGTCTCGGATGTCACCATCGTTGACAAGGCCACCTCTAACCACCATTTCATCTACCGTATATCTCCGCGTATAAGGCACACCCCCCAATTTTGAACTTTTCTTGGTGAAAAAAAAACGGAAGCATTTTCAATGATATTGCCGGCAGAAGGGAGGAGAGACAGGAGAGACAGGTAGGTCGGGAGAGAGAGAGGCAGGCAGGTAGGGAGGGAGGGAGAGAGGCAGGCAGGCAGGCAGCCAGGGAGAGAGAGAGGGAGCTACAGAACTGTAGTTTGCCAGATGAGCGGAGCATTGTGCCCTGGCCTTGTCCTGCACCTCAGAGGTTGGCAAAGATCCTAGAGCAGCCCTCCCCTTGCTATTGTCCCCCCCTGGTCACGTACTGCTATTGTTCCTCCCCCCTGGTCACGTGCTGCTATTGTTCCCCCCCCCGGGTCACGTGCTGCTATTGTCCCCCTGGTCACATGCTGCTATTGTTCCCCCCTGGTCACGTGCTGCTATTGTCCCCCCCCCCCGGGTCACCTGCTGCTATTGTCCCCCCCCAGGTCACGTGCTGCTATTGTCCCCCCTGGTCACATGCTGGCAAAGCAACACTTGACCAATGAATTCAGAAAAGGTGAGTGAGTGACCGAGAGGGGCAATGGGGTCAGTGTAGTGACTGTGTTTTGTGGGTGAGACAGACTCTAAAGTGTAGTGACTATGTTTCATGTGTGACTCACAGTAAAGCGCAGTGACTGTTGTTGTGGGTGAGTTTGTGTGAGAGTGACAGACTGTGATCAGGCCCGTACGCAGGATTTTTAATGGGGGGGTGCGAATTGCTAGTGATGGGACCAACAATGGCCGGGGGCTTGCGGGCTGCCCCCGAAGCCCCCTCGAGGCTCCGACGTTTTACACAGTTTGCGTACGCACCCGTCGCACCCCCCCCTGCGTACGGGCCTGTTCATGCAACTCCGCTTTCAAAATTCCTGTCGAGCATAAGACCACCTGCATAGAATCTATTTTGATTTGATAGATGAGCAGGTGATTGAAGATTAACAAACACGTGCTGTAGGTACACTGTTACTAATACACATAAATTGCAGAAGTATTGACAAAGATTAACCAACTTGCAAATTAGCAATGTAGATGGAACTATATTAAGCTAAAGGCAGCTTCAGATAATTAAAAGCAGGACAGGAGACATGTGTACGCTTTAAAATAATGAAAGACGATAGTAGATACGGGCATATATCGGATTGCACAACTTCAACGCAGTTCAGCCCTAGGTCATAAAATAATTATTTAAAAAATAAGTATGAATAACACAGGGAAATAAGAATTGCGGAAGATTAGACTGGTTGATTTTGTACAAGAATATAACAGCATTGGTACCGAGAGTATCGCTAGATTGCATATGACTAGAAAATGGTGGCAGCATTTATAATACAAATTCTACAATGTGCTTAAACAGTGGAGGAATAGACACACATATTTGGGATTCTCGTTATCTTAGACCCCATTTTTCAGTATTAAACTTAAATTCTGCATTCCTGGGACTATCCTGGTAATATAGCTTACACACTGTCTAAGGCTGTGGCATCCTCCCTACAGCGTGGGAATCAGAACTGAAGACAGTTCTCTAGTTGCGACATCACTGCTGTTTTACAAGGTTCATCATAACATACAGACATAATAATAAATGGTCATTGTTGTATTTGGCATTGCACTTTTCACGACTAAGAGACGTCTCCATACTCTCGACAGAATATACTACTGAATGAAATGTGTATGTATTTTTGGGCGAAACCTGATAGCCAGCAGTGCTCAACAGTCTTCTACAAACAGCCATGGATTGAAATGATAAATTTACTATTGTTTTCTTGATGCATTATTATCAGTCTTGTAGACTTTGGAAACATATCAAAGGTTTCGTGCCTACCTTGAAATGAATACTTAGCTCTCGCTTTTAACGTGACCGTTCTGACCACTGAGGTACAGAAATCCACAAAATGTTTAAAGCGTGCAATGCGTTTTGACAGTTCAAGTCTATAACTGCTGAGTGTTTGTTTTTTAGCAACTACTCAGTTTCAGATCAATGTAGCCTCCTTACTGACATCGCCATTTCGTCACTACCATTATTACTTATGTAGTGTGTTTTCATACACTGTTGTTTTGATAACATGGGATTTAACATTCCTAACAAGGGTATAAGGCAGCAATTCACCGAGAAGCATTGTAGAATCGATATATCCTGCAGCAAATGCACTACATCCATTGTCCTTCACCATTACCTTATTACAATGTGGATGAAAGGCAGATAGATAATCAAGTCCAGATTGGATGCCAAACAGGTTGCTGAGGGACGTAAGGGTGGAAATAACAAAACCGTTGACCAAAATGTGCCAATTCTCATTGACATCAGGATGGTGGCAGAGGATTGGACCATTGCAAGTGCTACTCACCTGTATAGAAAAGGGCCGAGGGATAAACCGTGATCTCAAATCGATCAGCCTAATTCATTGGCTTGATTTGTTTTTTTACAAACTACAGTCTGAGAAGAAAATATTGTTTCACTCACAAGCAAAAATAGTTCATCAAGGACAGCTAACTGAGATTTCTTCAAGCAAACTCGTTTCTGACAAACGTGCTGGAGATTTTATGATGAAGTTACACAGAGGATGTATCAATGTGGTGAAGTTATGTAACTGATATAGTTTTCCAAAATACGTTTCATAATGTTCCACATAAGAGACTTGAATACAACACACTGTTAAAAAGGGCCGATATGCTCCATTAACCCGGCCTTGCGGTGGCCGGATTTTCAGCCTCTGTGGCCACACACTCTGGAACTCCATCACACAGTCCCTCTCTTACCCCTTGCTTGCTGCAAGGCCGGTCACAAGAACTTACTTTTCGTGCCTTCTGCCGCACTCTAACCTCTTCACATCATTTCGCCCCAATCCTTCAGCTCCCCCATGCACGGGTCCCGACCGCTGAATTTCTAGCGCATTGTGAGATCCTCCCGTCGTGAAAACTCTCTAATCTTTTTCTTGTAATGGTACCATGGACAGCGAACTGCCTGGGAGAAAAGTAACAGAGAGTGGCAGATAAATATTGCTTTTCATGATTGCCGTGTCAAGATTAAGAGGTGGTACAGAAAGAATCAGAACAATACAATGATGAACTATAGGAAGATCATGTAGTGAAACATTTTGGAAATGTAATCCGGAACAAAATATATTTGGGGTTTAATTTGTGATTAATGCAGTGCAGCAAAAATGAATTTTGTTGAAGCAGCCTCATAGTTAACTAAACTGATGGATATTTCTGATGAATTCTGAGAGGACTGTTGAAGGTAGTGATATTACTGTAAAAGTATATGGATTTTCAAATGGTTTTTGGCAAAATTCCGCAATAAGGGAATTCTACGCAAAACAACGCCATTCTCTACCCTGGAAAATGTGGACCTTTTATAATTTGGTGGGGTGCGTACGCACCCGTCGCAAGCCCCCTGCGTAAGGGCCTGGTGATAGTGTGTAAGTCTCAGTGAGTGTGAGACAATGCGAGAGAGTGAGACAGAGAAAGAGAGAGTGTGAGAGACACAGTCCTCTAGCTCATTGGTTAGAGGACGCCGCACCTAATGGCTACATTTCTCACAATGTCCCAAACGACATGGCAGTGGTGTGGCCCTCATCTCCGGGACACCTCTTGCCCTATCGCCCATTCCTCGTTTGAACATCTCACCCACTGCCCATCTCTCCCTCAAAATTCTCCTTCTCTACCAACCCCCAAAATCCTCCCCCACCTTCGTCTCTGACATTTCCACCCCCCTAGCATCCTTCTGCCTCCGCTCCTATCGCCTCATCATCCTCTGCGATTTGAACCTCCAATTCATGCCCTATTACATGACCTCCTCAGACTTCTCCTCCCTCCTCTCATCTCCTATCTCAACCTCTCCCTTCACATCTACTCTGCAACCACATTCTTGGTCACTCGCTTGACCTGATTTTGCCCACAAATATACAGTCAATTCACTTTACAGTATATTCTGTGAAGCACTTTGAGCCATTCATAAGATGTGAAAAATTCTATATCAAACGCAAGGAATATTATTATTATTATCATCACCCGGGTCCTCAGTGTCTCGGATGTCACCATCGTTGACAAGGCCACCTCTAACCACCATTTCATCTACCGTATATCTCCGCGTATAAGGCACACCCCCCAATTTTGAACTTTTCTTGGTGAAAAAAAAACGGAAGCATTTTCAATGATATTGCCGGCAGAAGGGAGGAGAGACAGGAGAGACAGGTAGGTCGGGAGAGAGAGAGGCAGGCAGGTAGGGAGGGAGGGAGAGAGGCAGGCAGGCAGGCAGCCAGGGAGAGAGAGAGGGAGCTACAGAACTGTAGTTTGCCAGATGAGCGGAGCATTGTGCCCTGGCCTTGTCCTGCACCTCAGAGGTTGGCAAAGATCCTAGAGCAGCCCTCCCCTTGCTATTGTCCCCCCCTGGTCACGTACTGCTATTGTTCCTCCCCCCTGGTCACGTGCTGCTATTGTTCCCCCCCCCGGGTCACGTGCTGCTATTGTCCCCCTGGTCACATGCTGCTATTGTTCCCCCCTGGTCACGTGCTGCTATTGTCCCCCCCCCCCGGGTCACCTGCTGCTATTGTCCCCCCCCAGGTCACGTGCTGCTATTGTCCCCCCTGGTCACATGCTGGCAAAGCAACACTTGACCAATGAATTCAGAAAAGGTGAGTGAGTGACCGAGAGGGGCAATGGGGTCAGTGTAGTGACTGTGTTTTGTGGGTGAGACAGACTCTAAAGTGTAGTGACTATGTTTCATGTGTGACTCACAGTAAAGCGCAGTGACTGTTGTTGTGGGTGAGTTTGTGTGAGAGTGACAGACTGTGATCAGGCCCGTACGCAGGATTTTTAATGGGGGGGTGCGAATTGCTAGTGATGGGACCAACAATGGCCGGGGGCTTGCGGGCTGCCCCCGAAGCCCCCTCGAGGCTCCGACGTTTTACACAGTGTGCGTACGCACCCGTCGCACCCCCCCCTGCGTACGGGCCTGTTCATGCAACTCCGCTTTCAAAATTCCTGTCGAGCATAAGACCACCTGCATAGAATCTATTTTGATTTGATAGATGAGCAGGTGATTGAAGATTAACAAACACGTGCTGTAGGTACACTGTTACTAATACACATAAATTGCAGAAGTATTGACAAAGATTAACCAACTTGCAAATTAGCAATGTAGATGGAACTATATTAAGCTAAAGGCAGCTTCAGATAATTAAAAGCAGGACAGGAGACATGTGTACGCTTTAAAATAATGAAAGACGATAGTAGATACGGGCATATATCGGATTGCACAACTTCAACGCAGTTCAGCCCTAGGTCATAAAATAATTATTTAAAAAATAAGTATGAATAACACAGGGAAATAAGAATTGCGGAAGATTAGACTGGTTGATTTTGTACAAGAATATAACAGCATTGGTACCGAGAGTATCGCTAGATTGCATATGACTAGAAAATGGTGGCAGCATTTATAATACAAATTCTACAATGTGCTTAAACAGTGGAGGAATAGACACACATATTTGGGATTCTCGTTATCTTAGACCCCATTTTTCAGTATTAAACTTAAATTCTGCATTCCTGGGACTATCCTGGTAATATAGCTTACACACTGTCTAAGGCTGTGGCATCCTCCCTACAGCGTGGGAATCAGAACTGAAGACAGTTCTCTAGTTGCGACATCACTGCTGTTTTACAAGGTTCATCATAACATACAGACATAATAATAAATGGTCATTGTTGTATTTGGCATTGCACTTTTCACGACTAAGAGACGTCTCCATACTCTCGACAGAATATACTACTGAATGAAATGTGTATGTATTTTTGGGCGAAACCTGATAGCCAGCAGTGCTCAACAGTCTTCTACAAACAGCCGTGGATTGAAATGATAAATTTACTATTGTTTTCTTGATGCATTATTATCAGTCTTGTAGACTTTGGAAACATATCAAAGGTTTCGTGCCTACCTTGAAATGAATACTTAGCTCTCGCTTTTAATGTGACCGTTCTGACCACTGAGGTACAGAAATCCACCAAATGTTTAAAGCGTGCAATGCGTTTAGACAGTTCAAGTCTCTATAACTGCTGAGTGTTTGTTTTTTAGCAACTACTCAGTTTCAGATCAATGTAGCCTCCTTACTGACATCGACATTTCGTCACTACCATTATTACTTATGTAGTGTGTTTTCATACACTGTTGTTTTGATAACATGGGATTTAACATTCCTAACAAGGGTATTAGGCAACAATTCACCGAGAAGCATTGTAGAATCGATATATCCTGCAGCAAATGCACTACATCCATTGTCCTTCACCATTACCTTATTACAATGTGGATGAAAGGCAGATAGATAACCAAGTCCAGATTGGATGCCAAACAGGTTGCTGAGGGACGTAAGGGTGGAAATAACAAAACCGTTGACCAAAATGTGCCAATTCTCATTGACATCAGGATGGTGGCAGAGGATTGGACCATTGCAAGTGCTACTCACCTGTATAGAAAAGGGCCGAGGGATAAACCGTGATCTCAATTCGATCAGCCTAATTCATTGGCTTGATTTTTTTTTACAAACTAGTCTGAGAAGAAAATATTGTTTCACTCACAAGCAAAAATAGTTCATCAAGGACAGCTAACTGAGATTTCTTCAAGCAAACTCGTTTCTGACAAACGTGCTGGAGATTTTATGATGAAGCTACACAGAGGATGTATCAATGTGGTGAAGTTATGTAACTGATATAGTTTTCCAAAATACGTTTCATAATGTTCCACATAAGAGACTTGAATACAACACACTGTTAAAAAGGGCCGATATGCTCCATTAACCCGGCCTTGCGGTGGCCGGATTTTCAGCCTCTCTGGCCACACACTCTGGAACTCCATCACACAGTCCCTTCCACTCTCTTACCCCTTGCTTGCTGCAAGGCCGGTCACAAGAACTTACTTTTCGTGCCTTCTGCCGCACACTAACCTCTTCACATCATTTCGCCCCAATCCTTCAGCTCCCCCATGTACGGGTCCCGACCGCTGAATTTCTAGCGCATTGTGAGATCCTCCCGTCGTGAAAAGTCTAATCTTTTTCTTATAATGGTACCATGGACAGCGAACTGCCTGGGAGAAAAGTAACAGAGAGTGGCAGATAAATATTGCTTTTCATGATTGCCGTGTCAAGATTAAGAGGTGATACAGAAAGAATCAGAACGATACAACGATGAACTATAGGAAGATCATGTTAACATAAGTAGTGAAACATTTTGGAAATGTAATCCGGAACAAAATATTTTGGGGGTTTAATTTGTGATTAATGCAGTGCAGCAAAAATGAATTTTGTTGAAGCAGCCTCATAGTTAACAAAACTGATGGATATTTCTGATGAATTCTGAGAGGACTGTTGAAGGTAGTGATATTACTGTAAAAGTATATGGATTTTAAAATGGTTTTGGGCAAAATTCCGCAATAAGGGAATTCTACGCAAAACAACGCCATTCTCTACCCCGGAAAATGTGGACCTTTTAGAATTTGGGGGGGTGCGTACGCACCCGTCGCACCCCCCCTGCGTACGGGCCTGGTGATAGTGTGTAAGTCTCAGTGAGTGTGAGACAATGCGAGAGAGTGAGACAGAGAAAGAGAGAGTGTGAGAGACACAGTCCTCTAGCTCATTGGTTAGAGGACGCCGCACCTAATAGCTACACCTCTCACAATGTCCCAAACGACATGGCAGTGGTGTTCTTGTCATCTCCGGGGCACCACTTGCCCTATCGCCCATTCCTCGTTTGAACATCTCACCCACTGCCCATCTCTCCCTCAAAATTCTCCTTCTCTACCAACCCCCAAAACCCTCCCCCATCTTCGTCTCTGACATTTCCACCCCCCTAGCATCCTTCTGCCTCCGCTCCTATCGCCTCATCATCCTCGGCGATTTGAACCTACAATTCATGCCCTATTACATGACCTCCTCAGACTTCTCCCTCCTCTCATCTCCTATCTCAACCTCTCCCTTCACATCTACTCTGCAACCACATTCTGGGTCACTCGCTTGACCCGATTTTGTCCACAAATATACAGTCAATTCACTTTACAGTATATTCTGTGAAGCACTTTGAGCCATTCATAAGATGTGAAAAGTTCTATATCAAATGCAAGGAATATTATTATTATTATCATCACCCGGGTCCTCAGTGTCTCGGATGTCACCATCGTTGACAAGGCCACCTCTAACCACCATTTCATCTACCGTATATCTCCGCGTATAAGGCACACCCCCCAATTTTGGACTTTTCTTGGTGAAAAAAAAACGGAAGCATTTTCAATGATATTGCCGGCAGAAGGGAGGAGAGACAGGAGAGACAGGTAGGTCGGGAGAGAGAGAGGGGCAGGCAGGTAGGGAGGGAGGGAGAGAGGCAGGCAGGTAGGGAGGGAGAGAGGCAGGCAGCCAGGGAGAGAGAGAGGGAGCTACAGAACTGTAGTTTGCCAGGTGAGCTGAGCATTGTGCCCTGGCCTTGTCCTGCACCTCAGAGGTTGACAAAGATCCGAGAGCAGCCCTCCCCTTGCTATTGTCCCCCCCTGGTCACGTGCTGCTATTGTTTCGCCCCGCTGGTCACGTGCTACTATTGTCCCCCCCCCGGGTCACGTGCTGCTATTGTCCCCCCCAGGTCACGTGCTGCTATTGTCCCCCTGGTCACATGCTGGCAAAGCAACACTTGACCAATGAATTCAGAAAAGGTGAGTGAGTGACCGAGAGGGGGGATGGGGTCAGTGTAGTGACTGTGTTTTGTGGGTGAGACAGACTCTAAAGTGTAGTGACTATGTTTCATGTGTGACTCACAGTAAAGCGCAGTGACTGTTGTTGTGGGTGAGTTTGTGTGAGAGTGACAGACTGTGATCAGGCCCGTACGCATGATTTTTAATGGGGGTGTGTGAATTGCTAGTGATGGGACCAACAATGGCCGGGGGCTTGCGGGCTGTCCCCGAAGCCCCCTCGAGGCTCCGACGTTTTACACAGTGTGCGTTTGCACCCGTCGCACCCCCCCCTGCGTACGGGCCTGTTCATGCAACTCCGCTTTCAAAATTCCTGTCGAGCATAAGACCACCTGCATAGAATCTATTTTGATTTGATAGATGAGCAGGTGATTGAAGATTAACAAACACGTGCTGTAGGTACACTGTTACTAATACACATAAATTGCAGAAGTATTGACAAAGATTAACCAACTTGCAAATTAGCAATGTAGATGGAACTATATTAAGCTAAAGGCAGCTTCAGATAATTAAAAGCAGGACAGGAGACATGTGTACGCTTTAAAATAATGAAAGACGATAGTAGATACGGGCATATATCGGATTGCACAACTTCAACGCAGTTCAGCCCTAGGTCATAAAATAATTATTTAAAAAATAAGTATGAATAACACAGGGAAATAAGAATTGCGGAAGATTAGACTGGTTGATTTTGTACAAGAATATAACAGCATTGGTACCGAGAGTATCGCTAGATTGCATATGACTAGAAAATGGTGGCAGCATTTATAATACAAATTCTACAATGTGCTTAAACAGTGGAGGAATAGACACACATATTTGGGATTCTCGTTATCTTAGACCCCATTTTTCAGTATTAAACTTAAATTCTGCATTCCTGGGACTATCCTGGTAATATAGCTTACACACTGTCTAAGGCTGTGGCATCCTCCCTACAGCGTGGGAATCAGAACTGAAGACAGTTCTCTAGTTGCGACATCACTGCTGTTTTACAAGGTTCATCATAACATACAGACATAATAATAAATGGTCATTGTTGTATTTGGCATTGCACTTTTCACGACTAAGAGACGTCTCCATACTCTCGACAGAATATACTACTGAATGAAATGTGTATGTATTTTTGGGCGAAACCTGATAGCCAGCAGTGCTCAACAGTCTTCTACAAACAGCCGTGGATTGAAATGATAAATTTACTATTGTTTTCTTGATGCATTATTATCAGTCTTGTAGACTTTGGAAACATATCAAAGGTTTCGTGCCTACCTTGAAATGAATACTTAGCTCTCGCTTTTAATGTGACCGTTCTGACCACTGAGGTACAGAAATCCACCAAATGTTTAAAGCGTGCAATGCGTTTAGACAGTTCAAGTCTCTATAACTGCTGAGTGTTTGTTTTTTAGCAACTACTCAGTTTCAGATCAATGTAGCCTCCTTACTGACATCGACATTTCGTCACTACCATTATTACTTATGTAGTGTGTTTTCATACACTGTTGTTTTGATAACATGGGATTTAACATTCCTAACAAGGGTATTAGGCAACAATTCACCGAGAAGCATTGTAGAATCGATATATCCTGCAGCAAATGCACTACATCCATTGTCCTTCACCATTACCTTATTACAATGTGGATGAAAGGCAGATAGATAACCAAGTCCAGATTGGATGCCAAACAGGTTGCTGAGGGACGTAAGGGTGGAAATAACAAAACCGTTGACCAAAATGTGCCAATTCTCATTGACATCAGGATGGTGGCAGAGGATTGGACCATTGCAAGTGCTACTCACCTGTATAGAAAAGGGCCGAGGGATAAACCGTGATCTCAATTCGATCAGCCTAATTCATTGGCTTGATTTTTTTTTACAATCTACAGTATGAGAAGAAAATATTGTTTCACTCACAAGCAAAAATAGTTCATCAAGGACAGCTAACTGAGATTTCTTCAAGCAAACTCGTTTCTGACAAACGTGCTGGAGATTTTATGATGAAGTTACACAGAGGATGTATCAATGTGGTGAAGTTATGTAACTGATATAGTTTTCCAAAATACGTTTCATAATGTTCCACATAAGAGACTTGAATACAACTCACTGTTAAAAAGGGCCGATATGCTCCATTAACCCGGCCTTGCGGTGGCAGGATTTTCAGCCTCTCTGGCCACACACTCTGGAACTCCATCACACAGTCCCTTCCCCTCTCTTACCCCTTGCTTGCTGCAAGGCCGGTCACAAGAACTTACTTTTCGTGCCTTCTGCCGCACTCTATCCTCTTCACATCATTTCGCCCCAATCCTTCAGCTCCCCCATGCTCGGGTCCCGACCGCTGAATTTCTAGCGCATTGTGAGATCCTCCCGTCGTGAAAAGTCTCTAATCTTTTTCTTGTAATGGTACCATGGACAGCGAACTGCCTGGGAGAAAAGTAACAGAGAGTGGCAGATAAATATTGCTTTTCATGATTGCCGTGTCAAGATTAAGAGGTGGTACAGAAAGAATCAGAACGATACAACGATGAACTATAGGAAGATCATGTTAACATAAGTAGTGAAACATTTTGGAAATGTAATCCGGAACAAAATATTTTTGGGGTTTAATTTGTGATTAATGCAGTGCAGCAAAAATGAATTTTGTTGAAGCAGCCTCATAGTTAACAAAACTGATGGATATTTCTGATGAATTCTGAGAGGACTGTTGAAGGTAGTGATATTACTGTAAAAGGATATGGATTTTAAAATGGTTTTGGGCAAAATTCCGCAATAAGGGAATTCTACGCAAAACAACGCCATTCTCTACCCCGGAAAATGTGGACCTTTTATAATTTGGGGGGGTGCGTACGCACCCGTCGCACCCCCCCTGCGTACGGGCCTGGTGATAGTGTGTAAGTCTCAGTGAGTGTGAGACAATGCGAGAGAGTGAGACAGAGAAAGAGAGAGTGTGAGAGACACAGTCCTCTAGGTTAGAGGACGCCGCACCTAATGGCTACATCTCTCACAATGTCCCAAACGACATGGCAGTGGTGTTCTCATCATCTCCGGGACACCGCTTGCCCTATCGCCCATTCCTCGTTTGAACATCTCACCCACTGCCCATCTCTCCCTCAAAATTCTGCTTCTCTACCAACCCCCAAAATCCTCCCCCATCTTTGTCTCTGACATTTCCACCCCCCTAGCATCCTTCTGCCTCCGCTCCTATCGCCTCATCATCCTCGGTGATTTGAACCTCCAATTCATGCCCTATTACATGACCTCCTCAGACTTCTCCTCCCTCCTCTCCTCTCTCAACCTCTCCCTTCACATCCACTCTGCAACCACATTCTTGGTCACTCGCTTGACCTGATTTTGCCCACAAATATACAGTCAATTCACTTTACAGTATATTCTGTGAAGCACTTTGAGCCATTCATAAGATGTGAAAAGTTCTATATCAAATGCAAGGAATATTATTGTTATTATCATCACCCGGGTCCTCAGTGTCTCGGATGTCACCATCGTTGACAAGGCCACCTCTAACCACCATTTCATCTACCGTATATCTCCGCGTATAAGGCACACCCCCCAATTTTGAACTTTTCTTGGTGAAAAAAAAACGGAAGCATTTTCAATGATATTGCCGGCAGAAGGGAGGAGAGACAGGAGAGACAGGTAGGTCGGGAGAGAGAGAGGCAGGCAGGTAGGGAGGGAGGGAGAGAGGCAGGCAGGCAGCCAGGGAGAGAGAGAGGGAGCTACAGAACTGTAGTTTGCCAGATGAGCTGAGCATTGTGCCCTGGCCTTGTCCTGCACCTCAGAGGTTGGCAAAGATCCTAGCGCAGCCCTCCCCTTGCTATTGTCCCCCCCTGGTCACGTGCTGCTATTGTTCCTCCCCCCTGGTTACGTGCTGCTATTGTTCCCCCCCCCCGGGTCACGTGCTGCTATTGTCCCCCTGGTCACATGCTGCTATTGTTCCCCCCTGGTCACGTGCTGCTATTGTCCCCCCCCCCCGGGTCACCTGCTGCTATTGTCCCCCCCCAGGTCACGTGCTGCTATTGTCCCCCCTGGTCACATGCTGGCAAAGCAACACTTGACCAATGAATTCAGAAAAGGTGAGTGAGTGACCGAGAGGGGCAATGGGGTCAGTGTAGTGACTGTGTTTTGTGGGTGAGACAGACTCTAAAGTGTAGTGACTATGTTTTATGTGTGACTCACAGTAAAGCGCAGTGACTGTTGTTGTGGGTGAGTTTGTGTGAGAGTGACAGACTGTGATCAGGCCCGTACGCAGGATTTTTAATGGGGGGGTGCGAATTGCTAGTGATGGGACCAACAATGTCCGGGGGCTTGCGGGCTGCCCCCGAAGCCCCCTCGAGGCTCCGACGTTTTACACAGTTTGCGTACGCACCCGTCGCACCCCCCCTGCGTACGGGCCTGTTCATGCAACTCCGCCTTCAAAATTCCTGTCGAGCATAAGACCACCTGCATAGAATCTATTTTGATTTGATAGATGAGCAGGTGATTGAAGATTAACAAACATGTGCTGTAGGTACACTGTTACTAATACACATAAATTGCAGAAGTATTGACAAAGATTAACCAACTTGCAAATTAGCAATGTAGATGGAACTATATTAAGCTAAAGGCAGCTTCAGATAATTAAAAGCAGGACAGGAGACATGTGTACGCTTTAAAATAATGAAAGACGATAGTAGATACGGGCATATATCGGATTGCACAACTTCAACGCAGTTCAGCCCTAGGTCATAAAATAATTATTTTAAAAATAAGTATGACTAACACAGGGAAATAAGAATTGCGGAAGATTAGACTTGTTGATTTTGTACAAGAATATAACAGCATTGGTACCGAGTGTATCGCTAGATTGCATATGACTATAGAAAATGGTGGCAGCATTTATAATACAAATTCTACAATGTGCTTAAACAGTGGAGGAATAGACACACATATTTGGGATTCTCGTTATCTTAGACCCCATTTTTCAGTATTAAACTTAAATTCTGCATTCCTGGGACTATCCTGGTAATATAGCTTACACACTGTCTAAGGCTGTGGCATCCTCCCTACAGCGTGGGAATCAGAACTGAAGACAGTTCTCTAGTTGCGGCATCACTGCTGTTTTATAAGGTTCATCATAACATACAGACGTAATAATAAATGGTCATTGTTGTATTTGGCATTGCACTTTTCACGACTAAGAGACGTCTCCATACTCTCGACAGAATATACTACTGAATGAAATGTGTATGTATTTTGGGGCGAAACCTGATAGCCAGCAGTGCTCAACAGTCTTCTACAAACAGCCATGGATTGAAATGATAAATTTACTATTGTTTTCTTGATGCATTATTATCAGTCTTGTAGACTTTGGAAACATATCAAAGGTTTCGTGCCTACCTTGAAATGAATACTTAGCTCTCGCTTTTAACGTGACCGTTCTGACCACTGAGGTACAGAAATCCACAAAATGTTTAAAGCGTGCAATGCGTTTTGACAGTTCAAGTCTATAACTGCTGAGTGTTTGTTTTTTAGCAACTACTCAGTTTCAGATCAATGTAGCCTCCTTACTGACATCGCCATTTCGTCACTACCATTATTACTTATGTAGTGTGTTTTCATACACTGTTGTTTTGATAACATGGGATTTAACATTCCTAACAAGGGTATAAGGCAGCAATTCACCGAGAAGCATTGTAGAATCGATATATCCTGCAGCAAATGCACTACATCCATTGTCCTTCACCATTACCTTATTACAATGTGGATGAAAGGCAGATAGATAATCAAGTCCAGATTGGATGCCAAACAGGTTGCTGAGGGACGTAAGGGTGGAAATAACAAAACCGTTGACCAAAATGTGCCAATTCTCATTGACATCAGGATGGTGGCAGAGGATTGGACCATTGCAAGTGCTACTCACCTGTATAGAAAAGGGCCGAGGGATAAACCGTGATCTCAAATCGATCAGCCTAATTCATTGGCTTGATTTGTTTTTTTACAAACTACAGTCTGAGAAGAAAATATTGTTTCACTCACGAGCAAAAATAGTTCATCAAGGACAGCTAACTGAGATTTCTTCAAGCAAACTCGTTTCTGACAAACGTGCTGGAGATTTTATGATGAAGTTACACAGAGGATGTATCAATGTGGTGAAGTTATGTAACTGATATAGTTTTCCAAAATACGTTTCATAATGTTCCACATAAGAGACTTGAATACAACACACTGTTAAAAAGGGCCGATATGCTCCATTAACCCGGCCTTGCGGTGGCCGGATTTTCAGCCTCTGTGGCCACACACTCTGGAACTCCATCACACAGTCCCTCTCTTACCCCTTGCTTGCTGCAAGGCCGGTCACAAGAACTTACTTTTCGTGCCTTCTGCCGCACTCTAACCTCTTCACATCATTTCGCCCCAATCCTTCAGCTCCCCCATGCACGGGTCCCGACCGCTGAATTTCTAGCGCATTGTGAGATCCTCCCGTCGTGAAAACTCTCTAATCTTTTTCTTGTAATGGTACCATGGACAGCGAACTGCCTGGGAGAAAAGTAACAGAGAGTGGCAGATAAATATTGCTTTTCATGATTGCCGTGTCAAGATTAAGAGGTGGTACAGAAAGAATCAGAACAATACAACGATGAACTATAGGAAGATCATGTAGTGAAACATTTTGGAAATGTAATCCGGAACAAAATATATTTGGGGTTTAATTTGTGATTAATGCAGTGCAGCAAAAATGAATTTTGTTGAAGCAGCCTCATAGTTAACAAAACTGATGGATATTTCTGATGAATTCTGAGAGGACTGTTGAAGGTAGTGATATTACTGTAAAAGTATATGGATTTTCAAATGGTTTTTGGCAAAATTCCGCAATAAGGGAATTCTACGCAAAACAACGCCATTCTCTACCCTGGAAAATGTGGACCTTTTATAATTTGGTGGGATGCGTACGCACCCGTCGCAAGCCCCCTGCGTACGGGCCTGGTGATAGTGTGTAAGTCTCAGTGAGTGTGAGACAATGCGAGAGAGTGAGACAGAGAAAGAGAGAGTGTGAGAGACACAGTCCTCTAGCTCATTGGTTAGAGGACGCCGCACCTAATAGCTACACCTCTCACAATGTCCCAAACGACATGGCAGTGGTGTTCCCATCATCTCCGGGACACCACTTGCCCTATCGCCCATTCCTCGTTTGAACATCTCACCCACTGCCCATCTCTCCCTCAAAATTCTCCTTCTCTACCAACCCCCAAAATCCTCCCCCACCTTCGTCTCTGACATTTCCACCCCCCTAGCATCCTTCTGCCTCCGCTCCTATCGCCTCATCATCCTCGGCGATTTGAACCTCCAATTCATGCCCTATTACATGACCTCCTCAGACTTCTCCTCCCTCCTCTCATCTCCTATCTCAACCTCTCCCTTCACATCTACTCTGCAACCACATTCTTGGTCACTCGCTTGACCTGATTTTGCCCACAAATATACAGTCAATTCACTTTACAGTATATTCTGTGAAGCACTTTGAGCCATTCATAAGATGTGAAAAGTTCTATATCAAATGCAAGGAATATTATTATTATTATCATCACCCGGGTCCTCAGTGTCTCGGATGTCACCATCGTTAACAAGGCCACCTCTAACCACCATTTCATCTACCGTATATCTCCGCGTATAAGGCACCCCCCCCAATTTTGAACTTTTCTTGGTGAAAAAAAAACGGAAGCATTTTCAATGATATTGCCGGCAGAAGGGAGGAGAGACAGGAGAGACAGGTAGGTAGGGAGAGAGAGAGGCAGGCAGGTAGGGAGGGAGAGAGGCAGGCAGGCAGCCAGGGAGAGAGAGAGGGAGCTACAGAACTGTAGTTTGCCAGATGAGCGGAGCATTGTGCCCTGGCCTTGTCCTGCACCTCAGAGGTTGGCAAAGATCCTAGAGCAGCCCTCCCCTTGCTATTGTCCCCCCCTGGTCTCGTGCTGCTATTGTTCCTCCCCCTGGTCACGTGCTACTATTGTCCCCCCCCCTGGGTCACGTGCTGCTATTGTCCCCCTGGTCACATGCTGCTATTGTCCCCCCTGGTCACGTGCTGCTATTGTCCCCCCCCGGGTCACGTGCTGCTATTGTCCCCCTGGTCACATGCTGGCAAAGCAACACTTGACCAATGAATTCAGAAAAGGTGAGTGAGTGACCGAGAGGGCCGATGGGGTCAGTGCAGTGACTGTGTTTTGTGGGTGAGACAGACTCTAAAGTGTAGTGACTATGTTTCATGTGTGACTCACAGTAAAGCGCAGTGACTGTTGTTGTGGGTGAGTTTGTGTGAGAGTGACAGACTGTGATCAGGCCCGTACGCAGGATTTTTAATGGGGGGGTGCGAATTGCTAGTGATGGGACCAACAATGGCCGGGGGCTTGCGGGCTGCCCCCGAAGCCCCCTCGAGGCTCCGACGTTTTACACAGTTTGCGTACGCACCCATCGCACCCCCCCCTGCGTACGGGCCTGTTCATGCAACTCCGCTTTCAAAATTCCTGTCGAGCATAAGACCACCTGCATAGAATCTATTTTGATTTGATAGATGAGCAGGTGATTGAAGATTAACAAACACGTGCTGTAGGTACACTGTTACTAATACACATAAATTGCAGAAGTATTGACAAAGATTAACCAACTTGCAAATTAGGAATGTAGATAGAACTATATTAAGCTCAAGGCAGCTTCAGATAATTAAAAGCATGACAGGAGACATGTGTATGCTTTAAAATAATGAAAGACGATAGTAGATACGGGCATATATCGGATTGCACAACTTCAACGCAGTTCAGCCCTAGGTCATAATATAATTATTTTTAAAATAAGTATGAATAACACAGGGAAATAAGAATTGCGGAAGATTAGACTTGTTGATTTTGTACAAGAATATAACAGCATTGGTACCGAGTGTATCGCTAGATTGCATATGACTATAGAAAATGGTGGCAGCATTTATAATACAAATTCTACAATGTGCTTAAACAGTGGAGGAATAGACACACATATTTGGGATTCTCGTTATCTTAGACCCCATTTTTCAGTATTAAACTTAAATTCTGCATTCCTGGGACTATCCTGGTAATATAGCTTACACACTGTCTAAGGCTGTGGCATCCTCCCTACAGCGTGGGAATCAGAACTGAAGACAGTTCTCTAGTTGCGACATCTCTGCTGTTTTATAAGGTTCATCATAACATACAGACATAATAATAAATGGTCATTGTTGTATTTGGCATTGCACTTTTCACGACTAAGAGACGTCTCCATACTCTCGACAGAATATACTACTGAATGAAATGTGTATGTATTTTTGGGCGAAACCTGATAGCCAGCAGTGCTCAACAGTCTTCTACAAACAGCCGTGGATTGAAATGATAAATTTACTATTGTTTTCTTGATGCATTATTATCAGTCTTGTAGACTTTGGAAACATATCAAAGGTTTCGTGCCTACCTTGAAATGAATACTTAGCTCTCGCTTTTAATGTGACCGTTCTGACCACTGAGGTACAGAAATCCACCAAATGTTTAAAGCGTGCAATGCGTTTAGACCGTTCAAGTCTCTATAACTGCTGAGTGTTTGTTTTTTAGCAACTACTCAGTTTCAGATCAATGTAGCCTCCTTACTGACATCGACATTTCGTCACTACCATTATTACTTATGTAGTGTGTTTTCATACACTGTTGTTTTGATAACATGGGATTTAACATTCCTAACAAGGGTATTAGGCAGCAATTCACCGAGAAGCATTGTAGAATCGATATATCCTGCAGCAAATGCACTACATCCATTGTCCTTCACCATTACCTTATTACAATGTGGATGAAAGGCAGATAGATAACCAAGTCCAGATTGGATGCCAAACAGGTTGCTGAGGGATGTAAGGGTGGAAATAACAAAACCGTTGACCAAAATGTGCCAATTCGCATTGACATCAGGATGGTGGCAGAGGATTGGACCATTGCAAGTGCTACTCACCTGTATAGAAAAGGGCCGAGGGATAAACCGTGATCTCAAATCGATCAGCCTAATTCATTGGCTTGATTTTTTTTTACAAACTAGTCTGAAAAGAAAATATTTTTTCACTCACTAGCAAAAATAGTTCATCAAGGACAGCTAACTGAGATTTCTTCAAGCAAACTCGTTTCTGACAAACGTGCTGGAGATTTTATGATGAAGTTACACAGAGGATGTATCAATGTGGTGAAGTTATGTAACTGATATAAATTTTCCAAAATACGTTTCATAATGTTCCACATAAGAGACTTGAATACAACACACTGTTAAAAAGGGCCGATATGCTCCATTAACCCGGCCTTGCGGTGGCCGGATTTTCAGCCTCTCTGGCCACACACTCTGGAACTCCATCACACAGTCCCTTCCCCTCTCTTACCCCTTGCTTGCTGCAAGGCCGGTCACAAGAACTTACTTTTCGTGCCTTCTGCCGCACTCTAACCTCTTCACATCATTTTGCCCCAA
The DNA here is from genome assembly GCA_035084275.1 of Hydrolagus colliei. Classification (NCBI taxonomy): domain Eukaryota; kingdom Metazoa; phylum Chordata; class Chondrichthyes; order Chimaeriformes; family Chimaeridae; genus Hydrolagus; species Hydrolagus colliei. The sequence continues at coordinate 796,781 of CM068771.1, read as the reverse complement.
TCCTTCAGCTCCCCCATGTACGGGTCCCGACCGCTGAATTTCTAGCGCATTGTGAGATCCTCCCGTCGTGAAAAGTCTCTAATCTTTTTCTTGTAATGGTACCATGGACAGCGAACAGCCTGGGAGAAAAGTAACAGAGTGGCAGATAAATATTGCTTTTCATGATTGAGAGGTGGTACAGAAATAATCAGAACGATACAACGATGAACTATAGGAAGATCATGTTAACATAAGTAGTGAAACATTTTGGAAACGTAATCAGGAACAAAATATTTGGGGGGTTTAATTTGTGATTAATGCAGTGCAGCAAAAATGAATTTTGTTGAAGCAGCCTCATAGTTAACAAAACTGATGGATATTTCTGATGAATTCTGAGAGGACTGTTGAAGGTAGTGATATTACTGTAAAAGTATATGGATTTTAAAATGGTTTTGGGCAAAATTCTGCAATAAGGGAATTCTACGCAAAACAACGCCATTCTCTACCCCGGAAAATGTGGACCTTTTATAATTTGGGGGGGTGCGTACGCACACGTCGCACCTCCCCTGCGTACGGGCCTGGTGATAGTGTGTAAGTCTCAGTGAGTGTGAGACAATGCGAGAGAGTGAGACAGAGAAAGAGAGAGTGTGAGAGACACAGTCCTCTAGCTCATTGGTTAGAGGACGCCGCACCTAATGGCTACATCTCTCACAATGTCCCAAACGGCATGGCAGTGGTGTGGCCCTCATCTCCGGGACACCTCTTGCCCTATCGCCCATTCCTCGTTTGAACATCTCACTCGCTGCCCATCTCTCCCTCAAAATTCTCCTTCTCTACCAACCCCCAAAATCCTCCCCCATCTTCGTCTCTGACATTTCCACCCCCCTAGCATCCTTCTGCCTCCGCTCCTATCGCCTCATCATCCTCGGCGATTTGAACCTCCAATTCATGCCCTATTACATGACCTCCTCAGACTTCTCCTCCCTCCTCTCATCTCCTATCTCAACCTCTCCTTTCACATCTACTCTGCAAACACATTCTTGGTCACTCGCTTGACCTGATTTTGCCCACAAATATACAGTCAATTCACTTTACAGTATATTCTGTGAAGCACTTTGATCCATTCATAAGATGTGAAAAGTTCTATATCAAATGCAAGGAATATTATTGTTATTATTATCATCACCCGGGTCCTCAGTGTCTCGGATGTCACCATCGTTGACAAGGCCACCTCCAACCACCATTTCATCTACCGTATATCTCCGCGTATAAGGCACACCCCCCAATTTTGAACTTTTCTTGGTGAAAAAAAAACGGAAGCATTTTCAATGATATTGCCGGCAGAAGGGAGGAGAGACAGGAGAGACAGGTAGGTAGGGAGAGAGAGAGGCAGGCAGGTAGGGAGGGAGAGAGGCAGGCAGGCAGCCATGGAGAGAGAGAGGGAGCTACAGAACTGTAGTTTGCCAGATGAGCGGAGCATTGTGCCCTGGCCTTGTCCTGCACCTCAGAGGTTGGCAAAGATCCTAGAGCAGCCCTCCCCTTGCTATTGTCCCCCCCTGGTCTCGTGCTGCTATTGTTCCTCCCCCTGGTCACGTGCTACTATTGTCCCCCCCCCGGGTCACGTGCTGCTATTGTCCCCCTGGTCACATGCTGCTATTGTCCCCCCTGGTCACGTGCTGCTATTGTCCCCCCCCGGGTCACGTGCTGCTATTGTCCCCCTGGTCACATGCTGGCAAAGCAACACTTGACCAATGAATTCAGAAAAGGTGAGTGAGTGACCGAGAGGGCCGATGGGGTCAGTGTAGTGACTGTGTTTTGTGGGTGAGACAGACTCTAAAGTGTAGTGACTATGTTTCATGTGTGACTCACAGTAAAGCGCAGTGACTGTTGTTGTGGGTGAGTTTGTGTGAGAGTGACAGAGTGTGATAGTGTATAAGGCTGATGTACTGAATGAGTACTTCGCCTCTGTCTTCACAAAAGAAAAGGATACAGCCAATGCCATGGTATTAGAGGAGAGGGTAGGAGAAATGGATAGAATAATTATAACCAGAGAGGAAGTGCTAAAAAGGTTGACGTCGCTCAAGGTGGATAAGTCACCTGGTCCGGATGGGATGCACCCTAGGTTACTAAGTGAGGCACGGGAGCAAATAGCAGGGACTCTGGCCACGATCTTTCAATCTTCCTTGGACACAGGGGTCGTGCCAGAGGACTGGAGGATAGCTAATGTTACTCCCTTGTATAAAAAGGGGCAGAAGGGCAAGCCTGGTAACTACAGACCAGTCAGTCTAACGTCGGTAGTGGGCAAACTTCTAGAGTCCATAATCAGGGACAAGGTAGATCTTCACTTAGAAAGATATAGGCTAATAAAGGACAGTCAACATGGATTTGTTAAAGGCAAATCTTGCCTTACAAATCTGATAGAATTTTTTGATGAGGTAACGGAATGGGTGGATAATGGTAGCGCAGTTGATGTAGTTTACATGGACTTTCAAAAGGCATTTGACAAAGTGCCACATGAGAGACTTATTATGAAATTAAAGGCCCATGGCGTAAAAGGGACAGAGGCAGCGTGGATCCACAACTGGCTGCGAGACAGAAAGCAGAGAGTTGTAGTGAGCGGCTGTTTTTCAGATTGGAGGGAAGTGAGCAGTGGTGTGCCACAGGGATCGGTTTTGGGACCATTGCTGTTTGTAATCTACATCAATGATCTGGACTTGGGTGTACGGAGTACAGTTTCCAAGTTTGCAGATGACACTAAGTTAGGGAGAATAGTAAACAGTGAGGAGGATAGTAGCCATCTGCAAGAGGATATAGACAAATTGGTAAAGTGGGCAGACACATGGCAGATGAAGTTTAATGCAGAGAAGTGTGAGGTGATGCATTTTGGGAGAAGAAATGAAGGGAGGCAATATAGGCTAGATAGTACAATTTTAAATGGTGTAAAGGAACAGAGAGACCTGGGGATTTGTGTTAGTGACTCGTTGAAGGTGGCAGGACAGGTAGACAAGGCTGTTAAGAAGGCATATGGGATACTAGGCTTTATAAATAGGGGTATAGAGTACAAAAGTCAGGAAGTGCTGACTAACCTCTATAGGACTTTGGTGAGGCCTCAGCTGGAATACTGTGTTCAATTCTGGTCACCACACTACAGAAAGGATGTGAAGGCATTGGAAAGGGTACAACGAAGATTTACTAGGATGGCGCCAGGATTGAGGGACTTCAGCTATGAGGAGAGGCTAGATAGGCTAGGGTTATTCTCTCTGGAGCAGAGAAGATTGAGGGGAGACCTAATAGAGGTTTATAAGATCATGAGGGGTTTCGACAGGGCAAATAGAGAAAAACTATTTCCACTCGTGGGTGAATCTGTGACTCGTGGTCACAGATTTAAAATAGTTTCAAGGCGAAGTAGAGGGGAGCTGAGGAGAAATTTTTTCACTCAGCGAGTGAAAAATCTGGAATGCATTGCCTGAAAAGGTGGTGGAGGCTGGAATGCATTGCCTGAAAAGGTGGTGGAGGCTGATTCGATAACAACTTTTAAAAGGGAATCAGATCTTTATTTAGGGAGAACGGGTCTATTAGGCTATGGGAGCGGGCAGGGCAGTGGGATTGAATCGCTCTTTTCAAAGAGCCGGCACAGACTAGATGGGCCGAATGGCCTCCTTTTGTGCCGTAAAATTCTATGATTCTATGATTAAGTCTCAATGAGTGTGAGATAATGCGAGAGAGTGAGACAGAGAAAGAGAGAGTGTGGGAGACACAGTCCTCTAGCTCATTGATTAGAGGATGCCGCACCTAATGGCTACATCTCTCACCATGTCCCAACCGACATGGCAGTGGTGTGGCCCTCATCTCCGGGGCACCACTTGCCCTATCGCCCATTCCTCGTTTGAACATCTCACTCGCTGCCCATCTCTCCCTCAAAATTCTCCTTCTCTACCAACCAAAAGTTCTATATCAAATGCAAGCAATATTATTATTATTATCACCTGGGGCCTCAGTGTCTCGGATGTCACCATCGTTGACAAGGCCACCTCTAACCACCATTTCATCTACCATATATCTCCGCGTATAAGGCGCACGCCCCACTTTTGACCTTTTGTAGGTGAAAAAAAAACGGAAGCATTTTCAATGATATTGCCGGCAGAAGGGAGGAGATACAGGAGAGAGAGGTAGGTAGGGAGAGAGAGAGGAAGGCAGGCAGGGAGGGAGAGAAGGAGGGAGGGAAGCAGGCAGGCAGCCAGGGAGAGAGAGAGGGAGAGAGGCAGGCAGGCACGCAGGCAGGGAGGGACAGAGGGAGAGAGGCAGTCCAGCAGGCAGGGAGAGAAAAAGGGAGAGAGGCAGTCCGGCAGCCAGGGAGGGAGAGAGTGAGAGAGGCAGGCAGGCAGGGAGCTACAGAACTGTAGTTTGCCAGATGAGCTGAGCATTGTGCCCTGGCCTTGTCCTGCACCTCAAAGGTTGGCAAAGATCCTAGAGTAGCCCTCCCCTTCCTATTGTCCCCCCTGGTCACGTGCTGCTATTGTTCCCCCCCTGGTCACATGCTGCTATCGTCCCCCCCTGGTCACGTGCTGCTATAGTCCCCCTGGTCACATGCTGCTATTGTCCCGCCTGGTCACATGCTGGCAAAGCAACACTTGACCAATGAATTCAGAAAAGGTGAGTGAGTGACCGAGAGGGGGGATGGGGTCAGTGTAGTGACTGTGTTTTGTGGGTGAGACAGACTCTAAAGTGTAGTGACTATGTTTCATGTGTGAGTCACAGTAAAGCGCAGTGACTGGTTTTGTGGGTGAGTTTGTGTGAGAGTGACAGACTGTGATAGTGTGTAGGTCTCAGTGATTGTGAGACAATGCGAGAGAGTGAGACAGAGAAAGAGAGAGTGTGAGAGACACAGTCCTCTAGCTCATTGGTTAGAGGACGCCGCACCTAATGGCTGCATCGCTCACCATGTCCCAACCGACATGGCAGTGGTGTGGCCGTTATCTCCGGGGCACCACTTGCCCTATCGCACATTCCTCATTTGAACATCTCACCCACGGCCCATCTCTCCCTTAAAATTCTCCTTCTCTACGAATCCCCAAAATCCTCCCCCACCTTCATCTCTGACATTTCCACCCCCCTAGCATCCTTCTGCCTCCGCTCCTATTGCCTCATCATCCTCGGCGATTTGAACCTCCAATTCATGCCCTCTTAAATGACCTCCTCAGACTTCTCCTCTGTCCTCTCCTCTCTCAACCTCTCCCTTCACATCTACTCCGCAACCACATTCTTGGTCACTCGCTTGACCTGATTTTGCCAAAAAATATACAGTCAATTCACTTTACAGTATATTCTGTGAAGCGCTTTGAGCCATTCATAAGATGTGAAAGGTTCTGTATCAAATGGAAGGAATATTATTATTATTATCACCCGGGTCCTCAGTGTCTCGGATGTCACAATGGTTGACAAGGCCAACTCTAACCACCATTTCATCTACCGTATATCTCCGCATATAAGGCGCACCCCACACTTTTGACCTTTTCTTGGTGAAAAAAAAACGGAAGCATTTTCAATCATATTGCCGGCAGAAGGAAGGAGGGACAGGAGAGACAGGTAGGTAGGGAGAGAGAGAGGCAGGCAGGCAGGGAGGGAGAGAGGGAGGGAGGGAAGCAGGAAGGCAGCCAGGGAGAGAGAGAGGGAGAGAGGCAGGCAGGCACGCAGGCAGGGAAAGAGAGAGGGAGAGAGGCAGTCCGGCAGGCAGGGAGTGAGAGAGGGAGAGAGGCAGGCCGGCAGCCAGCGAGAGAGAGGCCGGCAGCCAGCGAGAGAGAGAGGGAGAGAGGCAGGCAGCCACGCAGGCAGGGAGGGAGAGAGGCAGTCAGGCAGGCAGGGAGCTACAGAACTGTAGTTTGCCAGATGAGCTGAGCATTGAGCCCTGGCCTTGTCCTGCACCTCAGAGGTTGCCAAAGATCCTAGAGCAGCCCTCCCCTTGCTATTGTCCCCCTGGTCACGACTGCTATTGTCCCCCTGGTCACGTCTGCTATTGTTCCCCCCCTGGTCACGTGCTGCTATTGTTCCCCCCCCGGTCATGTGCTGCTATTGTCCCCCCACCAGGTCACATGCTGCTATTGTCCTCCTGGTCACATTCTGCTATTGTCCCCACCCCTGGTCACATGCTGCTATCGTTTCCCCCCCCTGGTCACATGCTGGCAAAGCAAGACTTGACCAATGAATTCAGAAAAGGTGAGTGAGTGACCGAGAGGGGAGATGGGGTCAGTGTAGTGACTGTGTTTGTTGGGTGAGACAGACTCTAAAGTGTAGTGACTATGTTTCATGTGTGAGTCACAGTAATGCGCAGTGACTGTTTTTGTGGGTGAGTTTGTGTGAGAGTGACAGACTGTCATAGTGAGTAAGTCTCAGTGAGTGTGAGACAATGCGAGAGAGTGAGACAGAGAAAGAGAGAGTGTGAGAGACACAGTCCTCTAGCTCATTGGTTAGAGGACGCCGCACCTAATGGCTGCATCTCTCACCGTGTCCCAACCGACATGGCAGTAGTGTGGCCCTCATCTCCGGGGCACCACTTGCCCTATCGCCCATTCCTCGTTTGAACATCTCACCCACTGCCCATCTCTCCCTCAAAATTCTCCTTCTCTACGAACCCCTAAAATCCTCCCCCACCTTCATCTCTGACATTTCCACCCCCCTAGGATCCTTCTGCTTCGGCTCCTATCGCCTCATCATCCTCGGCGATTTGAACCTCCAATTCATGCCATATTACATGACCTCCTCGGACTTCTCCTCCCTCCTCTCCCATCGCAACCTCTCCCTTCATATCTACTCTGCAACCACATGCTTGGTCACTCGCTTGACCTGATATTGCCCACAAATATACAGTCAATTCACTTTGCAGTATATTCTGTGAAGCGCTTTGAGCCATTCATAAGATGTGAAAATTTCTTTATCAAATGCAAGGAATATTATTATTATTATCACCCGGGGCCTCAGTGTCTCGGATGTCACCATCGTTGACAAGGCCACCTCTAACCACCATTTCATCTACCGTATAAGGCGAATCCGCGTATAAGGCGCACCACCCACTTTTGACCTTTTCTAAAAAACGGAAGCATTTTCAATGATATTGCCGGCAGAAGGGAGGAGAGACAGGAGAGACAGGTAGGTAGGCAGAGAGAGAGGCAGGCTGGCAGGGAGGGAGAGTGGGAGGGAGGGAGGGAAGCAGGCAGGCAGCCAGGGAGAGAGAGAGGGAGAGAGGCAGGCAGGCACGCAGGCAGGGAGAGAGAGAGGGAGAGAGGCAGGCCAGCAGCCATGGAGAGAGAGAGGGAGAGAGGTAGGCCGGCAGCCAGTGAGAGAGAGAGGGAGAGAGGCAGGCAGGCAGCCAGGGAAAGAGAGAGGGAGAGAGGCACGCAGGCAGCCAGGGAGAGAGAGAGGGAGAAAGGCAGGCAGCCACGCAGGAAGGGAGGGAGAGAGAGAGGGAGAGAGAGGCAGGCAGGCAGGCAGGGAGGGAGGGATAGGCAGGCAGGCAGGGAAGGAGGGAGGGAGGGAGGGAGAGGCAGGCAGGCAGGGAGGGAGGCAGGCAGTGAGTGAGGCAGGCAGACTGGGTTAGGCAGAAGGCAGGCAGCAGGCTCATCACTGAAGTCCGCTGCTGTTGCCGATGCCCGGGCGGCCGAGGCTGAAGCCCCGTCATCCATTCCCCCCAAACCCCGCCGGACACTGACCAAACCCTGGCTGACAGCGCGCCGCCCGCCCCTCCTGTTTACTGTATTTCCGAGGCTCAACATTTCTTGTGTCTGCGTATAGGGCGCACCCCCAACTTTCGAGATCTTCCGACGTGCAAAAAAGTGCGCCGTATATGCGGAGATATATGGTTTTGCAACTCCGCTATCACCTTCCCGACTGCCTCCAATCCTACCGCCATCTTGTTCACCGCACCTCAACCCTGAACTGTCTTACATGGCCTTCCACCACCTTCGCAACATCGCCAGATTTAGCCACTGCCTCATTGCTGAGGCTGCTGAAACCGTAGTTCACACATTCATCACATGAATGATCAACTATGGAAACTGTGTCCTCGTTGGCCTTCTTAGTCCTTCGCTTTACAAGGTGCAGATCATCCAGAACTCTGCAGCTCATGTCCTTACCAGCACCAAGCTCCGCGACCACATCACTCCTTCCCTCGTCTGGCTACATTAGCTCCCCATCCACCAGAGAATTGAATTCAAGATCCTCATTTTCACCTTTAAAGCCATTCACAGCCTTACCCACCCCACCTTTCGGACCTGCTGTCCACCTGTGAAACTTCCCTCCATCTCATTTCAGCGGGCTCCGGCCTGCTCCATGTCCCCAACCCAACCCGCCCTTCCTTTGGGCTTGCAGCCTCTCTGCCCCCACACTCTGAAACTCTATCTCACAGCCCCTTTGCCTTCCTTGCCTCCTTCAAGGCCAATCTCAAGTACCTCCTCATCAACCATGCTTCCTGCTGCTCTCTCAACCCGCTCCCTCCGCTCCTATCTCTCTCCCACCCATCCCCCCAATCCCTCTCCCTTGCTCAGCTCCCATCCTAACTCTCCAGCACCTTTGGACATCCTGACGACGTGAAAGGCGCTTTATAAATGTAATTTTGGTGTTGTAAAGTGTGGTGACTGTTTTGTTGAAGAGTTAGTGAGAGAGTGAGAGGCATCATCCTCCCAGGTTGCACACTCAACCTCACCAAGCAGTCAGGAACCTGGGTGTCTTGATCGATCCTCAACTGTCTTTCCTGTCTCACATCAAAGCCATGACCCGCTCTGCCTTCCCTCAACTATTGGATGTCTCCGCCATTACCTGACGCTCAAGGTTGGTGAAACCCTCATTTCTGCCTTGGTCACACTACAGCTCGACTACGCCAATGTACTGTTTGTTGGCTTTCCCAATTTCTCCCTCCATAGGTTGCATATAATCCAGGACTCTCCGGCCTGCGACCACTGAGCTACAGAAGTGTAGTTTGCCAGATGAGCTGAGCATTGAGCCCTGGCCTTGTTCTGCACCTCAGTGGTTGGCAAAGATCCTAGAGTAGCCCTCACCGTCCTATTGTCCCCCCTGGTCACATGCTGCTATTGTCCCCCCCTGGTCACATGCTGCAATTTCCCCCCTGGTCATATGCTGCTATTGTCCCCCCTTGGTCACATGCTGCAATTTCCCCCCTGGTCATATGCTGCTATTGTCCCACCTGGTCACATGCTGCTATTGTCCCCTATGGTCACATGCTGCTATTGTCTCCCTGGTCAAGTGCTGCTATTGTCCCCCTGGTCACGTGCTGCTATTGTACCCCTGGTCACGTGCTGCTATTGTTTCCCCCCCCCCCCCCCCCCCCCCGGTCACTCGCTGCTTTTGCCCCCCTGGTCACCTGACTAATCAGTTCAGAAAAGGTGAGTGAGTGACTGAGAGGGGGGATGGGGTCAGTGTAGTGACTGTTTTGTGGATGAGTTTTTGTGAGAGGGACAGATTGTGACAGTTTGCGAGCATCAGTGAGCATGAGGGAATGCGAGAGAGTGAGAGTGGGGCTGGGTATTAGACTGGAAACAGTGTGAATGTATTTATTTATGGATTAATCTGTGACATGACAGGGTTGTGGGCGGTGGGGTGCGGGGGGGATTAAACTAATTTTGAGGGGGAATGGGAATGGAACAAGCAATAGTCTGGAAAAGGGAGGGATAAGACCGGGGGACAAATAGAGAACAGGTGAAGTCTGTCTTGGAGTGCATGTGTGTAAATACACGGAGTTTGACAAACAAGATTGGTGGGGGCAGGTTCAAGTTGCTGTGAGGGGATATGATGTTGGAGACCTGGCTCAAACAAGGGCAGCAATGGGAACTGAACATTCCTGACTATGATGTATTGAGGAGGGATAGAGAATGAAAAGAAGGAGGGGGAGTGGCAATATTAATTAAAGATACGGTTACAGCCTTGGAAAGGAACGAGGTGCAAGAAGGTCTAAAAACAGAATCTATCTGGTGAGAGTTAAGGAACAAAAAGGGAGCTTTTACACTACAGACCAACACATTGTGAGAAAGGGATAGACGAGCAGATTTGCAAACAGATTTCAGAAAGATGTAAAGCCAATAGAGTAGTGATTAAGGCTAGACTTCAATTATCCCAACCTAGACTGGTAAAATAGCAGCATAAAGTGCAAGGACGGAGAAGGATTCCTGAAATGTGTTCAGGACAACATTCTTGATCAGTATGGTTCCAGCCCAACAAGGAAGTGCTGGGTTTAGTTCTGGGGAATGAAATGGGGCAAGTAGAGCAGATTTCAGTAGGAGAGCACCTGGGCAATAGTGATCACAACATTATTATATTCAGAATACTTATGGAAATGGACAAGGAACAATCAAAGGTGAGGTTACTCAACTGGAAGAAGGCTAATTTCAGTGAGTGAAAAAGAGATCTTGCCAAGTGGACTGGAGAGAAAGATTGGCAGGTAAAACAGCTAAGGAGTAGTGTGGGACACCCGACCTGTAACCAGAGAGTGTTTGTATAATGTTTGTATCATGCAGAAGCCTCTCCCCATAAAGGGGGGAGCATGGGAGTGGTTTTTTTTGTTTGTTTTTGGCCTGCCATCCGGTAAGGGAAGGACGGTGGAGCTGGGATTAGCCCTTTTGTAACTGCAGCGGTGCAGAGAAATGAGTAGTGCAGAGAAACGAGGGAATGTGGGTAATAGATGACTTATGGTTTGTGATGAGAACTACAGGGTTTTGTTTTTGTTTTCCCACAAAGACGATGGATGATATTTTGGATGTCTTGTTATTTTGCGTTGGTAGCAAGTCAGGGCCGCTGCGTTTTTGTCATGGTGAAAAATGTTGGTTTATTTCACGTGATGTGTAATGGATATTAGTTTAAAAAACAAATTATATGGTTTTACCCAAATAAATATATTTGTTTTTGTATTTGTTTATATATAAAAAAGATAAGGAGCAGTGGCAAGTCTTCAAGGAGGAGATAGTTCTGGCACAGAACAGGTACATTCCCACAAAGGTAAAAAGGGCATCCAGACCTCCCTGGATGGGAATAAACTAAAAAGGGACTAAAATAAAACAAAAAGAGGAGGCTTATGACAAATTTCATATCCAAAGTATGGAAGACAACCAAACAGAATATCGGAACTGAAACGAGAAATTAGAGGGGAAAAAAGACTGTATGAGAACTGATCAGCGGGTAACATTAAAGGGAAGCCTAATGTTGGGATTTCAGATCCCGAGAGTTCAAAATAATGAGCCAACAATCCTTAATAATGGTACAGTGATTTATTGATTGCAAGCAATTTTAGAATGATAGAATAAAATAATCATACAACCAGTTCTATGTAGAATACAATGCTGGATTCAGGCTGTTACACCATAAGTCAGGTTCAGGCTTCTCACAATATTCTCTCCTTCTATCTTTCCTTCTCTAACTGACCCTTCTGTAAAACTGAATAACTCGAACCATGACCTGTTCCAGTAGTTCTGGACAATAGTGGCAGGCTGGAGATCTCGGTTTACTCTGAGACACTCCCCAACTGTTGTAATGAGCCATTCTTTCACTCCTATCTTTATATGTCTCCACCAGCCTCGCTTATCCTGATGAGCAGAGCGGATCTCAAACACCTCCCCATCTGCTCAGGCTTGTTTTGTCTGCCTCCTTGCTTTCCCAAACCTTCAGATGGCTCTCCTTCAATTCTTTATTTATTCTAGAAGCTACTGATTTTAGTGCACTCCTTGGATTAGTGCCATGGACCAGTACCCAAGGTTGTCTCAGCGCAGGGGAATATGCACCTGATGTTTTGTGTAGACAAGTTGTTTCTCTCCCTATTGCTCAAGATTGCTGACCATGCCTGTATTGTGGATAGATTGGTTTAGTTGGCGCCTGATTGGAACTAACTATAATTAATTTTTAATACCTCCATATCCCAACGCTAAGGTATTTTATATGCATATCAAAAATAAAAGGTTAGTGAAAGGTAGGGTGGGGCCAATTAGGGACCATGGAGGAAATCTTATTGTGAAGGCTGAAGGCATGGCTAATGCACTCAATGAGTACTTTGCCTCTGTCTTCACAAAAGAAGAATATGCAGCCAATGCCCCAGTACCACAGGAGAGGAAATGGATAGGATTAGTATAAACAGAGAGGAAGTGCTAAAAAGGTTGACGGTGCTCAAGGTAGATAAATCGCCCGGTCCGGATGGGATGCATCCTAGGTTACTAAGGGAAGTACAGGAGCAAATAGCAGAGATTCTGGCCACAATCTTTCAATGCTCCGTGGACACTGTCAAAGAGGAAGTTCTTGAGACTGGCCTTGAAGGAGGAAAGGGAGGAAGCAAGGTGGAGGGGCTGCGGGATGGAGTTCCACAGTGTGGGAGCAGAGAGGCTGAAAGCCTGGCCTCCGATAGCTGTGGATGTAGAGCAGGCCTGAGTCTGCTGAATGGAGGGTGTTGGTGGGCAGATAGGGAGGCAGTAGGTCAGAGAGATAGGCGGGGGCAAGGCCGTGAATGGCCTTGAAATTGAGGATGAGGATCTTGAAATCTATCCTCTGGGGGATGGGGAGCCGGTGGAGATCGGCGAGGATGGGAGTGATGTGGTGTGAAGCCTGGTATAGGAGAGTACACGAGTTGCAGAATTGTGAATGATCTGCAGCCTGTGGAGGGAGGAGCTGGGAAGGCCAATGAGGTTGAACCTGGAAGTGATAAAGGCGTGGATGAGAGTTTTGGCGGCATGGGGTGGTGAGGTAGTGGTGGAGTCTGGCAATATTGCAGAGGTGGTGGAAGACTGTGCCGGATATGGAGGAGGAAGGATAATTCAGAGTTGAACAAGTCGCCCAGATTCTTGATTGGCTTTGAGAGGTGGAGAGAGCAGCCTTGAACACTGATGTTGTCATTGCCTGAGGTGCAGAGGTGTTGACGTGAGCCAATCAGGAGGGCCTCCGTCTTGTTGACATTGAGCTGTAGGAAACCTGCCCTCGTCCACGACTCAACGTTGGACAGATATGCAATCAGACCAGTAGTCCTGGAGTCAATGGTGGATGCGGAGAGGTAGAGTTGGGTGTCATCCACATACATGTGGGAATTTACCCCATGTCTGCAGATGATGTTGCCCAGAGGGAGAGTGTAGAGGGTGAAGAGCAGGGGGACAAGGACAGAGCCCTGGGGATCGGCGCATGTGACTTTGTGGGGGCTGGAGGAAAAGCTCTTGGAGGAGACAAAGTGAAGGTGGTGTGAGAGATAGGCCTGGAACAAATCGAGGACAGAATCTTGCAGGTTAAGGAGGAAGCAGAAGTGGTGGAGGAGGATTGTGTGGTCCACGGTATTGAAAATGGTGGATAGGTCGAGGAGGACGAGGAGGCAGAGGGAGCTCTGGTCACAGATGGTCAGGATGTCGTTTGTGACCTTGAACAGGGCAGTTTCCATGCTGTGAGAGGCACGGAAACCCGATTGAGGCGTTCGAGAAGTAAATGCTTTGTGAGGAAAGAGTGGATGTGGGAGACAACCACTCTATCGAGGACCTTGGAAAGGAAGGGGAGCTTGGAGATAGCTTGACGCATCAAGGGAAAGCTTTTTTAGGATGGAGGTGATAGTGGCAGTTTTGAAGGGAAAGGTCCCAGGTAAGAGGGACAGGTTGATGCAGTCGGTGATTAGAAGGGCTAGAAGCTGGAGCTGGGTGGTAAGGAGAGGAATGGGATCTAGGGAGCAGGTGGAGAGCTTCATCAAGGAGGTGGTTTTAATGACGGAGGATGGGGAGATGGGGTCGAAGGTATGGAAGGATGGGTAGGAGATGGGGTGTGGGGGGGAGGTGGGGAGGGGATGGAAGTTCGGGGGACAGTGACTGCAAAGCAGATACTCTCGATTTGGGTCACGAGGCTAGCCTAGGTAGTGCAATTTTAAGCGGTGTGAATGAACAGAGAGACCTGGGAGTTTGTGTGAGTGATTCTTTGAAGGTGGCAGGACAAGGCTATCAAAAAAGCATACGGGATACTTTATAAATAGGGGCATAGAGTAAAATGTCAGCAAGCTCTGAGTAAACTCTGTAAAACAATGGTTAGTCCTCAGCAAGAGTACTGTGTACAATTCTGGTCACCACACGTTAGGAAGGATGTTAAGGCATTAGAAAGGGTGTAGAGGAGATTTACCAGGATGGTACCAGGAATTAGGGACATCACCTACGAGGAAAGGCTAGAGAGGCTAGGCTTATTCACATTGGAACAGAGAAGGTTGTAAGAAACCTAATAGAGGTTTTTAAGATCATGAGGGGATTCAACAGAGCAGATAGGGAAAAACTGTTTCCACTGGTGGGTGTAGCAGTGAATCATGACTTGTGGTCACAGATTTAAAATAGTTTCAAAAAGAAGCAGAGGGGAGCTGAGGAGAAATGTTTTCTCCCAGTGAAGGAGTTAAAGAAATAAGGAGTGTGATTCAGCACCAGAATGTTATGCGTAGACAGCTAACCGAGCGACTAGATATGGGCATTGTTTAACTTTCCAGCTAACCCAATCAGAAAACCATGCGCCAATACTGTGCAGACTCATGATCAATATGTGAGACAAAGGTTAGACTGTACATACCAGTGTTCAAGTGCAACCCATGAAGGGAGAGACTATTTTGATTGGGTGAAACCCCTGAGAGAGGGTCGAGTCATCAGTAACTTTTTGATTGAATAAGCTAACAGAAAGTAGCAATGTATAAATATAGATTATTTTATTTTGTCTAAAAAGAACAGCTCAAGCAACTTGCCTGTGCTGTAACTTTACAAGTACTGTAATAAAGAACTCTTTTAACTCTTTTGAATCTACTCGGTGTCCAAAGACTATCTGTTCAACACACGGAAATGGATGATCCTACAATTCTGGTGTGGTCAGCAGGATCGCAGAAGACAAGAAAACATAAGGCTAACCAGAGACCCACATCGGTCAGACGTGACCCAGAGGTAAGGAATCCTCTTAAAATTCCTCGCCTCAAGTATCGGTAGTGTTTACGTTTTCTCGCGATTCTTAAACGAACTGCTGAAACAAGATAAGATATCTCGAGAGACTATTTCAGAGCTCTGCGGCGGGAAAAGTAAGAATCCTATCTACGGCATTCGATTGCCCCCGGTCTCAAGCCTAGTACCGAATATCACTGGCACCATGAGTGATTCAAGTAAATCCACCACCACAGTAAAAGGAGGGCTAGCCCCACCTGATGTTACCAAAGGTGAAATGTTAAAACAACTCAAAGAGTTCATCGAACAAAATCAAGATCTGGGGTATGCCCAGAATCAAATGCAAAGTAACTACAGTATTGGAGACGGTCAGTGGAATCTGGATGATATAAAGAAAGCCTGGGGACAAACTACCCGTCCGAAGGGAAAAGAAGGTCTCAGATGGTCGCTCATAGTGATGGGACAGCTCCAGTAG
This sequence comes from Hydrolagus colliei, assembly GCA_035084275.1. NCBI lineage: Eukaryota > Metazoa > Chordata > Chondrichthyes > Chimaeriformes > Chimaeridae > Hydrolagus > Hydrolagus colliei. Next base: position 781,415 of record CM068771.1, on the reverse strand, counting down.
CGAGGAGAAGTCATGAGGCAGGCGCAACAGAGCACGGAAAGCGCTCGGGCAAAGGAGCAATTGCTTGCCATGACTGAGAGAATAAGCAAGAAGCAGGCGGACATGGATAGGGAAGATGCCGAAATTGAGAAGTTGAAAGCTAAGATCGCCAAAATAGAAGAATCTTCACGTAATGTGATGAATCCCTCGGCGCCTCCTTTGCCGATCCCGTCGATATATCCGACCGCCAGACCACTCCCAGCCCCAAAACAGCCCAGTGTTTTACCCCCAGCTTATCCTGAAGATACCACCAGCGAAAGTGACCCAGACCCCGATGAAGACGAAAAATGGGACGGCAACCCCTGGGGATCGGATCCGAAGTCGGCTTCCACGGGTCCACGATTATACGAAAAAAAAAGGAAAATTAAGTGAGAAGAACCGCACCCGTCAGTGAGCAAAATGGGGAAACAATAACAGGACATCCACCAGCAGCTGAATGGGGTTATGAATTTGTACCCATCCACAAACCGACTGATCCTGAGAAAATTGACAAATGGTCCAAAACCCTCCCTCACCCAAAGAAAGGAGGTCTCAAGACCTGGGAAGAGTTAAGTCATTTGAAGGGGATTTACAGACTCCACCTGAACGATGGCACCCAGATTCTGAGTGTAATGACAACGGGTAGAGGAGCACGATGATTGGTTCAAGCCATAGAGGAAGCACTGGGAGATGACCAAGATCTGAATGCCGGCTGGACAGCTATTCGCATATGGTTAGTGGAACAAGGTCCAGCCAAAACCGATTGGGGTAAAGTGGCGGCGTGTGAATAGAAAGTAACCGAGGAGTTTTGGAATACGACGAACTATTCCGCGCTGTATGGCTGGAACATTCGTGAATGCACCCAGGCGCCAATTCCGATGATCTTGACAGAATAACAAATGGTCCCTTGAAAGCAGCATTTATGTCCGGACTGAAGCCCGAACTGAGCAAACTAGTAAAGCTTACTTTGCCTGATTGGGAAGAACGCGGTAGGGAGTATGGAGAACTAGTGGATAAATGCAATAAGATTGACCGAGACCAGGGTGTCAAACTCTGCACCTTCCAGAGTGGCGAGCACCGCCCTCCCGATCAACAGATGGATCAGCGCATCCGGGAAAGTGCCACAATTGCGGGAAGGAGGGCCACTGGGCCAAAACTTGCTGCTCCAAGAAGAACAGAGGTAACGGCGGCGGAAGGGGAGAAGGGTCGCGCAACCAGTCCTGACGCCGTGATGATTCCCGGGACCGGGACGAGGATTATCGGCCCCAACCCTCTACCTCACTGATTGACCAGTTCCGTGATTTATCCACCCAACATCAGCAAGCGCTGGTCCAAGCGGCAAAAAAAAGTAGAGCCCGCTCTCTCCCTCCCGTGTAGTTTAATGGCACTCCTTAACCACAGGGAGGACTGACTATACGTTACTCTGAGAGTGGGCCATCGTGACGTTGAATGCCTCCTTGACACCGGAGCTGAAATAACATGTTTATCAAAACAATATGAACACCTCCTACCTTTCAATGGTAAGCAACATGTGGCTCCTGTGGCTCAGTGGTTAGAGCACTTGTCTTGCAAGCTGGGAAGACCAAGCTGGGGAGACCTGTGTTCGAATCCAGGCAGGTCAGGGCGAAAACTTGGGCAAGTTGCCTTACTCCACACGCCTAATAATAATCCCTCCAAAAAAACCACAATAATAAAATTGGTAATTTCAATCCATGACTGTTTGTGGGACACTGCTGTGCGCAATTGGCTGCCGCGATTTGCCCACAAATATATACAGTCAATCAACTTTACAGTATATTCTGTGAAGCGCTTTGAGACATTGATAAGATGTGGAAAGCGCTATATCAAATGCAAGGATTATTATTATTATTATTATTATTTAACAGACTGCCCGCGTTGCTAGGGGCGAAGGCATCGTGTGCCAAGAAGTCAGCAGGCTATTGAACATCAAATGGAGTCTACACTGCCCGTACCACCCACAGTCCTCAGGACAAGTGGAACGGATGAAGAGGACATTGAAACACCGGTTGGCCAAATATCATCAGGATGGTGTTCCGTGGCCCCAAACACTACCTATGGTACTGTGCAGCATTCGAGCCACACCTAACCCGACCACCGGTTTGAGCCCGTTTGAGGTTATAACCGGAAGACCTATGTCTCTGTCTTGAATTATTGATTTGCGAAAAGCTGATTGTCATTTAAGGAGCGAAACTTTGCTAGAATATTGTCAGCAATTAACGAATGCTGTGAGTTCTGCTTCTCGACCGGTATCAGCGGCTTGGGGTGAACCACCCAAAGGGGGACACGACTTGGTCCCAGGAGTTTGAGTTTACGTGAAGAAGCTGCACAAGGAACCTTTGGGTGCCAAGTGGGAAGGTCCCTACCTGGTGTTGCTGACAACCCCATCTGCCATCAAAGTTGAGGGCAAAAAAGCCTGGGTCCACGCTTCTCACATGAAACGAGTGATTGATCAATAAAATGGCAGCTCTTCGGGCGTTGTTGTGCTTGACCATTGTGAGTGTATGCATGTCCCTAGTGGCAACTCGCCATCATGCGTCGGGACAGCATTCTCGAACAAGCGGCTAATGATACTGTGGGTGCCATAGAACAGTTGACGGCGAAATGGTTGCTATCCGTACTGTTGCCCTCCAGAATCGTATGGCCCTTGATATTATCATTGCTGAGAAAGGGTGTACCTGTGCCCTTATTGGCTCCGAATGTTGCACTTACATCCCCGATAACTCCGAGAACATCACTGATCTTGTCCGCCACATTCGGTCTGAGGTGGACAAGTTTCGGAATCCATATGGCGCCTCTTGGTGGCCTTCGTTCACGGGTTGGTTTGAAGGTTGGGGTCAATATCTCGGACATGGGATCATTTTATTTTGGTTATTTGTTTAACCATTTAATTCATTGTAGTTCTAATTCGGCTGTGTTTAGCCCGTGCATGTGCTACCCCTATTCCCCTCCATCGTGTACATGCTTCATATTATGCGTAACGTGTTTTTAGTGTGTGTGTCAGTCTGATGCAGAATCAAAGGGAGGAGTGAAGGAGGTAAACAAGTAAGGAGTGTGATTCAGCACCAGAATGTTATGCCTAGACAGCTAACCGAGCGACTAGATATGAGCATTGTTTAACATTCCAGCTAACCCAATCAGTAAACTGTGCACCAATAGTGCGCAGACTCATGATCAATATGTGAGACAAAGGTCAGACTGTACGTAATAGTGTTCAAGTGGAACCCATGAAGGGAGAGACTAATTTGATAGCGTGAAACCCCTGAGAGAGGGTGTCTCGAGTCATCAGTAACTTTTTGATTAAATAAGCTAACAGAAAGTAGCAATGTATAAATATAGATTATTTTCTTTTGTCTAAAAAGAGCAGCTCAAGCAATGTGCCTGTACTGTAACTTTACAAGTACTGTAATAAAGAACTCTTTTAACTCTTTTGAATCTACTCGGTGTCCAAAGACTATCTGTTCAACACACGGAAATAGATGATCCTACACCCAGCGAGTTATTCGAATCTGGAATATATTGCCTGAAAAGGTGGTGGGGGCTGTTTTAATAAAAGCTTTTAAAAGAGAGGTAGACATTTATTTGGGGAGGACGGGTTTGTGGGGAGAGAGCTGGGAGTGGGATTAAATTGCTCTTTTAAAAGAGCTGGCACAGACTCGATTGGCCAAATGTCCTCCTTTTGTGTCACAAGATTCTATGATTGTATGATAAATTATCTGGACTTGGGTATAGGGAATACCTTTTCGAAGTTTCCAAATGACACAAAGTTAGTTGTGTCAGTTAAATAGTGAGGAGGATTGTGCAAGAAGTTATAGACCGAATGGTAAAATGGGCAGACACATGGCAGATGAATTTTAATTTATAGATTCACGGCATCCACCTCTCACCATGTTGAAATACCCTGAAGTGGACAAAGGTTTTGAGTTTCTTTCTATCCGATGTAGACATTTGAGTTTGACTCGAACACAGAGAAAAGAGGGGGTGCGATACAGAAGGCTGGAAAGGAGGGGGAGCAAAGCACATGATGGGAAAGGAGGGGGCAGGAAGTAGAAGACAGGAACGGAAGTTGCGTGATGCAGATGATGGGAAAGTTTGGGGCACGATGCAGATGACATAAAATGAGGGGACGCTATGTAGAAGATGGCAAAGGATGGGCACTGTAGTGAAGACAGGAAAGGACCAGGGCTAACACAATAGACAGGAAGTTGGTGGCGCAATGCAGAAACGGGAAAGTGGGAGCGGGGAAGCAGAAGACAGGAAAGGATGGGGAACGACGGTCCGGCGATATATCGATATATCGGTTATATCCGATACAGTTTTCGTATCGATACGCCGATATAGACATTCTCAAAATATCGATATATCGAAAAGTTTATATATCGAGGGGGAAAATCGGAATGTGCACACACTGAACTGCAAGACCCAGAATGCTCATCTCTATACACAATGCACAGACCGAGGTACAAGCCGCCATATTGTATTCATAATCCTCGAATAACAATATACAGGTATGCAAAGGGTGGGTTGTGGGGGGGAGATGGGGGGTGGGGGTGAGGGGAGAGAGACCGGGGGGCGGGAGGGAAAGAGAGAGACTGGGTGGGGGGGGTGGGAGGGAGAGCGAGAGACCGGGGGGTGGGGGTGGGAGGGAGGTAGAGAGAGAGACCAGTTGGGGGGGGGGGGGGGTGCGGGGAGACGGGGGGGGATTTGATAATATTCAGAGATGGATGGATGGACGGACGGACGGACGGAAGGGTGGAGATGGGTGGGGGGATTTGAGAGAGGAGAGAGACGCAGAGACACAGACAGAAAAACACAGAGATGGAGAGAGTGAGTGTGAGAGTCACACAGAGAGAGAGAGAGATATATTTTACCTCCTGAGGAGATAGGCCCCGAATGCGCGTGCACCTCCGAATGTGTGCACACTCCCAAATGCGCGCGCACCTCGCAACGCGCGTGTATGCACAGTACAAAACCCCCAAAAATATAAATAAGTCGGTATATCTCGATATGAGCCCGTCGATATATCTAAATCGGAAAATTTCCATATTGATGGACCCTATACGACACAGGAATCGGTAAAGGTAGATCTGTGACTCAGTAGGAGGGAAACGCAGTGTGCCACGCAGAAGGCTGGAAAGGTGAGGGCGCCACACAGGTGATGGGAAAACAGACGGTGCAATGAAGAAAAGGATAAATAGTGGGTTGAGCTCAGAAGATGGAACAATATGGTGCACAACACAGAAAATGGAAAATGACGGGGTGTGAAACACAGGAAAGAAAGGAGGGAATGGTGGATCAAGACTTATAAGATGCAGAAGAAGAGAAACTGAAGCAGAAGACGAGAGAGGAGAAGGCGCGATGCAGAAAACGGGAAAGGTGGGAGCACGGGTCAGGCATCAGGAATTGGTTGGCAACAACACATTCTAAGACTTGGGCAATGAAGGGCAAGTTTGAGATAGGGCGTTAGTGGCTACGGTTTGAGGGGATCTAGGGTCGGTTTTTTGAGGAGGTGGGCGATGACAGCGGTATTGAGAGGGGCAGGGACTGATCCTGAGGAGAGGGACTGATTTCAGAGGAACAGCAGATCCCTGATTACCCACCAGGACATGTCCTGGGAAAGTCTCACTCTAACAGTGTCAGTGACTGTGAGTAAACCCAGCTCCATTGCTGCTCAGGGGACAGCCAGAAGGTGTCACTGCTGTTCCTGGTGAGAGAAAGGAGCCTCTGCTTATTACCGAGCAGCCATCGCAGAGGGACAAAGATTGATGTCAAACCTGATAATAAGCTCATCACACAGTGTTGTAGAGGGGTGTCTGTTCACTGTAATATAACAACAACTTGCATTGATGTAGGGCCTTTCACATGAGGCAGCATCTCAGAGAACGTAATAATAGTAATCCTTACATTTGATACAGCGCCTTATCTCGCAATCTAGACATCTTGGAGCACTTCTATAGTAACAGTAGCCAGGCCACTTGCTGACAGTGTAACCTATGAATGATTGTGGATCATGGCGACAATGAATTAACATTTTGGGTTGTGGAGAGAGAAGGTGGTGAAGCCCCAGTGTTGGTTTCTGCAATCACCGCGTGTGTCTGTAAATCACAGACAATGGTTTCTCCCCAATGGCTTTTCTATCAGGGGATTATCATTATTATAATATAATAATAAGATGTTTTAAATGCTTCAAAGTAACATGTTACCAAGCGACTGTATATTTTGTGGGAGAAACACATCAACCAATTTGCGCTCAGCAATGTCCCACAAACAGTCATGAAGTGTGTGACTGATTTTATTTTGGAGAATGTAGGGAGAACTCCCTTCACTTTTCATATAATGCCATAGAATATTTCACATCCACCTGAACAGGCAGATGGGATCACAGTTTAATGTCTCATCCAAAGGATGTCACTTCCGCCAATGCAACAATAACAACAACTTTGATTTATATCGTGCCCTCTATGCCGGACGGCGTCTCAGAGCGCTTCACGATAACGGATTCTGGGAGTTACAACAACAATAGAATTACATTTATAGGGCACCTTTCATGTCAGGAGTGTCGGATTAGACTTTCATTGCATTGGAGTGTCATCTCAGACTTTGTGCATCCAAGTACTGACACGGGGACTTGAACTCACAACCTTCTGAAACAAAGGCAAGAGTCCAAGACGTCAGGCTGACACACACTGAGCCAGGGAGGCTGTATGGAGAGTACAGTATAGATGCAGTGTGAGGTACAGGACAGAGGGAGGCAGTGTGGAATGTACAGTGTAGATACAGTGTGAGGTACAGGGCAGAGAGTGTCACTGTCTGACCCAGTAACAAGTGACGAGATGTAGATACAGCAGCTCATTGGTGTATCCCAGGCCATTGCTGACTCGTATCTGAACCCGTGCTGTTGCTGTGTTTATTCTGTGCTAAATCATTGTTTATGGTATCAATGTCTGAGGCGTTTAATCCCAGCCAGGGACTTTCCAACCACAGCCACACTTCCCCCTCCTAAACCAGTAGTGCCCCACTCCCTCTTTCTAAACTTCACACTGAGTCTGGGATTGTCAGTATGCATTACAGAGAGTGTTCGTGACATTTATAGTGTTTGAGACATTTATAGTGTTTGAGTTCACCTATATGTGATTGTGGTTACCGCCCGATAGTCCGAAGGTTCATTAGTCATAAGGTTCAATAGTCTGAAGGTTCGTTAGTCCGAAGCTTCCCCGAACTCTAACACTAACCCTAACCCTAACACTAACATTTGGACTAATGAACCTTCAGAATATCACACCAAATGTTCGGATTAATTAAATTTATTTTCGGACTATCGAGCGGTAACCATGGTAACTACCCCGGGTATAGGAAATTTGTGTGTTCGGATTATCGAACCTTCGGACTACCGAACCTTTGGACTATTAAACCTTCAGACTATCGAGTGCCCCCTGTGATTGCGTATGACTTTATGTGTGAGATGGTGTGATGGTGTGAGAAATTATGTGTGTGTGATTCAGTGTGGGTATATAGGTATTTGTGAGTGTTTTTGATTCCGTGAGTGTGTAAGACTGCATTTGTGTGCAAGTATGTATGTGATAGTCCCTCTTCTGTGTTCTAGTTCTATTCTGACCATCGTTGCTCTGTCTCTAATAATATAAAACAATATGGTACAAAATCACATGTGTAAAGCATCTTTCACAAAGGGAGGACTTCCCAGGGTGCTGAACAGTTAGGGATTAGGATTGAGGGACTTGGGGTCAATTAGGGTGGTAGGCAGGGGAGTCTCAGTTGGTGGCCAAAGGCACGGTCAAAGAGGAGTCTTGAGGTGTGGCTTTATTGAGGCAGGGAGAGAGTGAGGAAAAGGGAATATGGGATGCAGTTCCAGATGTTTGTGGCAGAGAGGCTGAATCGCTAATTTTGAGGTGGGCCTGGCAGGGGACACTGAGTAGGCCGGCACTTCCTGAGTGGGGAGAGGGACAGGTTCATAAGGGTTTAGCAGTTCTGAGAGGTAGGAGGGTACAGTACAAGGCAATTTGGACTCGATCCTCTGAGGGATGGGATGTCAGTGGAGCTGGTCGAGCCTCAGAGTGATGGAGTCACAGAGCCTGGTGTAAGAGAGGACATGCAGAGTTCTAGGTGATCCGCAACTTGCGTTGGGAAGGCCGACGAGCAGGGATGTGAGGATGCTGTGTAAAGATCTTGTATAGGGTCTCACTCCCACATGGCAGATTCCCTCCCCACTGTCTGATTTAACAATTCACTGGTTTATTTTATTGAAAATCACATCAGGCTTTAAGTGAATCCAGATAAAAATTCTAACCCACAGATTCTCAATCTCTGAGTGGTGATTTGCACAGAAGTGGGTATTCATGGGGCTTATCTTACCCTCACTCTCAGGCGTATCTCACTCACTCTCTCAGTGCAGAGGCTGAGTGGGGGATACAGTAACTGACTCATGTCTAAACCCGTGGTGTTGGCATGCTTGTTCTGTGTTAAATCATTGTTTAAGGTGTTAATGTCTGAGGCAATGACTCCCAGCCAGGGACTTCCCAACCACATCTCCACTTCCCACTTCTTAACCACTGCTCCCTCTCCTAAAATGTGGAGTCCTGTAGATCAGACTACTGTAGTCCTGTAGTCCTATAGATCCTGTTAGATCACTCAACTTATAAGTGTGAGACCTGTGTTTCGAACCCAGGCAGGTCAGGGTGAAACCGTGGGCAAGTTTTCTTACTCTACATGCCTAATAATAATCTGTCCCCAAAAAAATCTATAATCTATAATAAAATCTATAATGAATTGATCATTTTAATCCACGACTGTTTGTGGGTCACTACTGTGCATAGTTTGCGGCAGCATTTTGCCCGCAAGTATGCAATTAATTCACTTTACAGTATACTCTATTCATGTTGAAAAGATGTGAAAAGCGCTATATCAAAGGCAAGGATTATTATTATAAATGTTATCAAAATGGCTAATGGGATGTTGGCCTTTATCTCAAAGGTCTGCAATATAGAGGAGAGGAAGTGATGCTTTAACTAAATAGAGCCTTGGTCAGACAGCAACTGCTACACTGGGTTCAGTGTTGGGCATCACACCTCATGAAGGATATATTGGCTTAGTGGGAGGTGGTGGTGGGGAACGGGTGGTGTTTGCAGTGCAGATTCATCAGAATTATATCAGGTTTTAACAGGTTAAATTATCATGACAGGTTTCATAAACATGGTCTCTATTCAGGAACAAAGGAACAGGAATAGGCCATTCAGTCCTTTGACCTTAATAGCATATGAACATAAGAATTAGGAGCAGGAGTAGGCCATTCGGCCCCTCGAGCCTGCTCCGCCATTCAATAAGATCATGATCTTCTCACCTAACTCTGATTACCTCCCCTATCACCATATCCCCTAATCCCTTTATTGTTCAAAAATCTAGCAGTCTCAGCCTTGAAAATGTTCACGGACTGAGCATCTACAGCCTTCTGTGGTAGTGAATTCCATAAATTCATTGCCCTCTGAGTGAAAAAAATGTTTTCTCAACCCTGTTCTAAAAGGCTGACCCTTAATTTTAAGACTGTGACCCCTGGTTATAGATTCTCCTACCAGGGGAAACAGTCCTACTTTATCTAGTCCTTTAAGAAGCTTATATGTTTCAATAAGATCCCCACTAATTCTTCTGTACTCTAGAGAATACAGCCCTAGTTTATTCAACCTATCCTCATAGATCAGTCCCCTCATCCCAGGAACTAACCTAGTGAATCTATGCTGCACGTATGTGTCAAGTATGTCCTTTTTTAAATAAGGAGACCAAAACTGCACTTATTCTGCCATTTAGTTAGATCATGGCTGATCTATGAACCTGATCATAGAATCATAGAATCATAGAATTTTACGGCACAAAAGGAGGCCATTCGGCCCATCTAGTCTGTGCCGGCTCTTTGAAAAGAGCGATTCAATCCCATTGCCCTGCCCGCTCCCCATAGCCTAATAGACCCGTTCTTCCTAAATAAAGATCTAATTCCCTTTTAAAAGTTGTTATCGAATCAGCCTCCACCACCTTTTCAGGCAATGCATTCCAGATTCGAACAACTCGCTGAGTGAAAAAAATTCTCCTCAGCTCCCCTCTACTGCGCCTTGAAACTATTTTAAATCTGTGACCACGAGTCACAGATTCACCCACGAGTGGAAATAGTTTTTCTAATAACCCTTTCAATTCCAATGTCCCACTTTCTCCCCATCTCCCTTAATACCCTGACTTACCGAATATTAATCAACCTCAAGTACATCCTTGAATTTAACAGGTTGAGGAATGATCTGATTGGGATTTCTAAAATAATCAAGACATTCAATTGGGGAGGTATAGGGAAACAGAATCCAGAACAAGGGCCACAGTCTTAAAATTAGATCCAGGCCAGTTCCCAGTGGAATCAAGGTAGAGTTTTATTGAAAGGGTAATTGAAATCTGGAATTCTCTTTTCCAAGGACTGTAGTTGCTGGGTCCATTCCCATTTTCAAGCCAGAGATAGATAGATATTTGTTAGGTCAGGGTATTAAGGGATATGGGCAAGGGCAGGGAATTGGAGTTGAATTTCAGATCAGCCATGACAGAACAGGCTGAAGGGACGTACTGCCTACCCCAAACCAAGCCGGGGACTAACAGTGTGTGAGAGAGAGAGTGTTTATGTCATTTAGTGTTTGAGTGCAGTTGATTTTGTAGTTGTGAGATTCTGTGTGTATGACTGTATGTGTGACTGTCTGCGTGTGAGGATGTGACTCCATCTCCCCCATCCTAACCCAACCATTGGCTCCCCATCATCCAGAGGATCCAATTCAAGATCCTGATCCTCACATTTAAAGCCCTCCATAACCTCACCCCGCCCCCCCCCCCCCCCCCCCCCTCCACCACACCCCACCAACCCGACATCTGTGATTTTGTAATCCCTTACCAACCTGCCTGCCTCCTCTGCTCAGCAGGCTCCGGCCTGCTCCATGTCCCCAGACGCACCCACCACCCCTTGGCCAGCCTTTAGCCACGCTGCCCCCAACCTCTGGAACTCCATCCTGCAGTCCATCCACCTCGCCCCTCCCTGGCCTTCTTCAAATCTCACCTCAAGACTCTCCTCTTTGATGGACCCATTGGCAACTCCTAATTCCCCCTTCCCTCTTCCCCCACTGTCCTCAGCTCAGGTCTGAAGTGGTGACTGTCCAGCACCTTGGGTTGTTCTCCTGATGTGAAAGGCACTATACGAGTGTAATTTTGTTGTTGTTTGAATGTGTGTGAGTCTATATCTGTATGGAAATGTTGAATATGTGTATGTGTGATTGTCCCCGTCATGTCTGTAAAGATCTTGTTTTGGATATCTCTTCCACAGGGCAGATTCCCCTCCGACTGACTTGATTATTCTCCAAATTATTTTATCAGAAATATAAACGTCAGCCTTTAAACAAATCCAGATCAAAACTCTAGGCCAGAGGTTCTCAATAATGATAATATTAACAATTTTTACATTTGATATAGTGCTTTTCACATCTTCTAGAGGTGTCAAAGCGCTTCACAATATATAGAGTAAAGTGAAGTGACAATTGGCTGCCACATCTGTGGGCAAAATATGGCAGCCAATTGCGCACAGCAGTAGCCCACAAACAGTTGTGGGATGAAATGACCAATTTATTGTTGTTTTATTTTCATCAAGGGATTTGGGATTTAATCTTTCAGACATGGGAGTTCTGAGCATTCATAGGATCTGACTTACCCCCTCCTTCCTCTCTTAACCCACTCTCAGGGCAGTGAGAGCCTGTTTGGAGGGTACAATGCAGATACAGTGCATTGTGTGTGGTACAGGGCAGAGGGAGTCACTGTCTGACCGAGTAACAAGTGACAAGATGTGGACACAGCAGCTCATTGGTGTATTGCAGGACATTGCTGACTCGTATCTAAACCCATGCTGTTGATGTGTTTGTTCTGTGTTAAATCATTGTTTATGGTATTACTGTCTGAGGCGTTGACTCCCAGCCAGGGACTTTCCAACTCAGCTACACTTCCCCCACTCCTAAACCACCGCACAGCTTTCTAAACCTCTGCCTACCCCTCAGTGAGCCTGGGCTATCACAGTATGAGTGTGTGTATGATTTTGTGTACGTGTGACTTTGTGTCAGTGTGTTTGTTGCTTGTGTGTGTGACTGATATGTGCATGGAATTGTGTGTGCATATTATCCCCTCTCTCAGGCCTGTGCTACCCCCTCTCTCAGGCCTTTATTACCGCCTCCCTCAGGCCTTTGTTATCCCCTCTCTCAGGCGTTTGTTACCCCCTCTCTCAGGCCTGTGCTACCCCCTCTCTCAGGCCTGTCAGACACCCGGCCGACCAACAAAATTTATAAGTACAGTATGTCGAAGAAAACCCATTTTATTTATTTTTTATATTCCTGCACAGCTTAGTATTATAATTTATTTGTGATGTTTCAGTAAACAGTGGGGAGGAGCAATAGTTTTCTTACAATAATAATCCTTACATTGGATATAGAATTATTATTATATGAAGAGATTATCATCTAGGAAAAACGGATCCATCAGTGAACTTACAAGAGGGTTCCTACTTACTGCTAGGTAAACAGGCGTGTGGAGCAAGCCTCACTTTTGCCCTGCCCAGGAATCAAATCCAGGTCAATCAATGAATGAATCAATGAATCAATTAATGAATCAATGAATTAATCAATCAATCAGAAAGTGGGGTGAGAGAGAAAAGGGAGGAAAGGGTAATGGGGCTATGGTTGGGGCTGGGGTTGGTGCTGGGTCTGTGGTTAAGGGTGATGCTGGTGTTGGTGATAGGATTGGTGTTGCGGCTACTACTGGGCTATGGTTGGGGCTGGGCTAAAACTGGGGTTGAGGCTGGGGCTGGATTTGAGGCTAGGCTATGGTTGGGGTTAGGGCTGGGGCTCTGTTTGGTGTAAGGGCTGGGCTTGGAGTTGAGCCCATAGTTAGCCTAGAATTGCACTAACTTTTGGGCTGGGGATTGGGCTGGTGTTGTGTCTGGGGTTGGGGTGAGGCTGGGTTTGGCATAAAGTTGGGGCTAGGGTAGGACCTTGAGGTTGGATCAAGTTTGGGGGCTAGTATTAAGTTTGGGTTCATTTCAATCCAAGACTGTTTGTAGGACACTGCTGTGTCACAAATATTACTCTTTACAGAAAATGTCAAAAGTGCTATGTCAACGCATGGACGATTATTATTATTATTATTATTGTTGTTATTATAAGGTTGGGACGGGGTTCACCTTCAAGACCATTCACGGCCTTGCCTCCTTACCTCTCTGAACTGTTGTCCGCCTATGAACCTCCCCGTACCCTCCGTTCAGTGGGCTCTGACCTGCTCTGTGTGCCCTGCCTGACTCGCCCTACCATCGGTGGATGGGCTTTCAGCCTCTCTGTTCCCACACTCTGGAAATCCATCCCGCAGTCCCTTCGCCTCGCTCCCACCCTCTGCTGCTTCAGTGCCGGCCTCAAGACCCTCTTCTTTGACCGTGCCTTCTGCTGTCCTCCCAACTCTCCTCCCCTATTCCTAACTCTCTCCCACCCCTCCCCCCTGCCCTTCCACTCTCCCTTGCTCGGGTCCAGTCCTGACTGTTCATTGCCTTGGAACATCCTCGCGACATGAAAGGCAATCTATAAATGTAATTTTGTTGCTGTTATTGGGTTTGAGGCTATTAGATTTGGGCGCTGGGGTTGGGCTATGTTTTGTGCTGGGATTGGGCTATGTTTGGGGATGGTGCTGGTAGAAGGCATGGGGGCCTTATACCAGTTCTGCATGGTTGGGGCTGGTATTAGGCTATGGTTGGGGCTGGTATTAGGTTATGGTTGGGGATATGATAGGAGCTACGGCTTGGATTGGGTTTGCAGTTTTATTTGGGTCTACGGTTGGGGCTGGGATTGGGGCTATATTTAGGGCTACGGTTGGGGTTCAGTTAGACCTATGGTTGGAGCTGCGGCTATGGTTGGGGCTATGATTGGTGCTGGGTTTGGGGTTGGTGCTATGGTTAGGGTGGAGTTGGGGCTATGGTTAATAATAATCCATGTATTTGAGATAGTGCTTTTCTCATCTTCTAGACGTCTCTAAGCGCTTCACAAAATATACTGTAAAATTTACTGTACATTTGTGGGTGAAATGTGGCAGCCAATTGCGCACAGTAGTATCCCACAAACAGTCATGGATTGAGTGACCAAATTATTACAGTTTTTTCTTGAGTAATTATTATTAGGCTTATGGAGTAAGGAAACTATGGTTGGAGCTGGTGATGGGGATATCATTGGGTTTGTGGCTCTGGAGTTCCAATATTGTTCAATATGTGACAGTAGTTTGCTGAAGTCTCCCAGCAACAAGTGAGTTGTGAGAGGCGGCCGTGTGATTGGTGTGGAGAGGAGTCAGGCACTGGGCTGGGAGGTGTGAGAGTCAGTGAGAGTTTCTCACCCACACTGAGAGCAGTCGGCAACATGGGAGCAACATTCCTCATCACCGCGACCCTGATCCTCGCCCAGGCGGTGGGGGCTGCCAAATGTGAGACTTTACAGTAACAGTCATCCATGTTCTATTACAGTCAGTGTTATTACAGTCAGCGTGTAACTATAGTGAGTGTGTTATTACAGTCAGTATGCTATTACACCCCATGTTGTTAGCGTCAGCATTATTACAGTCAGTGTTATTACAGTCAGTGTGTTAATGTGGACCGTGTTATTATTTATCGTGTGTTATTACACTCAGTGCTATTACTGTCGATGTGCTAATGTTAATGCCGACAGTGTCAATGTGAGGGATAATGTGTTATTACAGTCAGAATGATGACCAGTGTGTTATTCCAGTCAGTGTGTGAGCATTTTTTTCAGTATATAGAGTGTGTAGAATCAGTGTGTATGTATAATGTGTTCTGTGCGCCTCCTAATGAATGAAAGTTGGGAGCGAGGGGGCAAGGCAGAGATCTAACCATAGCCCCAATGTCAAAGGCATAAAACTCTGTACCCCCATCACCACAGCTCTCACCTGGCTCCACTCACTCCCTATCATACACTAAACTCTGTACCCTTATTGCCCCAGCTCTCCACTGGCTCCCAATCACTAAACGGATCAACTTCGAGATCCTCACACTAGTTTAAAATCCCTCATGCCCACATACCTACCTACATCAACAACAACAAAATTTAATTGATAGATGCCTTTCACGTTGGGAGGATGTCCCTACCTCACCAATCTGCTTAGGCCCCCCCACCCCACCATCCACTGCCTACACTTGGCTGGCTTCGACTTTCTGTTCAATCCTTCATTCTGTTCAACCCTCCACTCCACCATCAGTGGCCGGGCTTTCAGTCAATACACCTCAAAGCTCTGGCATGTGTTCCCTTGATCCCTCTGCCTTGCCCCCTCGCTCCCCACTTTCAAATCCCACCTAACGACCTTTCTTTTTATTGTGCTCATGGTCACCCCCTCCCCCACTCCCTCTCCCCCTGGCTCAGTGCCAGACTCTGCCACTGGGAAGCGCCCCGGCACACTACCCCACATACTGGGCGCTGTCTGTTGAAGCAGTAACTGACCAGCGCCTTGGGACATCCTCCTGATGTGGAATGTGCGATACAAATGTAATTTTGTTGTTGTTGTTGTTGTCTATTATTACATACTGTTGTTGTGTGAACAATGTGTATAGTGTCTGCTGTTTGCGCTGTGTTTGTACAATGTGAATCATGCATATACAGTGTGTGTGTACAGTGTATGTGTGCATTTTGTATGTACAGTGTCTTTACAGTGTAAATACACACCGTGTGTTTTGTATAGTGTTTGTGTACAGAGTGTGCAGTGTTGTATAGTGTGTATATTGTGTGAACAGTGTCTGTACAGTGCCTGTGGTGTATGTCTACAGTGAGTGTTTAGTGTGTATGTGTATAGTGTGTGTACACAGTGTGTAGACATGGTATATGTTGAGTGTGTTCGCCGTGTGTGTTCAGTGAATATAGTGTGTATCTACAGACTCTGCGTACAGTGTGTGTACAGTATGTGTGTACATGTGTTTTTGTCGAGCTCCTGGTTATGTGGAGCTCCTGCAGCTCAGTGGTAAGAGCCTGTGTTCAAATCCAGGCAGGTCAGGGCAAAACCTCGGGCAAGTTTCCTTACTCTACACGCCTAATAATAATCCGTCCACAAAAACCAACAATAATAAAATTGGTCATTTCAATCCATGACTGTTTCTGGGGACACTGCTGTGTGCAATTGGCTGTTGCTTTTCAAACACAAGTATATAATCAATTCACTTTACAGTATATTCTGTGAAGCGCTTTGAGACATCGATCGATAAGAAAAGCACTATATCAAAATGCAAGCATTATTATGTACTGTGTATTTACAATATGTGCACAGTGTCTATGTTAAGGGTTCTGTTATAATTTGTGACCCACCAATGAAGTAAGGATATGCACAAATGTGGTACAATTAAATTTATAAATTTAATTGTACCACATTTGTGCATATCCTTACTTTTATAAATTTAATTTATTATATTAATAGATTTATTATCTCAGATTAATTATAATAATTCTAATAATAATCCTTGCATTTGTTATAGCACTTTTCACATCTTCTAGACGCCTCCAAGCACTTCATAGAATATACTGTAAATGGTTAGTATAGTTATGAATGGTAAATAATCAAATACATCTTATGCATAACGATTAATTAACAATCCAATCAGAAGGGACAAAGAGTGAAGGAGATGAAGCAATGGTATTCGATGAGGCTTCTCAAAGGTTGTCCATCACAAACGGTTGTCCATCACTATCTCTCTGTTGAGATAATTAGCGCAAACCAGAAATACCAGCTGAGTAAGTGTTAGGTACCAAGGCCAGTCATAGGAGTGGTAGATACTATAATCAATCAGGATAATCTGATGAAGACACTTGGTCTGAAGGAACAGAACGATCATCATTAAACCCAGGGTCCCAGGTGATGATAGTGATGATGGTAACCACAGAATTATACAGCGCAGAAGGAGGCCTTTCAGCCCATCATGTCTGTGATGACTGTCCACAAGAGCTGACCTAATCAATCCCTCTCACTTTCTACCAAAAGCCATGCAACCTGTCCTTCCCAAATAAATAACAACTTCTCTCATAAAAGTTGTCATTCAATCAGATTCAGCTTAGGGGAGGAAGGACAGTTCATTGTCGAACAACAACAACAAAATTGTACTTGTATAGCACCTTTCACGTCGGGAGGATGTCCCAAAGTGCTAAACAGTCTGTTCGGGACCCGAAGGATGCTGGGTGGGGGGGGTGGGGAAGGTCAAAGTATGGGGGAAGGAGAGGGGGAGAGGGGGGAGAGTTAGTGAGGCAGCCGAAGGCGCGGTCGAAGAGGAAGGTCTTGAGACTGGCCTTGAAGGAGGAAAGGGAGGAAGCGAGGTGGAGGAGTTGCGGGATGGAGTTCCACAAGACACACAGATTCCTGATTGGCTTCTAGAGGTGGAGAGTATAACCGTGAATGCTGATGCTGCCAGTGCCTGAGGTGCGGAGGTGCTTACGCAAGCCAATCAGGAGGGTCTCTGATAGTGTGGTGTTTAGTTGAAGGAAGTTGTCCCTCATCCAGGACTCAATGTTGGACGCAGTCAGAAACGTCAGTACAACAACAAAAAAATTACATTGATAGAGCGCCTTTCACATCGGGAGGACGTCCCAAGGCGCTGAAAGTTCCCAGGCGCTTGCCAAGATGCAGTAGTCCTGGAGTCGAGGGTGGAAGCGGAAAGGTAGAGTTGGGTGTCAGCCGCATACATGTGGAAATTTACCCCATGTCTGGATGGTGTCACCGAGGGGGAGCATGTGGAGGATGAAGAGCAGGGGGCCAAGGACAGAACCCTGAGGAACTGTGTGTACACTGTGTGAGGTGTCTACAACGTGCAGTATTTGCAGTAGGTACTGTGTGTACAGTATGGAGGGTGTTTAGTGTGTATAGTGTGTGTAGTATTTACAGTTTGTAGAGTGTGTGTAGAGTGTGTGTGCAGTGATTACTGTGTGTACATTGTAAACACTGCACACTCAGTGTAAACAATGTGCAGTGTATGTAGTATTTAGTGTGTAGAGTGTGTACAGTGTTTACAGTGTGTACAATGTGTGTACTGTGTTTGCAGTATGTTTCCAATGTGGGCAGTGATTACTGTGTGTACACTGTGTGTGGTGTGTGCAGTGTGTTTACAGTGTATGCGCAGTGTGTTTACAGTGTGTACAATTCGTGTACCATGTATACAGAGTGTATAGTGTGTAGTGTTTGCAATTTGCAGTGTGTGAATAATGTGCAGTGTTTACATTGTGTACAGTGTGTTTATGTGTGCAGTGTTTACAGTGTGTGTACAGTGGATACAGAATGTGTAGTGTGCACAGAGAGTGTACAGTGAGTGTTGAGTATGTGCAGTGTTTACAGTGTACAGTGTGTGCAGTACGAGTAGTGAGTAGTGTTTACAGTGAGTGTCCAGTGTGTAGAGTGTGTGTACAGTTTTTAAAGTGTATGTGTGCAGTGTGTAGAGTGTGTGTAGTGTTTACAGAGTGTGCAGTGTGTGTAGTGTGTGTGTCTAACCTGTAGGTAGTTTGTGTTTGTGTCAGATTTACACGATGATTCGTTGGTGTACCTGTGTCAGGACCAGGACCAGGCCCCTGTCCAGCAGTTTGATATTGAGGTTGACTGGGATGAGCTGTTTTACATGGATTTTGCCCTGGGGAAGGAGGTCGCCCGCCTGCCTGAATTCGACGGGCACAGTATCCAGGGCGGAGTGGAGGGGGTGTTACAGGAGATTCAAACCTGTAAAATCAGCGTACGTGTCTGGAAACAGCTTTCACACGGAGACACCCCGGAGCCCAGCAGTGAGTCAGCAAATACACTGGGAGGGGGGGGGGGGGGGGGGGGTGTACAGTGCTGCGTGTGTTTATAGTCACTGTGTGTGTATATACAGCACACTGGGGGGTGTGTGTGAAGTACTCCCTGGCTCTTCCCGACCTCTCCCATCTCCTAGCACCGGCTCCTGCTCCTCCCTCCCCCCCAAACTCCGGAGATCCTGCTTTCCAAATTCCAAACTCTGGAATACTCTCCTTCAATCCCTCCGCTTCGCCCACTCTCCCCAACCTTTCAGGTCCCACCAAACCCCTCCCAACTGCCACCTCCCCACCGACACACACCACAACCCCCCCATACACCATCCCCCCACACATACACCACCCCCCCCACACACCATCCCCCCCCACCCACACCATCCCCCCCACACACACTATCTCCCTCACACACCATCCACACACACACACCATCCTCCCCCCACACACACCATCCCCACCCACACACACCATCCCCACCCACACACACACCATCCCCCCACACACACCATTCCCCCCCACACACACACCACCCCCCCCCCACACAACATCCCCCCCACACACTATCTCCCGCACACACCATCCACACACACACACCATCGCCACACACACCATCCCCCCCCACACACACACCATCCACACACACACACCATCGCCACACACACCATCCCCCCACACACACACACCATCCCCCCAGACACACACACACCATCCCCCCACACACACACAACATCCCCCCACACACACCATCTCCCCCACACACCATCCCCCCACACACCATCCACACACACACACACACACCATCCCCCCCACACACCATCCCCCCCACACACCATCCCCCCCACACACCATCCCCCCCACACACCATCCCCCCCACACACCATCCCCCCCACACACCATCCCCCCCACACACCATCCCCCCCCACACACCATCCCCCCCCACACACCATCCCCCCCCACACACACCATCCCCCCCCCCACACACCATCCCCCCCACACACCATCCCTCCCCACACACCATCCCCCCACACTCACCATCCCCCCCCCACACACACCATCCCCCCACACACACCATCCCTCCCCACACACCATCCCCCCACACTCACCATCCCCTCCCCCACACACACCATCCCCCCACACACCATCTCCCCCCACACACACCACCCGCGCACACACCATCCCCTTCTAGAAGTCAGGCTCCACCACATTTAAACATTTTAAGTCACCAGACTGCGTGGAGTGTCCTGTATAATAATACTGTTGTTGTGTGAGTGCTCTTTGTGTGTGTGTATCTGCCCTGTGTGGATGTTTGCTTGTGCTTTGTGTTTGTGTGCTGTGTGTGCACTCTCTGTTTGTGTGTACATGTGTGTGTTCACACGTTCTCATTGCGTGTCTGTCCAACGAGTCCTGGACAAGGGACAACTTCCTTCAACAAGAGTGTTGTCAACAAGATGGAGTCCCTCCTGATTGGCTTGCAACACCGCCTCTGCATCTCAGGCGCTGGCAACATCAGCATTCAAGGCTATACTCTCCACCTCTCTAAGCCAGTCAGGAATCTAGGCGCTTTGTTCGACCCTGAACTGTCCTTCCTCCCCCATATCCGTGCCATGACCAGTATTGCCTTCCATCACCTCCGTAACATTGCCAGACTCCACCACTACTTCACCCACCCATGCTGCCAAAACACTTGTTCACGCATTCATCACATCAAGGTTTGACTACGGGAACTCTCTCCTTGTCGGCCTCCCCAGCTCCTTCCTTCCCAAACTGCAAACTAATTCTGAATTCTGCAGCTCGTGTACTCTGCTGTAACATGTTCCGCAACCACATCACTCCCACCCTCGCCCGTCTCCACTGGATTCCCCATCCCCCAGAGAATCAAATTTATGATCCTCGTCTTCACTTTCAAAGCCATTCATGGCCTTGCTCCCGCCTATCTCTCTGACCTGCTGTCTCCCTATCAGCCCTGCCCATCCCCTCTGTTCAGCAGATTCTGGCCTGCTCCATGTCCCCCGCCCAAACCATCATCGGTGGCCAAGTTTTCTGCCTCTCTGCTCCCACATTATGGAACTCCATCCTGCAATCCCTTTGACTTGCTTCCCTCCCTTTCCTCCTTCAAGGCCAGTCTCAAAACATTCCTCTTGGACCGTGCCTACTGCTATCTTCTTAACTCTTCCCCCTCTCCTACTCTCCGCACCCCTGCCCTACTCCTTGTGTGTGAGGGTGTGTGTGAGGGTACTCCTTGTTTGTGCATGCCCTGTGTGTGCACCCTACCCTGCCCTTCTCCCTTGCTCGAGTCCGGACCTGACTGTTCAGTGCCTTGGGACGTTGTTGTTGTTGTAGCTCAGTGGTTAGAGCTCTCGCCTTACAAGCATGAGACCAGTGTTTGAACCTGTATTTCCAGGCAGGTCAGGGCGAAAGTTTCCTTACTCCACATGCCTAATAATAATCTCTCCAAAAAAAACACAGTAATAAAAATTGGTTATTTCAATTCACAACTGTTTGTGGGACGCAGCTGTGCGCAATTGGCTGCTGCATTTCATCCACCAATATACAATCAATTCACTTTACAGTATATTCTGTGAAGTGCTTTGAAATGTCGGTAAAATGTGAAAAGCGCTATAGCAAATGCAAGGATTATGATTATTATACTATATTGTATTGTGAGTTTGTGCCATATCTGGGTGCCCATCTGTGTGTAGGTCCTTCGTTTGTATGCTTGCTCTGTGTGTGTGTGCCCCTTGGTTGTATATATACAACATGTGTGTGTGTGTATGCACCCTGAGTGTGAGTGTGCCCCATGTGTGTGCCTCATATGTATGTGTGCACCATATCAGTGTGTGCTCTGTGTGTATGCCCTGTGTCCGCACTTTGAGATGCCATCCGACGTGGAGAGCACAGTAGAATTCCAAATTGTTGTTATCATAGGATCATAGAGCCTTACAGCACAAAAGGAGGCCATTCGTCCCATCCAGTCTGTGCCGGTTCTTTGAACAGTGTGACTCAATCCCCATAACCTAACAGACCTGTTCTCCCTAAATAACGATTTAATTCTCTTAAAAACTGTTATTGAATCAGCTTCCACCACCTTTTCAGGCAATGCACTCCAGATTCTAACAACCCGCTGAGTGAAAACATTTCTCCTCAGCTCCCCTCTGCTTCGTTTTGAAATTGTTTAAAATCTGTGACTACGAGTCGCTGATTCGCCCACCAGTGAAAACAGTTTTTCCTTATTCCCCCTGTCGAATCCCCTCATAATTTTATAAACCTCTATTAGGTCTCCTCTCAACCTTCTCTGTTCCAAAGTGAATAAACCTAGCCGATCTAGCCTTTCCCCATTCCTCAATCCTGGTACCATTCTAGTAAACCTTCTTTGCACCCGTTCCAATGCCGTAACATCCTTTCTATAGTGTGGTGACCAGAATTGAACACAGTACTCCAGCTGAGGCCTAACCAAAGTTTTATAAAGGTTAGTCAGCACTTCCTGACTTTTGTACTCTATGCCCTTATTTATAAAGTCTTGTATCCCATATGCCTTCTTAAAGGCTTTGTCTACCTGACCTGCCATCTTCAAAGAGTCAATAACTCAAATCCCCAGGTCTCTCTGTTCCCTCGCACACCTTAAAGTTGTACTATCTAGCCTATATTGTCTCCCCTCATTTCTTCTCCCAAAATGTATAATCTCACACTTCTCTGCATTAAAATTATTGATGAGTGTGTCCCATGTGTCTGAGTGCTGAATGTGTGTGCCCCATGCTTGTGTTTGTGTGCCCATGTATGTGTGTCCTGTGTGTGTGCCTCATGCTTGTGTGTGTGCCTGGTGTGTTTGTTTGCCCTGTATGTGTGTGCCTGGTGTGTGTGCGGATGATCACCCAACTCTACCTCTCTGCCTCCACATTAACTCCAGGCTACTGGTGTCCTGACAGACTGCCAGTCAGACGTCAAGTCCTGGTTGAAAGACAACTTTCTCCAACTGAACGTCAGCAATACTGAGGCCCTCCTAATTGGCTTGCCTCTGCACCTCAGACACCAGCAGCATCAGTATTCACAGATGTACACTCCACCTCACTAAGCCACTCAGGAAGCTGGGTGTCTTGTTTCACCTGGAACTGTCCTTTCTCCCCTATTTCAGTGCCATGACAAGCAACTGCCTTCCACCTCCGCAACATCACCCATTTCCATCACTGACTCACTCCCTGCAGGTCGCTGAAACTCTTACACATGCATTTGTCACCTCAAGGCTCGACTACGACAATCCCCCTCCTTGACGGTCTCCTAACTCTGCCCTCCATAAGATGCAGATCATCCCAAACTCCACAGCTTGTATCCTTTCTCACACCAAGCTCCACTGGAGACACCATCACCCTTCCTGGCCCAGCTCCACTGGCTCCCCATTTCTCAAAGGATAGAATTCAAGATCCTTGTCCTCACTTTCAAGGCCCTCCTTGATCTTAAACCTCTACCTCTCTTACCTGCTGACCCCCTATCAACCTGTCCACCCGCTCCATTCAGCAGGCTCTGTCCTGCTCCAATCAATCCAAACTTACATTTATATAGCGCCTTTCACGTCGAGAGGACATCCCAAGGCGCTGTACAGTCAGGTAGGGACAAGAGCAGGTGAGGAGAGGTCAGGGCAGGATGAAAAAGAGTAAGAAAATTGACTGCATATTTATGGGTGAAACGTGGCAGCCAAATTGCTAGCAGTGTCCCACAAACAGTCATGTAAGTGGGATTAGGGGAACAATTGGGGAAAGATGACAAGGGGAGAGTTCAGGGTAGGGGGAAGGAGAGCATGAAAGCCGACTGTATATTTGTGGGTGAAACAGGGCCAAATTGCGCACAACAATGTCTCACAAACAGTTGCGGAAATGGGGCCAGGGGAGAAAGGGGGAAAAGAGGGTAAGGGGGAGAAGGAAGGAAAGGTGGGTTAGGGTAATGTCAGGTGGGAAGATGGGATAAGTGGGGGAGAGGGAGGGAAATGTGGGTGGGGGGCAAGATCAGGGAGAAAGGAGGGTAAGAGGGAAGAGGGAGGGAAGGGGAAAAGGGGAGAGAGAAAGTGGAGAAAGGGAGTGAGGGAAGAAGAAGAAGTTGGGGGGGGGGGGGGGGGGGGGAGGGGGGCAGGGGACAGTGGCGGGGGGGAATAAAACAACAACAATAAACAACAAAACCAACAATAGCCAATAACCACTCCTTGTCCTCACCACCCAACTGGACCATCTTTAAAATGGTGGGAAACAGGACCCAGTGTATTGACAGGCTCCAAAACCGACCGGCTCCTCAGCTGGTGTACCCGGTGACTTGGTGACAGCCCTGGTACCTCAGACACAGCATGTCCGGCCAGGTCGCACAGCAGCAGCCACACCGCTGTCTGGATCTCCCACGAAGTGATGCTCCATGTCTCCCGCTCAACCCATCCTACCATCAGTGGTATGGTAGGATGCCTCTCAGCCTCTCTGCCCCTATACTTTGGAACTCCATCCCCTCTGCCTTGCTCCCTTCTGTGCCTCCTTCAAGACTGGTCTCAAGACCGTCCTCTTTGATTCTTTCAGTCGCCCTCCTACTCTCTCTGCTCTCCCTCATCTCATTCATGCCCCCCAACCCCCCATTTTCTGGTCAATAACCCTGACCATTCAGAGCTTTGGGACTTCCTTCAGATGTGAATGGTACTTTACAAATGTAATACTGTATGTATTGTCGAAGTTATTGTTGTGTGCCCCATGTGTATGTCTCGTGTGTGTGCCCCATATGTTTGTTGCCCTGTGTGTGTGTACTCTTGGTGTGTATGTGTGTATGTATGCTCTGTGTGTATGCTCTGTGTGTGTGGTCTGTGTGTGTGCTCTCTGTGTGGGTTTGTGCTCTGTGTGTATGTGCTCTGTGTGATCTTTGGCTCACTACGCCAACTCCTTCCTTGTCGGTCTTCCCACTGTTCCCTCCACAAGCTGCAGATCATCCAAAACTCTGCAGCTCATGTCCTCTCCCACATCAGACTCCATGACCCCATCACCACCATCCTGCTCCAGTTCCCCTGGCTCCCCATTCCTCAGAATACTGAATTCAAGATCATTGTCTTCAATTTCAAGTCCATCCACGGCCTTGCACCCACCTACCTCTCTGACCTACTGACCCCTTATCAACCTATCCGCTTCCTCCGTCCAGCTCTGGCCTGCTCCATGTTTCCCACCCAACCTACTCTGCCATTAGCAGCTGGCCTGTCAGCCTCTCTGCCCCTATCCTCTGGAACTCCACCCCAATCCATTTGTCTCACTCCCTCCATTGCCTCCGTCAAGGCTGGCCTCATGACCATCCTCTTTGACTGTACCTTCGGTTGCTGTCTTGCCTCTATACCCTCCCTTATCTCAACACTACCCCAACCACCCCATCACCATGCTTCGGTCCTGACCCGTGACTGTCCAGCACCTTGGGATGCAAAAGGCACGCTACAAATGTAATCTTGTTGTTATTCTGTGTGCGGGCTCTGTTCATGTGTGCTCTGTCAGTATGTGCTCTATTGGTGTGTGTGCTCTACATGTGTGTTTGTGTATGTGTGCTTTGTGTGTGAATGTGTTTGTGCAGCATGTGTGTGCTGTGTATGTGTGTGTGCTCTGTTTGTGTACTGTGTGTGTGTGTCTGTGTGCACTGTCTATACGTGATTGTGTGTGGTGCACTCTGCATGTGTGTGTGTGGTGTGCATGTACCCTGTGTGTGTGCTGTGTGTGTTTGTGCTTTGTATGTGTGTGCTTTGTATGCATGTTCTGTATGTGTTTTTGTATACTCTGTGTCTGTACTCTGTGTGTGTACCCCATGTGTGTGTGTTCTATGTGTCTATATGTGTTCTGTGTGTGTGCTCTCTGTGTGTGTGTATACCCCATGTTTGCGTGTGCCCCCCGTGTATATGCCCCTTTTTGTGCCCCATGTGTATGTGTACCCTGTGTGTGTGCCTCCTGTGTGTTTGTGTACACTGTGTGTATGTGCCCTGTGTGTGCTCTGTTGGTGTTGTGTATGTGTGTTCTCTGTTTGTGTAGTGTGTGTGTGTGCTCTGTGACTTTGCCTTGGAGCCTCCTCCTAACGTGAAAAGCAATGTAATTTTGTGGTTGTTGTTTCTGTGGGCTGTGTGTGTGCGTATGCTCTGTGTGTGTTCTCTGCGATGCTGTGAATGTGAGCTGAGTGGGGGATGGAGAAAACTGTGTGTGTGAGCCAGGTGGGTGGTGTACAAACACTCACAATCACTCTCTCTCTCTCTCTCTCTCTCTCCGCAGTCCAGCCAGAGATTGCTGTTTACCCTAAGAAACCTATTGAATGGGGTGTGATGAACACGCTGATCTGCCACGCTGCTGGATTTTATCCCCCGGCGCTGATGATGAATTGGCTGAGGAACAACGAGCCGGTGAAGGAGGGTGTGAACATTACTGAATATTACATGGAGAAGGATTACTCTTTCCAGAGGTTCACCTACCTGAGCTTCGTACCCCGTCCTGGGGATGAGTTTACCTGCAAGGTGGATCATCGCAGTCTGAGGGAGCCCGCAGTCCACTTCTGGGGTCAGTGATGGGTTGGGTGGAAGGGCGATGGAGGGTGTGAGGTGGGCAGTGATGAGAGGAGGGAGGATGAGGTTGTATAGGGGGCAGAGAAGGGTCAGTGTGGAGCACCACAGCCTGAGGGAGCCCGCAGTCTACTTCTGGGGTCAGTGAGGGTGGGGAGGGGGGCTGTGATGGAGGGGGCAACAACAAACAACAACTTGGATTCATATAGCGCCCTCCACGCCAGATGGCATCTCAGAGCGCTTCCCAACAATGGATCCCAGGACTGAGCCAGGGGTAAGGGGAAGAAGCTGACCAAAACAGCGGTTGAAAAGAAAGGTCTTTTGCCAACACCTGAAGCTAGGAAGAGAGGGGGCAAGGTGAAGGGAGTGTGGAAGGGAATTTCAGAGCCTTGGGGCATAGTGGCTGAAGGCATGGCCACTGATGGGAGCAGAGGATTCAGGAGACACGGAGGAAGCCAGACCTAGTGGAAGGAAGGTAGCGGGTGCTGGTTTGGTGAGAGAGGTCAGAGAGGTAGGGGGGTGCAGACGATGGAGGGATTTGAAAACAAGAGCGAGGATCTTGAAATTGATCCTCTCCAGGACAGGGAGCCAGTGAAGTCTGGCAAGGACTGGGATAATGGGGGAGCTTTTGGTGGCTTTTCATGTGCGATATTGGCTGAGACGGTCGACGTGTTGGAGATGGAAGAAAGCAGTGCTGGTGAATGACTAGATGTAGGGGAGGAAGTACAATTGGGGGACAAACGTGACGTATAAGTTGTGTATGGGTTTGCGGAGTTCTAGGGGCAGGTCAGGAAGGTGGAGTAGGGAGAGCCATGCAATCAAAGACATTGATGAGAGCCAAAGAGTAAGGCTTCTGATTTGTCAATGTTTAGCTGAAGAAAATTTGTGCACATCCAGCTCCTGATATCTGACAGACATGCTGACAGATATCAGGGCTCCAAAGTGACGTTGAAAAATTGATTGTCATCCGCATACACGTGTGCCCCATGTCTGTGGATGACATCCTCAAGAGGGAGCATATAGATTAGGAAGAGGAGAGGCCCAAGGATGGATCGTTGGGGTTCTGTGCAGGTAACCAGATTAGAGCGGGAGGAAAAACTGTTTGTGGAGATGTACTGCTGGCCATTTATGAGGTAGGACTCAAACCAGGTGGAGGATATGAGGGCCTTTGTGAGGGTCTTAGGGGATAGCCTTTTCCATGGGTGGTAGAGTATGGTTGAGGTCTTGGTGGAGGAGAGAGGAATGTGAAAGAAGAAGGAAATGAGGAAGTGGTCCGAAATGGCCTTGTTCATAATGCTCACGTTGGAAATGTCAAGGTCATGGGTGATGACGAGGTCAAGGATGATGCCATGTTTGTGGATCAGTGAGTTTATGTGAAGAGTGAGGTTCAGGAAGGAGAACAAGGCAGTGAATTTAGAAGATGTGGTTCAAGGGGAGTTTAGGTGGAGGTTGAAGTTGCCCATTATAGGCGACATTATGGCCAATTAAGTCTACTTCTGGGGTCAGTGAGGGGAGGAGTTGTGGGGGGGTTGTGGGGGCGGTGAGGAGGAGCAGTGAGGTGGTAGTGAGGAGGGCTATCAGTGTTAGTGAGGTGGGGCATTGGTTGCGGTGCAGTGAGGGGAAGCAGTGAGGGGATAAGAACAAGTATTTCTGGGAGGAGGTATCTGAATATGTGTGTTGGGAGGTGTCTATGTGTGCCTGTGGGGGCTGTCTGATTTTGTTTGTGTGGGGGCTGTATCCACCCCCTACATTATCCTCTTTGGTGACATCATATGCAGAAATGGAGTTAATTTCCACATGTATGTGGATGACACCCAACTCTACCTCTCTGCTTCTACCCTCGACTCCAGGACTACCACTGTCCTGACAGATATCATCTGTCAGATATCAGATGAGAGCTAACTTTCTACAGTGGAAGGTCAATAAGACAGAGGCTCTCCTGATTGGCTCTGCGGCCCATCATCTCTGCCGCTCCAAGCTCCGTGATCCCATCTCCGCATCCTCGTGAAACTCCATTGGTGCCCCAGAGGATTTAATTCAACATACTGATCCTCATATTCAAAGTCCTCCATGGCCTCACCCCACCCTACCTCTGCAACTTCCTAATCCCCTACCAATCTGCCTGCGCCCTCCACTCAGCAGGCTCCGCCTAAAACAATGACTGTCCGGCGCCTTGGGAAGTCCTTCTGACATGAAAAGTGCTATACAAGTGTAATTGTTTTGGGTGTGTCTCAGTGTGTTGGTCAGTGGGAGGGTGTCTCAGTGTGTGTGGGATGGGGGTGGGGGCGGGTGTCTCAGTGTGTGCAGGTGAGCACATCACTGTATGTGAGGGGTGGGTGACTGAGTATGTATAGCGGGGGGTATCTCAATGTGTGTGTGGGTGGGGTATCTCAGTGCGTATGTGGAGGGGTGTCTCTGTGTGTGTGTGGTGGGGGGTGTCTCAGTGTATGTGTGTGTGGGGGTGCCTCTGTGTGTGTGGGGGGGTTGTCTGTGTGTGAGGGGGTGTCTCAGTATGTTTGGGGGGGGTTGTCTCAGTGTATGTGTGTGGGAGGGTGTCTCTGTGTGTGTGAGGGGATGTCTCAGTGTGTGTGGGGGTGTTGTCTCAGTTTATGTGTATGTGGGGCTGTCTCTGTGTGGGTGGGTGGGGGTTGCCTCATTGTATGTATGTGAAGGGGTGTCTCAATGTGTATGTGGGGGGATTGTCTCAGTGTGTGTGTGTGGGGGTGTCTCAGTGTGTGGGTGAGAATGAGTGTGTGGGTGTTTCTGTGTGTGGGGGGTTTGTCTTGCTATGTATGGGGGCTTGTGTCTCAGTGTGCATGTGTTTGGGTGTGCCTTGCATGTGTGTGTGTGTGTGTGTGGAGGGTTGGGGTGGGGATTGTGTGCTTCTCATTGTGTATGTGGGGGTGGAGGGGTGGAGGGGATGCAGTGTCTCAATGAGTGTGTTGGGGTTGTCTAACAGATAAGAGAACATTTTGCAAAGAATGACCTGAATATGACTGAATTTGCTGTAAGTTTTAGGCGGAAAGTGGGAAAGGCACAAACCAAAGTTTTACATTCACATATACTGTAGTTAACTTCGAAGGGATGAGATATGAATGAACTACAATAACTGGGCTGTTAATGGCTGAACAACAACAAAAACAAAATTAAACTTACATAGCGCTTTTCACATCAGACGCCGCATATACCCACATTCACACATAAATCTTCATTAACATGTTTGGGACAATACAATACCAGTACACACCCCTAAACACAAAAAGTTCCACATGTGCAATTCAACAGCCATGGTCCACAACAGATGTAAGAGGCAGCATGAAGCTAACAATGAAAATAAGGCAATGGCAGACTTGTTACATAAATAGTTTGCTTCCATTTTCACAGTAGAGGAAGAGGATAAAATACCAGCTATACAAAGGAATCTAACAAAATCTCAGGAGAAGTATTAAATGCATTTAATATTAGTAAAACATGGTATTGCAGAAAATAATGGGACTAAAAACAAATCTCGGCACAAGGGCGCACAATCATAAAATCAGAACCAGGGCATTTAGGAGTGAAATCACGCATAGGCCTGCGGGAATTTGGAACTCTCTCTCTTGCTCCCCATAAGGCTGTTGATTAGAAGAACATAAGAACACAAGAATTAGGAGCAGGAGTAGGCCAGTCGGCCCCTCGAGCCTGCCCTGCCATTCAATAAGATCATGGCTGATCTATTCTAACTCCACCTACCCGCCTTATCCCCATATTCCTTAATCCTTTTATCCATAAGAAATCTACCAATCTCAGTCTTGAATATGTTCAACGACTGAGCATCCACAGCCGTTTGGAGTAGAGAATTCCATAAATTCACTAACCTCTGAGTGAAGAAGTTTTTTCTCAACTCTGCGAAAGGGCTGAACCCTAATCTTCAGAGCAACCAGGTGAAATAGTCTCCCACTATCTAATCTGTCTTGCCCCTTAATAATCTTGTAGGTTTCTATAAGATCACCTCTAATTCTTCTATATTCTAGAGAATATAGGCCTAGATTGCTCGACCTATCTTCATAACTCATTCCCCTCATCCCAGGTACCAACCTAGTGAATCAACGTTGACTCCAAGGCGAGCACATAATTTCTCAAATAAGGAGACCAAAACTGCACACAATATTCCAGGTGCAATCTCACCAGGGCCCTATATAGCTGCAGCAAGATTTCCCTACTCTTATATTCTAACCCTTTTATAATGAATGCCAACATATCGTTAGCCTTCCTAATTGCTTGCTGTACCTGCAGACTAACTTTTTGTGACTCGTGTACAAGGACACCCAAGTCCCTCTGAATGCTAACACTATTTAGTCTCTCCCATTAAGAACATAAGAACGTAAGAAATAGGAGCAGGAGTAGGCCATTCGGCCCATCGAGCCTGCCCCGCCATTCAATCGTGGCTGATATTCTACTCTAACTCCAGCTACTTGCCTTCTCCCCATACCCCTTAATCCTTTTATAAATGAGAAATCTATCTAACTCAGT
Source organism: Hydrolagus colliei (assembly GCA_035084275.1). Classification (NCBI taxonomy): domain Eukaryota; kingdom Metazoa; phylum Chordata; class Chondrichthyes; order Chimaeriformes; family Chimaeridae; genus Hydrolagus; species Hydrolagus colliei. The sequence continues at coordinate 750,467 of CM068771.1, read as the reverse complement.
CTTGAATATGTTCAAGGACTGAGCATCAACAGCCCTTTAAGGTGAAGAATTCCATACATTCACCACCCTCTGAGTGAAAACGTTTTTTTCTCAACTCAGTGTGAAAGGACTGACCCCTAACTTTAAGACTGTGACCCCTGGTTTTAGATTCTCCAACCAGGGGAAACAATCTCCCACTATCTACTTTGTCATGCCCCTTCATAAACTTCCAGCTTTCTAAAAGATCCCCTCTAATTCTTCTATATTCCATAGAATATAGGCTCAAATTAATCAACCTATCATCTTAACTCATCCCCCTCATTCCAGGTACTAACTTTGTGAACCTTCGTTGCACTCCCTCCAAGGCAAGAACACCCTTTCTTAAATAAGGAGACCAAAACTGCACACAGTATTCCAGATGTGGTCTCACCAGGGCCATATACAGCTGCAGCAAGACTTCCCTACTCGTATAATCTAACCCTTTTATAATGAAAGCTAACATACCGTTAGCCTTCCTAATTGCCTGATGCACCTGCTTACTAACTTTCTGTGTTTGATGTATAAGGACACCCAAGTCCCTCTGCAATCTCTCACCCTCTAACAAATAACCTGCTCTGCTATTTTTGCAACCTAGATGGATGACTTCGCACTTCCCTGCATTATACTTCATCTGCCACCTACCTGCCCACTCACCTATCTATATTGCGCTGCTTTTTTAAATGTCATCCTTGGTATTAACGCTTCCTCCTACTTTCATATCATCAGCAAATTTAGATATATTAAGCTCGATGTCCTTATCTAGATCGTTGATGTGGATGGTAAATAGCTGAGACCCAAGGACTGATCCTTGTGGCACTCCACTAGTCACATCCTGCCAATCTGAGAAGGATCATTTATCCCTACTCTTTGTTTCCTACCCGTTAACCATTCCCTAATCCATGTTAATATGTTCCCCCAATTCCGTAAGCCCCTATCTTTTGCATCAATCTTTTATGCGGCACCTTATCGATAGCCTTCTGGAAGTCCAAATAGACCATATCCACTAATTCACCTCTATCTAGTTTACTCGAAATATCCTCAAAAAATTCTGTGAGATTTGTCAAACATGATTTCCGTTTTGTAAAGTCATGTTGAATTTGCCTAATTATATCGTGCTCCCCTAAATACCCCACTAAAATATCCTTAATCAAGAATTCTAAATTTTTTCCTATCACCAATGTCAGACTAACTGGCCTATAGTTCCCCATCTTTTCCTTTCCACCCTTTTTAAATAGTGGTGTGACATTAGTGATCTTCCAATCCATGGGGACTGTTCCAGAATCCAAGGAATTTTGGAAGAATAGACACAAAGCACCCACTATCTCATAAACTACCTCTTTTAAGACCCTGGGATGCAAGCCATCCGGACTAGGGGATTTATCAATTTTTAGTGTCAGCAGTTTCCCTAGCACCAGTTCTCTGCTAATGAAGATTTCCCTAAGTTGTTCCCTGTCATTTACCACTTGGTGTATCCCTATTGTTGGGTGACTTGTTGTGTCTTCTAGGGTGAAGACAGATGCAAAGTATTAATTTAGGGATTCCGTCATATCACTATCCCCTTCTAAAAAATAATCTGCTCTACTGTTTTTACCACCTAGGTGAATGACTTCACACATTAACAACAACAATAACAACTTCGATTTATATAGCGCCCTCCACGCCGAATGGCGCCTCATTACATTTCATCTGCCACCTACCTGCCCACTCACCTAGCCTATCTATATTGTGCTGCATTTTTTAAAATGTCATCCTCAGTGTTTATTCTCCCTCCCAATTTAGTGTCATCCGCGAATTTGGATATTTTAAGTTTGATGTCCTCATCTAGATCATTGATGTAAATTGTAAATAGTTGACACCCAAGCACTGATCCTTGTGGCAGTCCACTAGTCACATCCTGTGAATCTGAGAAGGACCTGTTTATCCCTACTTTTTAATATCCTTCCCGTTAGCCATTCTTCAATCCATGTGAATATATTTTCCCCAAATCCATGGATCTACCTTTTGGATCAAGTTTTTTGAGGCATCTTATCGAATGCCTTTTGGAAATCCAAATACACTACATCCACGGATTCCCCCCTGTCTAATCTGTTTGATATAACCTCAAAAAAATCTACAAGATTTGTCAAGCATGACTTCCCTTTTGTAAAGCCATGTTGACTTTGTCTAATTATATTGTTATCCTCTAAGCACCCCACTACAACATTCTTAATCAAGTATAGTATTCTAGAATTTTCCCTACCACTGATGTCAGACTAACTGGTCTATAGTTCCCCATCCTTCTTTCCCACACTTCTTAAATAGTGGTGTGATGTTTGCAATCTTCCAATCCATGGGAACCATTCCAGAATCCAAGGAATTTTGGAAGATCAAACACAAGACCTCTACAATCTCATGAGCCACTTCCTTTAAAATCCTAGGATGCAAACCATCAGGTCCAGGGCACTTGTCACATTTTGGTGCTAACAATTTCCCTTGCACCAATTCCTTGCTAATGCAAATTTCTCTAAGTTGCTGCCTATCATTAGCCCTTGGTTCATCTCTATTGTCGGCGGACTTTTTGTGTCTTCTAATGTGAAGACAGACGCAAAATATTTATTTAGGTTCTCTGCCATTATAATTCCTCTTGTCTCTGCCTGTAATGGACCCACTTTTACTTTCACTAGCTATTCCTCTTAATAAAAATTCTTACAATCTGACTTAATGTTCCACATTAAGTCGTTTACCACATTGCCTATCCTTCCTATAAACTGAAATCCCTGGTATATTTAAGTCCCACCCTAGATCTCTCTGTAACCATATTTCAGTGATGGCTACTAGATCATACCTATTTATATCTATCTGTGCCATTAATTCATCTATTTTATTAGGAATGCGTCATGCATTCAGATGAAGCCTTTTTAATTTCTTAGCATTTCCCATGCTCTCTGATGCCCTATCTACTTTACTGAACTTCTTTAACTCTTTTTAACATATTCTTTTTATCACTCTCGCCATTCTGTACTGTCACCTTAAATTTTCCTGATATTGCTGGTTTATGATTATTTCTAATTATTTCTCCCCCCCGCTCACCACCATTACTTGTTTAAACCTCTATTTACCTCCCTATTAATTCAATTTCCTAGGACATTTGTCCCCGCCCGATTCAAATGGAGCCCATATCTTTGAAATAGACCCCCTTTCCCCCAATACTGGTGCCAGTAGCCCATAAAATGAAACCCCTGCATTCTACACCATTCCTTCAGCCATGCATTCAAGTCACTAATTTGCTTATTCCTGTGCTAATTAGCATATGGCACAGGCAGCAATCCTGATATCACTACCCTGGATGTTCTTTGTTTTCATTTAGTTTCCAGCTCCTTGAACTCCCTCCTCTTCTCATCCCAACCAACCCTACCTATATCATTGGTACCTATGTGAAGTACCACAAATGGATCCTCACCCTCATATCTTAGATTATCCTCTAGCCCTGCTAAGATGTCCTTTGCCCTGGCCCCAGGAAGGCAACAGAGTCTTCGAGCCTCCTGGTTACGGCTGCAGATAAGTGCAACTGTCTGCCTGATAGTCTCATCCCCAATTACCACAACCTTCTGCTCAACTCCCCCAATATTGGAATCAGGTTTTCCTTTCACCATATGACCTGGCTTGACCTGACCTGCCTAGTTTCCTCAGCGACTGGAGGATAGCTAATGTTACTCCCTTGTATAAAAAGGGGCAGAAGGACAAGCCTGGTAACCACAGACCAGTCAGTCTAACATCGGTAGTGGGCAAACTTCTAGAGTCCGTAATCAGGGACAAGGTAGATCTTCACTTAGAAAGATATAGGCTAATAAAGGACAGTCAACATGGATTTGTTGAAGGCAAATCTTGCCTTACAAATCTGATAGAATTTTTTGATGAGGTAACGGAATGGGTGGATAATGGTAGCGCAGTTGATGTAGTTTACATGGACTTTCAAAAGGCATTTGACAAAGTGCCACATGAGAGACTTATTAGGAAATTAAAGGCCCATGGCGTAAAAGGGACAGTGGCAGCGTGGATCCACAACTGGCTGCGAGACAGAAAGCAGAGAGTTGTAGTGAGCGGCTGTTTTTCAGACTGGAGGGAAGTGAGCAGTGGTGTGCCACAGGGATCAGTTTTGGGACCATTGCTGTTTGTAATCTACATCAATGATCTGGACTTGGGTGTACGGAGTACAGTTTCCAAGTTTGCAGATGACACTAAGTTAGGGAGAATAGTAAATAGTGAGGAGGATAGTAGCCATCTGCAAGAGGATATAGACAAATTGGTAAAGTGGGCAGACACATAGCAGATGAAGTTTAATGCAGAGAAGTGTGAGGTGATGCATTTTGGGAGAAGAAATGAAGGGAGGCAATATAGGCTAGATAGTAAAATTTTAAATGGTGTGAAGGAACAGAGAGACCTGGGGATTTGTGTTAGTGACTCGTTGAAGGTGGCAGGACAGGTAGACAAGGCTGTTAAGAAGGCATATGGGATACTAGGCTTTATAAATAGGGGTATAGAGTACAAAAGTCAGGAAGTGCTGACTAACCTCTATAAGACTTTGGTGAGGCCTCAGCTGGAATACTGTGTTCAATTCTGGTCACCGCATTACAGAAAGGATGTGAAGACATTGGAAAGGGTACAAAGAAGATTTACTAGGATGGTGCCAGGATTGAGGGACTTCAGCTATGAGGAGAGGCTAGATAGGCTAGGGTTATTCTCTCTGGAGCAGAGAAGATTGAGGGGAGACCTAATAGAGGTTTATAAAATCATGAGGGGTTTCGACAGGGCAAATAGAGAAAAACTATTTCCACTCGTAGGCGAATCTGTGACTCGTGGTCACAGATTTAAAATAGTTTCAAGGCGAAGTAGAGGGGAGCTGAGGAGAAATTTTTTCACTCAGCGAGTTGTTCGAATCTGGAATGCATTGCCTGAAAAGATGGTGGAGGCTGATTTGATAACAACTTTTAAAAGGGAATTAGATCTTTATTTAGGGAGAACAGGTCTATTAGGCTATAAGGAGCGGGCAGGGCAGTGGGATTAAATTGCTCTTTTCAAAGATCCGGCACAGACTAGATGGGCCGAATGGCCTCCTTTTGTGCCGTAACATTCTATGAATCTATGAATCTATGAATGTAAGTTCTGTTTGTGTTTCCTTCCTATATGAACCTGTTGGTCATGGTTAAAGCCTGAGGTTTCACTACCACTCTCCATGTTGTCCCCCTAACCTCCTGTCTGTCAGTCACCCTGTCCTGATCATAAGTGATAATATTGTCCGTACATTCCCTGAGCTCCAGGGGAGTGACTGGCTCCAGGATGAAGGTATGCACGAAGCTCTCATTGTCCCTGATGCTGCACAATATCTGCCCCTCTAAGCTGGAGCTTCCTCAGTTGCAGACATTTGCTGCAGATGTGATCACACCGCCCTTCATCAGCTCCTACACACCTGCCACGCCCTTGCTACCTCTCCCACCTTCACTATGAATTCATGTTTTATTTATTATTTTTTTTAATTCTTAATTAATTTTGTAAAAAGTATCTATATTTTATTTTTAGTGCTTGTAGTTATTGTTTGCTGGTTCAGAACAATTTGATTATGATGTAGCTCTGCCATCCCTATTTGATTTTCCTGCTGGATGTATTGTTTTTTAATTTGTGCTTTGCTCGCTCCGCCCCTCGCTCTCCTGTCTGTTATGACTGGATCCAGTCACATTGTTCAAATTGAAGTGAATAAATGTTTGTTAGGTCACAGAATGGAATGATAGGAGGCAAGGGCTGATAATTCGATTTGAGATACAGATCAGACATGATCTTATAGAATGGTGGAACAGGATTGAGTAGCTGAATGGCCTCCTGTTCCTGTGGTTTGATGTGTGTGTTGGTGCGTCTCAGATGCTGTTTGTGTCTTCACTGAATATATAGTACTGTAAAGTGGATTGTCTATATTTTATGGGCTAAATGTACCAGCCAGTTGTGCACAGCACTGTCCCCCCTTTGTCTTTCCCTATATGTTTGTGTCCCTTTGTCCCCCTCTATGTATACCACTGTGTGCCAGCTCTGAGCTGCTCCTCTCTCCTCACTCAGGGCCGAAGGTGCCTGAGGCTCGGGGCGGAGCGGGGACGGTGGTCTGTGCTCTGGGAATCTCACTGGGAATCATCAGTGCCATCGTGGGCATCATCTTACTGCTGAAAGAGAGGCAGCGTCTCCACGGCCAACAGCGCTCGCTCTAGTGAGTAACAGTGCAACTCGCTCACTCTTACACTGTCTGTCTGTGTCACACAGTGGTCTCTGCCTTTGTCACTGTGACCACTGGCTGTGTCACAGCCATCACCATCTAACCAGCTAAACCACATACAATAATGTCAGTTTATATAGCGCTTTCCACACTGGAAGGCGTCTCAGAGCACTTCACTAGCTTGCCATTGATATCACTGGCTGACGAACTTTCCCGCTGCTTATCCAGCTAGGACCAGCCTACCTTTTATTTAGGGGTTTGGATGCAGCGTTAACAGCAGCTGATTGAAAGGATTCCCTGCCCCAAGTGACTGAGCTGCTCTCCCAGGTCCTGCTGATGATCCAGGCTGGGGCTGTGCTGTCAGCAGCAATGAGAACCCTGGAATACTGGGGACCCTCCTGGATCAGGAACCAAACCAGAGAAGGTCACAGAGACAGGCTGGATACCCTCATTCCATTGCCAGGCAGGTCACCTTGGGGCGAGTTCAGCTCCGAAGCCTCAATGTGGTGTCAATGACACAGTATCCTGATCAGTGCCAGTGATGTCTGGGTCTCTCAATCCCAATGATTTACAATAATTCCCATTCTTGTGTTTTCTCAGGTGTGTTCAGTGGGAAAATATAATGAAAACTCACAAGGCAGAGCTTCATTTGCTCAGAATATCATGAGAAGCAGCTTAAACTGTGTCTGTCTGAGATTCCTTATTAAACTGATTCTGTGTGAAATACCTTATTACACTGTGTCTGTGTGTGAGACATTATTACATTGTGTGTCTGTGTGGGTGACCTTATTACTATGTGTGAGACATTAGTACACTGTTATTGAGAGATTATTACACTGGGTGAGAGACCTTAATCCATTGTGTGTGAGAGAAAGACATTATTGCACTGTGTGTCTGTGTGAGAGACCTTATTACACTGTGTCTGCGTGAGAGATATTATTATTTTATTACAAATCTCTTATTAAGACAACAAAATTACATTTCTATAGCGCCTTCCATGACGTTAGGATGTCCAAGGTGCTGAACAGTCAGGTGTCATGACCTGAGTGGGTTCCGGTTGGGGGTGGGGGGTGTGGGGGCGGGGGGGGGCAGGCTTAAATTGAGGGTGGGGAGAGAGGTAATAAGAATAATAATAATCGTTACATTTGACATAGCACTTTTCGCATCTTATCAACATCTCAAAGTGCTTCACAGTATATACTGCAAAGTGAATTGACTATATTTGTGGGCCAAACACAGCAGCCAATTGTGCACAGCAGCGTCTCACAAACAATCGCGGATTGAAATTACCTATTTTTATGAGGGTGACTGAAAGCAAAAAGGAGGGTCTTGAGTCCAGCCTTGAAAGAGGCAAGGGAGGCAACAAGTTGAAGTGACTGTGGGATGGAGTTCTAGAGGTTGGGGCACAGAGGCTGAAAGCCAGGCCACCAATAGTACAGCTGGTTGGGTGGGTGACATGGAACAGGCTGAACGGATGGAGTGTACAGATCAGAAAGGGCCAAGCCCGTGGAGGGGCTTAAAATTGAAGAGAAGGATCTTGAATTCAATCCTGTGGGGGATGGGGAGCCAGTGGAGGCAGGCGAGGGTGGGGTGAAGGATTTGCGAAAGAGGGCACGAGCTGCAGAGTTTGGGATGATCTGCAGCTTGTGGAGGGAATTTGGGGGGAGGCTGACGAGGAGAGAGTTGGTGTAGTCTAGCCTCTGTCTGTCTGAAATACATTATTAACAGGGCCAATAGAAAACTGTGGACTAATTTGCCAAAGGTTGTGGTGGCCTGCAGTGATGATGTTTTACTTCACTGCCAACATTTTTTCATTGATTAAGAACTAAACATGAAAGAAATAAGATATTATTAGTTTTGTTACAAATAAGGTAATGCTTTCTTCAACAAAAACTGGGTGGCTCACTCTTAAGGTTTGGTGGGTGGGGGGTGGGGTGTAGACAAGTGTGGGGTGATACCTGCCCATCCCTGCTGCATGTTTGAATATCTTGAGATCCACCAAATATCAGCACTATTTGCCATGCTCGTAATGTCTAGTGCTACCAGAGGTGACCATCTTCTCGGACACAAGGGCCACACACAGTCACAGAAAGAGAGAGAAACCTACACAGACAGAGAGACACACACTCAAAGACACATAGTCACAGTCACACAGAAACACATACTCACAGAAACACACAGGCCCAGAGAGACACATTTGCAAACACAAATGAGAAATATTCGCAGATATAGATAAATATAGAAACTCATGGACAGACACACCATTGCAGACACAGACATGCAGGAGGGGTGGATGAAGGGGGAATCCTGCTGAGTAAGTATCTGGATCTAGCAGCTAAATTATAAAACAGGACACAAGTGTGATAATCTGCAGGTGACAATGTGATCCATGTATAAATCAGAAAAGTGAGGAACAGATCAGCAAACAGCAATAACATGGTAGGGTGGGTCAGAAATTCATAGAGGTAGGCGGGGGCAAGGCTGTGGATGATTTTGAAAGTGTAGACAAGTATCTTGAATTCGATCCTCTGAGGGATGGGGTGCCAGTGAAGTCGGTCGAGGGTGGGTGGTGATGGGGTCACAGAGATTGGTCCAGGTGACGACACAAGCTGCAGATTTGGTTTTGGCAGCATGAGGGGTGAGGCAATGGCAGAGATGAGCAATATTGTGGAATTGCTGGTCATGGCCAGATATGTGAGAGAAATGTGGGGGTAAACACATGAACATATATTGGGGATTATTCAAAGAAATATGCAGTACAACACTAAACCAGTACATTCCCCAAAGACACAAAAGCTCTACTTGTGGTTGTTGTCGACAAATGAGGTAAGTGTCTCTCAAACGTATCAAATAGATATAAACAGAGTAATGAAAAGTGGAAAAAGGCATATGGAGAAAAAAATTGCAAGGCATATCAAGTGCAACATTAGGTTTTTTATAAATATATTAAGACAAATGGAATCGTAAAGGGGAATATGTGCCCATTGAACATAGATGTGAGAATATAATGGACAATAAGGAAATGTCAGACTTGTGAAATGAAACATTTACATAATACAACACAAAATTATATTTGAACAGCGCCTTTCACATCAGGAGTATGAACCAAGGCAGTGCACAATCAGGGATTTTGAACCGAGCTGAGGATCGGGTTCAGGGAGAGTGGAGGGCAGGGAGGAAGATGGGCAGGGAGGTTAGGTGGGTGGCCAAAGGTATGGTCTATGAGGAGATTTTTTTTAAGCATAGGAATGATGGTGGCTGTTTTTAAAGCGCTGGGAATGGTGCCAATGGACAGGGAAAGGTTTATGATTTCTGTTAGTAGGGGCAAGGAGGTGAAGTTGGGAGGTAAGGAGAGGGGTAGGATGGAGTGAAGGGGACAGGTGGTCGGTTTCATGTGGGTTCTAATGATGGTGATGGAGGAGGGAGAGACAGGTTTGATGGGGTGGAGGAAGGGATAGTTAGGAGCCAGGGATTGTGGGGTGATGGTGGTTGAAAGGGTAGAGGGATTGATTGATTGATTGGTTGATTGATTGATTGATTGATTGATTGATTGATTATCAATATTACAGTGGACAGTAGGCTCAGTAATTAAAAACTGGCAAAATTATGGTTTTGTAATCCAGGCAAATGGAGCTAATTGTAGTTCAATTGGATTCAAGTGGGGGCACAAGGAGCTCTTGGACTCCAGGCCTTCTGAGGTTGGGGAGCCTGGAAGAGGATGGAGATGGCTTACACGGGAACGGTGCCTGAAACAAGGCTGGAATTTGGCACCTATGTCGCTCATAATTCAATGGGACCCAAATCACAGATGGATCTGGTGTCTGGAGTAAGTGGACATGAAGCAAGGCCAAATGGGGATTGTAGACAACAACAACTTGGATTTATCTGGTGCCCTCCATGCTAAACAGTATTTCAGAGCGCTTCCCAATAATGGATCCCGGGCCGAGCTGGGGGAGGGGAAAAACGATAACCAAAAGCGCAGTCGAAAAGAAAGGTCTGTAGCCAAGGCCTGAAAATAGGAAGAGATGGGCAAGGCGAAGGGCAAGAGAAAGGGAGTTCCAGAGCAACCTCTCCTTATCCACCAGCACTGTTCCCACACCTCTAAAAATAGCTGTCATCACCCCCATCCCCGAAAAAATTCTTCGCGTCTCTACTCTCCAGCTACCGCCCCATCTCCAACCTTCCTTTCCTCTCTAAGGCCGTGGGACTAGTTAGAATTAGAATGAGTGCTGACTACAGCATGGAAACAAGCCTGGTCAAAGTTTCTAATGACATTCTGAATATCTGCAAACTGGGCTGTCTCTGCCTCCTTGACTTCTCTGCTGCCTTTGACACTGTCGACCACTTCATCCTCTCCCCTTAGCTCAATCTTCGTGGATCTGCCCTTCCCAGTTTCGAATCTTATCTCTCCCAATGACTCCACTTTCTCGCCACGAATTGCTTCTCCTCCAGTCCCCACAATGTCACATGTGTTGTCTCGCTAGGCTCTGTCATTGGCCTCCTACTTTTCAATATCTACATACACCCACTTGATGACATCAGCTGCAGACATAGGATCAACTTCCATATGCATGTGCATTAGGGTCCGTCGAAATGGAAATTTTCCGATTTAGATGCCAGGATTGAGGGACTTCAGCTATGAGGAGAGGCTAGATAGGCTAGGGTTATTCTCTCTGGAGCAGAGAAGATTGAGGGGAGACCTAATAGAGGTTTATAAGATCATGAGGGGTTTCGATAGGGAAATAGAGAAAAACTATTTCCACTCGTGGGCGAATCTGTGACTCGTGGTCACAGATTTAAAATAGTTTCAAGGCGAAGTAGAGGGGAGCTGAGGAGAACTTTTTTCACTCAGCGACTTGTTTGAATCTGGAATGCATTGCCTGAAAAGGTGGTGGAGGCTGATTCGATAACAACTTTTAAAAGGGAATTAGATCTTTATTTAGGGAGAACGGGTCTATTAGGCTATGGGGAGCGGGCAGGGCAGTGGGATTGAATCGCTCTTTTCAAAGAGCCGGCACAGACTAGATGGGCTGAATGGCCTCCTTTTGTGCCGTAAAATTCTAAAATTCTATAAGATATATCTATGGGCTCATATTGAGATATACCGAAATATCGATATTTTCAGGGTTTTCGTACTGTGCATGCGCGCGGATTTGGAGGTGCACGCGCATTCAGGGTCTATCTCCTCAGGAGGTAAATATTTCTCTCTCCTCCCCCCCCCCCCACACTGCACCACCCTGATCCCGACCCCAGCTCAGGTCTGAATCACTGACTGCAGGGCCTTGGGCCATCCTCCCAATGTGAAAGGCGCTATACAAATGTAATTTAATTTTAATAATAATCATTGCATATTTTGTAATGCTTCTTACACCTTCTAAATGTCTCAATGTGCTTCACAGAATGTACAGTAAGTGAATTGACTACATCTTTTATGGGCAAAACACAGTTGCCAATTGTGCACAGCAGTGTCCCACAAACAGTTGTGGATTGAGTGACCACATTTTTTTTGAGGGATTATTATCGGGCATGTGCAGTAAGGAAACTTGACCAAGGTATTGCCCTGCCTGGAACCCAGGTCTTTCGCTGGGTTGCAAGGCGATTCCTCTAAACACTGTGCTACAGGAGTCCACAATGCCAAATAACTCCATTCTGTTGTTGTTTCTATTGTTGTACTTGGCCTCCAAGATTATCTTAGAGTGGAACGATGATTTAATGTAGGTGAGGGTACAATAGTATGTTTTCATGAGGTCCTGGCAGACCTGCCAATGGACTGTTCACTTGGATTTGAACCACTTGGGTTCAGCAACACACACCTGTGTCTTGAGGTAGCAGAGGTGGTTGGTGACTTCTGTGAGTAGAGACAGTTCAGGAAGCGAGGGTAGCGAGGGCATCGAGAATGGTGGAGAGGGAGTTGTGGAGGAGAATAAACAAGAAGGTTAAATCAATTCAGGAGATAGGCCAGAGTGGGAGGAGTTCAGGTGACTCCATGGCAGTTTGGGGGTGGTGAAGGGAGACTTTTTTTCATGGGCAGTTGGAGATGGAGGTGGGTTGGGTGGCAGTGGGAAGAGGGATTGAGGAGTTGATTACGTAATGGACTGAGATGTGTTTTTCGATTATGGTGGGGCCAGACACTCTAAAGCCCTGAGTAATCACCAGGTGAAGCATATGGCCACTGATGTGGGAGGTGCAGTGGAGAGATTGTGAGAGGAGAGGAGAGTGTTTGTCAGTGTTGATGGAATCAGAGGGGGTGAAATGCAGGTTGAAGTCACCAAAAATCAGTAGGCATTCAGAGCAGAGGCAGAGGGAAATTAGAAGAATTGAGATGTCAGGGAGAAATGTAGGACAGAGTTTGGGGGATAAATTAAAAATGAATTTGCTTTCATTTTCAGTCAAACACCCATAAAGCACACAGTCAATTCACTTTATAGTATTGTATATTCTGTGAAGCACTTTGAGATGCCTCGAAGACGTGATATCAAAGTTATATCAGAGTTATATCAAAGGCAAGGATTGTTAGAGGAAGACGGCAGTACAAGGGAACCTAAAAGCTAAGTACTAAATGGAGTTTATGAGAGAAATACGTCAGTGAATTGCCATCAATTAATGTCCCACAAAGTCGTGACTTGAATGACCACATTTTTTTTTAAGAGATCATTATCCAGAATCTGGTAGTCAACTACCACTGGATTTGTACATATGCTAGGTAAACTGAGGCATGAGGAGTAAGTAAAATTGACCAACGTTTTGTTTCCCCCCCAGGAATCAAACCCGGGTGCTCTCACAGCGAGCACTCTAACCACTAAGCACAGGCTTTCAGATATTTAAGCTGTCACCAACTCTAGCCTCTGCTGCTGTCTCCATCTTTTCCCATCCCCTATAACAGCTGACCTTCCCCTTTCCCCTCTTTTGTGACTATTTGTGTGGAGTCCTGTAGCTCAGTGGTTAGAGCACTCGTCTTACAACTGAGAGACCTGTTCAATTCCAGGCAGGATGAAACCTTGGGTAAGTTTCCTTACTCCACACTCCTAATAATAATCTCTAAAACAAACAATAATTATTTGGTCATTTCAATCCACGACTGTTTGTAGGCCACTGCTGTATGCAATTGGCTGCTGTGTTTTGTCCACATATTCACAGTCAATTCACTACATTTTATTCAGTAAAGCGCTTTGAGACGTCTGTAAGACCTAAAAAGTGCTGTATCAATGCAAAGATTATTATTATTATGAACGAATGCACTTTAAGATCCTCACACTCATCTACAGGTCTTTGGCCACACCTTAGCTTCCCAAAGTTTCCTACTCCTCACTCCACCACTCTCCCCAACCATTCAGCTGGCTCAGTCCTCCTGTTTGTCCCTCGTCCCCTCCGCACCACCTTTGGTGGCTGTGCTGCCAAACTCTATGCTCTGATATGATATGAAGAGCATAGAGTTTCACCTTGTCCCCTCCTTCCCCATCTTCTGATCACACCTGGAGACCTTCCTCTTTGACCACGTTGATGGACACCTCCCCCTCCCCTTGTGTCAGTCGTCCCCCCCCCACCCCCTCCTTCCATTGTTAGTGCTCGGAGATGCTGCCTGGTGTCAGGTTGCTGGTGGAAACCAGGTTGTGCCTGAAGATATTTCTCTCCGACCGCGCTTACGGTTACCTTCCCCCTCCCCCAGGCTAGATCTCCAGCTCCGCCACTGTGAAGCGCTCTGAGACGCCGCCTAGTGTGGAGTGAGCTATGCAAATGCAACTTGTTATTATGTGTGAAGGAGACATTCGAGGATTAGGATCTGCCCAGAAACTGGTGACACACCATCCGGAGCTGCTCATTGGTTCCATTGAGAGTCACCCAGCTCCCTCAGCAGCTCAGACACAGGACTCCAGCTCACACACAGACCAGGACTGACCTCAGCACTGACTCCAATTCACACAGGTACACACATAGCCTGTAACACACACAGCCTGTAAAACAAAACATACAACCTGTAACGGACACACATCCTGTAACACACACACAGCCTGTAACACACACACAGCCTGTATCACACACACACACACAGCCTGTAACACACACACAGCCTGTAACACACACAGACCCACAGCCTGTAACAGGGACCGGTGATGTCTCTCTCTGTCGCTCTGTCTCCGGCGCTCAGCCTCCTGCTCCTCTTCTCCACCATCAATGTCTTCATTCCAGAGCAGAACATCCTGGCCGGTGAGTAACGGGGAGACGGCTCCGGGGGGGGGGGGGGGAGTGGGGGGGAGACCACAACACTGAAACCCTGACACTGAGACACTGAGACTGACTGATAATGAGACGCTGACACTGAGACTGACTGACACTGAGACCCAGACAGTGATTGACTGTGAGCCGGGAAGCCTGACCCCAGACTGTGGGGGAAACAGGGTAGAGAGAGGAGAGGCTGACAGTAACTTACCAGACTCCAGGGCGGCCAGTCTGGTGTTACTCTTAGGAACAGGCAAGTGAGATGCTGGGAAATACTGGCCAGTTCCCCTGACTTTGTTTGTGGGAAAATGTTTGAAGGCAATACTGAGGGACGAGGTTAGTGAGGATTCAGGTAATAGTTTAATCTGTACAGTCAGCAGGGATTGTAAATTCTAACCAATTTACTGGAGTTCTTTGAGGCAGTCAGTAAACCTGTGGTAAAGGCAATATTGGAGATGGTACATGGGGATATCCAGAAGGTGTTTGATAAGGAGGAGCCTCATAGAGTGAGGGCATTTGGACTAGAAGGACAGATGGTGGTTTGGACAGAAAGCTGGTTGAAGGACAGGAAACAGAGAGGATAACAGAATGTGTTTCCAGTTGGCAGAAGGTATTTAGTGACCTGAAACAAGATCTGTGTTGCGATCTCTCCTTTCCTCAGTGTAAATCAATCACCTCAACCTATATACAGGAGGTTCAGTATAATGTGTGTCTGAGCTGTGGGCAGGTAGATGGTAGCGATTCCCTCACACATTTCATGCTGAGCTGTGTTGCCCACAAGAAAACTTTCCTGGTTCCTGGTTTTGAGGATTCATCTAGTGAGGCTCAAACCCATGAATCGCACTGTGTTTCAACCCTGCAGAACCTGTCCAGGGCAACGATCAATGCCCTGTTCCTGCAGGAGTGAAGAATCCCACAATATAGCGGCTCCAAGGCCTTGTCAAGTGATGGTCTGCCCACAGAACCTCAGGGTGGTTCAGGGGCAACCAACACCACAGCTTTGGGGAGGCCATCCTGCTGTGATTCACCATCACTGATTGGAAGGAGCTAGTGGGGGGGGGGGGGGGGGGGGAGGAGTGGGGGCGGGGGGGGGGGTTGATGAACAGTGGTAGGTGTGATCTGTGGGGACGATTCTAAATATATATAGTCGACCAACCAAACCCAGAGCAGGGATGTGTTTCAGCTGCTCCCACAGCCATTGGTCACATCACCCTGGGCCAGTCATCCTGGGAAACTTCAACAATAACAACAAAATTACACTTGTATAGCGCCTTTCACATCAGGAGGACGTCCCAAGGCGCTGAAGAATTACTGCTTCAAACCCAAGCTGAGGATGGGGGGAAGGAGTTGCAACTTCAGCTACATGATAGAGGCAGGGGGGCAATCCTCCAGGGTTAACGTGCCGCTGGACAGCTTGTCCAGACTCTCTGAACATGGTGAGGGATGCGAGCTGTACAACACTCACAGGGAAGTCAACCAACTCTGTGTCAAATGGGTCAATTTACTCAGGAATTGATCTCCTCTTCCAGTCGAAGGCCCTCGCAGTCAGGAGCACAGACACCCGGTCGGTGTTCTTCTCTAACCATCGCCTCCTGCTGCCTGATCTGCACTTATGGGACGCCTGCAGGACAGGCAAGGAGCCATGGAAACTGAGTGTAAGATGCTAATCCCTAAAAATAGAGAGGAGTTTAGGAAAGAGTAACAGGGTGGGGAAACCCTGGAGGCCTCTGATACCTCCTTTGCAGATTGGTGATATATGGTTCTATCCCAGATTAAGCAGTTCTTCATCCCCAAAAGCGTGCAAATCATCTGAGATAAATAGTGGGCAGGTCCCGACTCGAGACCAGACTACAGGGCCTCCTCCAGCAGTAGTCTGAGAGTGACAATGTCAGGGAGGAACTCCAGGAGGTGAGGGGTCAACAAAGCTTGCTCTCTGCCTCCAAGGCATTTAAATTTATCATCGGCTCCAGATTCCACTCCATTGAGAAGGGTGAGATTTACTCATGCTTCTTTCAGAAAATGAACAGAGGCAACACTGTGATGGCTGGGATGAGGGAAGACATAGTCTCCCTACACATGGCATTGGGAGACATACAAAGGATTAAAATATCTTATTATGACATCCTATACCATGAGAAAGTCACAGGAGAGCACAGCCTCCCATGACTTCATATCACTGAGGTGCTGGACGAGGGGAATCAGGAGCAACTAGAATGCCGGCACTCTCTGGATGAGTTGACAAGGGCCATCAAACCCCACCAGACCGATAAGACTCCCAGGTGGGGACGATGGCCTCCTGGTGGAGCTCTACTCGGCTCTGTAGGACATGATTGGAGCTGCTTGGAGCCTATGACAGTATGCTGGGCAGACCCCATGAGAAAAGTTGTAGTCACCCTCCTCTACAAGCAGAAACTGGAATAAGAACTGGTGGCCAATTACACTCCTGAATGTAGATTACAGGATCCTGGCCAAGACAATCTCTGAGCAGATCAAGGCTGTATTCAGGCAGGTGATTTACCCTGACCAAACCTGCATGGTTCCAGGCTGAAGGATTTCAGATAGCTTTGTGCTATTCAGAGATATCATTGCCCATGTGTAGGAAAGGGAGATAGATGTCTGCTTGATCAGTTAAAAGCCTTTGACAGAGTGTCGCATGACTACATGTTTGATGCATTCTCCAAAATGGGCTTTGGGGAGGGGATATAGAATTTTGGACTGGATCTGACTGCTCTACAGAGACATCTGCTGTGCACAGTAAATGGATTTGAGACGGAGGCATTTCCCATCCGGTCTGGAGTTGGGCAGTGTTGTTCCCTGTCCCGGCTTTATTTGTCTGCTGCATAGAGCCATTTGCTCAGGTCATTAGGAGGAATGAGGCATTAGAGTTATCACCATCCCAGACAGCCACAGCACACAAGTCATAGTCTTCCTATACATGGTTGATATCACTTTCTTTTGCTTGAACCAGCGCTGAGTCTGGAACCTGCTGGACGGGTGGATGGACAGAGGGAGAGGGTGGTACTAGCTGGACAAGCAGCAGGAAAGCTTAACAGACAGTGATTCCAATGGCAAGCTATGTGGGTTTAGCTGTTTAAACTCCAGCAGTTACTCCAATGTCCATTCTGGGACCCCTCAGCCTTGCTTTTTGGCAAACAAGATATGCCCCTACAGGGAATGAGTGTGCACTCCATATCTCTTGAACTTCCGTGTGATGTCCATGTTAGTGATGAGAGAATATAAGACCTGTAAAATATAATTATAATATAATAATAATCCTTGCTTTGATATAATACATATTCTAGAGTCTCAAAGTGCCTCACAGAATATTCTGTAAAGTGAAATGACTGTATTATGGGTGAAATGCAGCAGCCAATTGTGCACCAGAGAGTTTCACAAACAGTCACGGATTGAAATGACCAATTTATTATTGGTTATTTACTCGATGGATTATTATCAGGTATGTTGGTGAGGAAAATGCCCAAGGTTTTCAATATATGAAGTACAGAATCGTTGGGTTACATGGAACTCTCAGTTTGGTTTGGATAATGGTGATGTGTCAGATATCCGGCTGGCTAAAACAAATTGATAGTGCTTCACAAAATATACTGTAAAGTGTAATGACTGTGTACTTTTGGGTGAAACATGGCAGCCAAATTTTTTATTGAAATTGTTCTTTTGAAGGGATTATTACCCTTGGGAAAGCAATTGGCTTTCAAATCGTTTCCTACTTAAGGGTATGTAAATCTAGTTGTGCAGAGTAAGGAAACTTGTCTAATGTTTCACTCTGCCTGGGAATCAAACCTGGCTGCTCTCGCTTGTGTGGCAAGACACCACAAAAAATAAACAACAGAATATATACAAGAACTGAAAGGAATGGGATTAACAGAGTACAGTATCTAATGACACCCACATGCACAGCATAGAACTGTCAGACCTCTGCGTAGCATTATCAGTGTCTCCTACCAACAACAACATAGCAAAATTACATTTGTATTGCGTCTTTCGTTTCGGGAGGATGTCCCAAGGGGTTTCAGATCTGAGCTGTAGTTCGCTATGGGGAGGGTGGAGGGGTGACCAATGGCATGGTTGAAAAGGAGGGTCTTGAGCTGGGATTTGAAGGAGGCTAGGGAGTAGACGAGGCGGAGGGACTGTAGGATGGAATTCCAGAGGTAGGAGGCAGAGTAGCTGAAGGCTCATCTGCCAATGGTAGGGCGGGTGGGGCAGGACAGCACATTGGACTCATTGGGGCTGGGATTTCATACAAACATATTTTAGAGAGGGATTCTCTTCATTAGTGTAATTTAAATATCTCAAGAAACTTGCCTCTTCCTGTGTCTCTTAATATAGATTTTCCTAAAATACCTGGGTTCAATTCCCGCAGTGCAATACCGTGGGCAGGTTTTCTTATTTTGGACACCTGATAATAATCCCTCAAAGAAAACAATAATAATTTGGTCACTCAATCCAGGACTGTGTGACACTGCTGTGCACAATCGGCTGCCGCTTTTTGCCCACAAAAATACAGTAAGTTCACTTTACAATATATTCTGTATACAGTATATAAATTCACTTTACAGTATCGACGTGAAAGGCTCTCTATAAATGCAATTTTGTTGTTGTATTCTGTGAAGCACTTGGTGATGTCTAGGAGGTTTGAAAAGCACAATACCAAATGCAAGTATTATTATTATTATTATTACTATTATTATATAACAGAAGAGATAGTGTGCATGAGGAGGGAGTACATGAACACACAGACCATTACTGCAGCCAAGGTGAGAGGTCCAGTGAAGAGTGAGGATGGACTCACTCCATGACTCACTGCAGACTTACATATAATAGAGTGATGGGCAGATCAGTGGCAAGTTTAATAAAATGAAGCATGAGGTGATTGGTTTGGGTAGAAAAAACATAGGGAGTACATAAAAAAAAGTATATTAAACCGGTCACTCCATCCAAGAGTTTTTGTGAGACACTGCTGTTCCTAATTGGATGGCCTTAAAACATAATTCACTTTAAAGTATATTCACTTGAGAGTATATTGTGTGAAGCACTTTGAGACATCTCAAAGATGTGATCACAGTGTGGCAGTATCCATACACAGTATACTGATTATTTGTGATCCAGGGTGATAGTCACAGGCTCCCTCTTCCTCACTCCCTGTCAATAAACTCTTCTCCCCCATGTCGCTCTCCCTACTCCCCCGATCTGCCCCTTCATACTCCCCTTCTCCCCAGCCTTTCTTTTCCAGGCTCCCTTCCCTCAATTGCTCTCCCGCAAGTCTCTCTACCTTTGTCCTTCAATCACTTTATCCCTCTCCTCCAGTCTCTCTTCCATCTTTTGTGCTCCCATTGGGCTGAATGGCATCCTCCGGTGCTGTATAATTCAATGATTCTCCCCTCAGTTTCTGTGTGTGAGAACTCTCCCATTTCTCCCCTCCCAAATTTAGTGTGGCAATTGGGTCAGTTGAGAGGTGAGCATGGAAGGGAGCACAGGTAGTGAGGTCAGCAGGAACTGGGAGTGAGGCCAGTAGGTATTGTGGGTGTGAGATCTCAGGGAGTGAGGCCAGTGGGGGTGTGCGGTCTCGGCGATTGAGGCCCGTATAAGTGGTGGATGTGTGAGATCTCAGGGAGTGAGGCCAGTGGGGGAGCGAGATCTCAGGGAGTGAGATCTCAGGGAGTGAGGCCAGTGGGGGAGCAATATCTCAGGGGGTGAGGCCAGTGGGGGAACGAGATCTCAGGGAGTGAGGCCAGTGGGGGAGCGAGATCTCAGGGAGTGAGATCTCAGGGAGTGAGATCTCAGGGAGTGAGGCCAGTGGGGGAGCAATATCTCAGGGGGTGAGGCCAGTGGGGGAACGAGATCTCAGGGAGTGAGGCCAGTGGGGGAACGAGATCTCAGGGAGTGAGGCCAGTGGGGGAGCGAGATCTCAGGGAGTGAGGCCAGTGGGGGAACGAGATCTCAGGGAGTGAGGCCAGTGGGGGTGTGAAGTCTCATGGCGAGTGGCGTTATTGGAGGGTGATGTCTCTTGGGGAGCCAAGCCCGTGGGAAATGAGGTCAATGAGGTCTGAGGTCTCAGAGAGTGAAGCTAGTGGGAAAGTGAGGTCTTGCAGGGAGCAAGGCCAGTGGGTAGTGGGGACTTTGGGAGTGAGGCCAGTGAGGGTGTAAGGCCTGTGTGGAGTGAAGTCTTGGCGAGCGATGCCAGTGGGGAAGAGAAGAGATTTTGCCCACAAGTATACAGTCGGCTTTCCTGCTCTCCTTCCCCCTACCGCTCCCCTTGGGTGGCAGATGGAATTTAATGTGGGGAAGTGTGAAATTATTCACCTAGGTAATAAAAAAAATGGATATACGGTATGCTAGAGGGGGAGAGGTAAGATAGTGTTAGTGTACAAAGGGATCTGGGTGTCCTTGTACACCAGTCACAAAAAGTTAGTTTGCAGGTGCAGCAAGCAACTAAGAAGGCGAACGGCATACTAGTGTTCATTTCAAAAGGTTTAGAGTACAAGAGTATGGAAGTCTTGCTGCAACTGTACAGGGCTCTGGTGAGACCGCACCTAGAGTATTGTGTGCAGTTTTGGTCTCCTCATTTAATAAAGGACATACTTGCCTTAGAGGGGGGGGGGCAGCGTAGATTCACTAGGTTAGTTCCTGGGATGAGGGGACTGACCTATGATGATAGGTTGAATAAACTAGGACTGTATTCTCTAGAGTACAGATGAATTAGGGGGGATCTTATTGAAACATATTAAGATTCTTAAAGGGCTAGATAAAGTAGACACTGAGGGATTGTTTCCCCTCGTAGGAGAATCTATAACCAGGGGTCACAGTCTTAAAATTAAGGGTCAGCCTTTTAGAACGGAGTTGAGGAAACATTTATTCACTCAGAGGGCAGTGAATTTATGGAATTCACTAGCACAGAAGGCTGTGGATGCTCAGTCCCTGAACATTTTTAAGGCTGAAACTGATAGATTTTTTTTAAATAGAGTGATTAGGGAATGTGGGGAAGCGGCAGATAATTAGAGTTAGGTCAGTAGATCAGCCATGATCTTATTAAATGGCGGAGCAGCCTCGAGGGGCTGAATGGCCTACTCCTGCTCTCAATTCTTATGGTCTTGCCATCTTTCCCCCCCTTTTCCCTTAATCCCACTTCCATGACTGTTTGTGGGACACTGCTGTGCGTAATTTGGTTGATTTGTATTGCCCACAAATATACAGTAAATTTTCCTACTTTTCTTCATCCTGCCCCTCCCCTCACCCACTGCTCTTGTCCCTACCTGACTGTACAGCTCCTTGGGATGTCATCTCAGCATGAAAGGCGCTATATGAATGTAAATTTGGATTGAGTTTTGATTTTGATTTTTGAGCAAGGCCTATTGGCGTCTCAGGAAGGGAGGCCAGTGGGAATTGAGGTCTTAGTGAGTGATGCCAGGAAGGGAATGAGAGAGACTGGGGTTGTGAGAGAGTGTGTCTGTCTCTGTGTTTCCCCCATGGAATTGGGGAAAATATATTAACATGGATTGAAGAATGGCTGATGGGAAGAAACAAAGAGTAAGCATAAACGGATACTTCTCAGGTTGGCAAGATGTGACTCGTGGAGTGCCACAGGGATCAGTGCTTGGGCCTCAACTACAGTATTTATAATCTACATCAACGATCTAGATGAGGACATTGAACTTCAAATATCCAAATTTGCGGATAAAACTAAATTAAGAAGGAGAGTCAACACCAAGGATGACATTTTAAAAATGCAACACGATATAGATAGGCTAGGTGAGTGGGCAGGTAGGTGGTAGATGAAATATAATATCGGGAAGTCATCCTCCTAAGTGGTAAAAACAGTAGAGCAGATTATTCTTTGGAAGGGGAGAGACTAAATAGTGTTTGCGTTCAGATGGACTTGGATGTCCTTGTACACCAGTCACGAAATGTTAGTTTGCAGTTACTGCAAGCAGTTCGGAAGTCTAATGGTATGTTGACATTCATTGCAAAAGGGTTAGAATATAAAAGTAGGTATGTCTTTCTGCAGCTGTATAGGGTCCTGATGAGACTGTACCTGAAATACTACGTCCAGATTTGGTCTCCTTATTTAAGAAAGGATGTGCTCACCTTGGAGGGGGTACAACGTAAATTCACAAGGTTGGTACCTGGGATGAGCTATGAAGATAGGTGAGCAATCTAGGCCTATATTGTCTAGAATATAGAAGAATTAGAGGTGATCTTCTGGAAAACTATAAGATTATTAAGGGGCATGATAGAGTAGATAGTGGGAGACTGTTTCTCTTCGTTGGAGAAACTATAACCAGGGGTCACAGTCTGAAGATTAGGCGTCAGCCCTTTCACATTCAGTTGAGAAAAAGTGTCTTCACTCAGAGAGTAGTGAATTTATGGAATTTTCTACCCCGAAAGGCTGTACAAGCTCAGTCCTTGAACATATTCAAGACTGCGATTGATAGATTTCTTATGGATAAAGAGATGAAGGGATATGGTGATAAGGCGGGTAAGTAGAGCTAGAATAGATCAGCCGTAATCTTATTGAATGGCGGGGCCAAGGGGCCTACTCCTGCTAATAGTAGGGAACGGCGATATGGGATTTTTCCGGATATGGATATATCGGTTTGCTCATACCCACTTATACCGATCTATCGAGTATTATACTGCGCATGCGCGTGCATTCGAAGTGCGCGTGCATTGATGGCGAGCGCGCATTTATGGTGCGCGCTCAGTCGCGGTGCGCGCGCATTGACGGTGCGTGCGCACTGACGATGCGCGCGCAGTCGCGGTGCACGCACATTACGAAATGCGTGCTCTAGGCCCAGAAAGTTTGTAATGTTGGTGTCAAGGTCTGTTGAATTATACGATGTTGTTTGCTAGGTTAAGATATACCTGTCAGTTTCCCTTCCCTTCTCATTCCCTCTCTCCTTCCTTCTCTCCTCTCTCTCCCTACCTCCCGCCCTCTCCCCTTCTGTCCCTCCCTCCGCTCTCTCCTTCTCTCCCAACTTTCCCCCTCTCCTTCTCTCCCTCCTCTCCTCTCTCCTTCTCTCCCTCCTTTCCCCTCTCCTTCTCTCCCTCCCCCTCCACTCTCCCTCTCTCCTCTCCCTCCTCCCTGTCTCCTCTCCCTCCTTTCCCCCTCTCCTTCTCTCCCTCCCTCCCCTCTCTCCTTCTCTCCCTCCTTTCCCCTCGCTCCTTCTCTCCCTCCTTTCCCCCTCTTCATCTCTCCTCTCCCAATTTTCCCCCTCACCCTCCCTCCCTTCTCTCCTTCTCTCCCTCCTTTCCCCTCGCTCCTTCTCTACTTCCTTTCCCCCTCTCCTTCTCTCCCTCCCTCTCCTCTCTTCCTCTCTCCTTCTCTCCCTCCTTTCCCCTCGCTCCTTCTCTCCCTCCTTTCACCCTCTCCTTCTCTCCCTCCCTCTTCTCTCTTCCTCTCTCCTTCTCTCCCAACTTTCCCCCTCTCCTTCT
The DNA here is from genome assembly GCA_035084275.1 of Hydrolagus colliei. Taxonomy (NCBI): domain Eukaryota; kingdom Metazoa; phylum Chordata; class Chondrichthyes; order Chimaeriformes; family Chimaeridae; genus Hydrolagus; species Hydrolagus colliei. The sequence continues at coordinate 726,547 of CM068771.1, read as the reverse complement.
CTCCCTCCCCTCTCTCCTTCTCTCCCTCCTTTCCCCTCGCTCCTTCTCTCCCTCCTTTCCCCCTCTCATTCTCTCCCTCCCTCTCCTCTCTTCCTCTCGCCTTCTCTCCCAACTTTCCCCCTCTCCTTCTCTCCCTCCATCTCTAAACACAAAATAGAACACACACACACCAAAAACAAAATCTAGAGATTTATTCTCCTCCATTTCTTGCTTGAAACTAGCATGTAATGTCCACGTGTAAACTAGATCTATTACAATAGAAATGAGAGAGGCAGACAGTCAGACACACACATAGAAGCAGTGATAATCTGGCTTCTAACTCTCTCACGCACAAAAATAATACTTACAGCCACAAAATGCCACTTATTTTTATGTAGTCTGAAGTCTGAATTAATGTCCTTCGCGATGCAAAAAGTGACAGCGTTTGTGATACTTTGCCACTTTTTGTCCCCTCTCTGGTACAATGTTCTCCTCTTAAATAAAGCAGGAATTGTTTGAGCTGCACTGGCCGCACTACCTGTCGCTTTCTCCGAAGCGCTGGTTCGACTTCCTGCTGTTGTCGACAATGATTTCGCTCTGAGGGCAGCGTGCTGGGCGGGGTGGTGCTGCTTAATGTGATGTCGCAGGTCGCTCGTGCTCGAATCAGATGTCTTAACCAAGACCTTGCAAACTGTACATCTATACACACCATTACTGACTGCATTGTTTTCAAAGTAGTCCCATACGGGGCTTCTTTTCCCCATGATGAGAAAGGTAAATTTTCAAACTACAATTTTCAGCGATGCGACTTTGTTAAGACGCCACGACTCACGTCGAGTATACACAGTAAAGTGTGCGCGCGCATCGGATGTGCGCGCCCGTTAATTGTGCACGCGTACCGAATGTACGCGCATTCCATGCTCTAGGTCTAGGAGGTTGCAATGCCGGCGACAAGGTAAGCTGGAAAAGATCGCATTACACTGATAATACCAACAATATTCATATATTGCCAGGAACGATATTAAAAATATAACGATATATATTTTTTAAATCAAATTTCTCGATATAACGATTTTTTTAGAATCACCATATCGGCATACCGATCTGAAAATCATATCGGGTTTTACTGAAATACCGATATATCGCCGTTCCCTAGCTAATAGTTCTTGTTCTTATGTTCTTATGCGTGTATCTGTGTGTGAGAGAGTCTGGGTGTGTGTGAGAGAAAGTGATAGGAACATAGGAACAGAAGGAGGTCATTCAGCCCTTCTGGTCTGTTCTGCCATTTCATTAGCTCATGGCTGATCTGTAATCTTTTCAATTCCAATTTCCCGCTTTCTCCCCTGATTTCCCTCTTAAATTACTTAAATAATTTTAAGACTATGTCCACTTGTTTTTGATTGCCCACAAGAGGAGATAGCTTCTCTGTATCTACCCTATCAAATACCCTTAACATTCATGAATACCTCAATCAAACCACCCCTCAATCTTCCAAACACGAGTGAATACAATCCAAGTTTACACAGCCTTTCCTCGTAACTTAACCCTTTTAGGGTTGGTAACATTCTGGTGAACTTGCACTGCACCCGATCCAGGGCAATGTATCTTTCCTAAGATGTGGTTCCCAGAAGTGAACGCAGTCTCCAGGTGTTGTCAGACGAATGCTCTGTACAGCTGAAGAATCATTTCTTCCCCTGTGTATTCCAGGCCCCTCGAGATAAAGGCCAACATTCCATTTGCGTTTTTAATTATGTTTTGCTCCTGGGAATGAGTTTCTAGTGATTTGTGGATAATAGATACCTAAATCTCATAATTTCCCCCCCATTAAGTAAATATTCTGCTTTATCTTTTTTTCAGTCTATAGTGGATGAGCTCACACTTCCCTACATTGAACTCCATCTGCCACAGCTTTGCATTCACTTAATCTGTTTCAGTCCCTTTGTGCCTGGCTGTGTGTGTGAGAGAGTGATTGGCTGTGTGTCTGAGTCTGGCTATGTGTGAGTCTAGCTTTGTGTCGTTGTGTGAGCCTCTGGCTGTGTGTGTGTCAATCATGGCTGTGTGTCTGAGATAGAGAGAGAGTGACTGGCTATGTGTGAGAAAATGTCTCTGGCTGCTTGTGTGAGAGATAGTGTCTGGCTGTGTGTGTGAGAAAGAAAGACGTGTGTGGCTGTATTTGACAGCGAGTCTGACTGTGAGTATATGTGATTATTGTCTCTGGCTGTAAGTGAGAGGGAGTGGCTGACTGCCAGTGTGTGTAAGAGAGTCTCAGTCTGTGTAAGTTTTTTTTGAGTGAGTGAGTGAGAGACAGACTGGTTGTGTGTGAGAAAGTGCCTTGCTGTGTGTGTGTGAGAGAGAGAGCAAGACAGTGAGTGGCTGTTTGCACATGAGAGAGAGATAGAGACTGGCTGTGTGTATATGAGAGAGGGAATCTGGCTGTAGAGTTAACCCTCGTGGATCGCGGGGGTTGCATTCATGGAAAACTGTACATTCAGTAAAACCGCATTGGGTAAACATAACAAGTAATGGGAAAAGGGGGGTCAGGGCAATCTAGCCACAGGCTACCCACCTCAAGCCTCCAGGCAAACCTACACCTGACCACAAGGTACGAACTGAGGCGAGCTACAGCCGGCTAGCCTGCTCCTCGCTCCTTCCCTCCCCCCCCCCCACCTCTCACTAACTCGCTGGAGACAATAAAAGCAATCAAGCAATAAAACCACAGCTTGGCTAAATTATTTTACTTTTGTTCTTGGAAGTGTTAGGAGACTCTCTCTCTCTCGCTGTCTGTTCTGTTTACCATGCAATGCCATCAGGATGCTCCGAGGCCGAAGAGTCATCGGACTTTCCCAAGGGTGCATTGCGCGTGGTGCCAGACAGTCGAGGAATCATCGGATTTAGTCAGGAGCTGCCGGCATCCTCACAAGTGTGCATGCGCGCGGGGCCAGTCAGCGCGTATATGCAAGTTTACGCAAGACAGTGACGCTTTTTTTCATCACGTATACCTGTACTTGAATTCGCAATTGATAAAGTCGGGTTCGATAAGGGTTAACTGTATGTGTGTGGCAGAGGCTCGTAGTGTGTGTGTGAGAGCAAGAGAGATTGGCTGTTTGCATATGTGAGAGAGAGAGACTGGCTTTGTGTGATAGAGTGTGTGTATGAGAGAGAGACTGAATGTGTGTGCATGTGTGAGAGAGTGACTGGCTGTTTGCGTGTGAGAGAGAGACTGACTGTGTGTGAGAGAGAGACTGACTGCGTGTGAGAGAAAGAGAGAAAGTGAAGGGGTGTGTGTGTAATAGAGAGTGTGAGTGAGAGAGACTGTATGCGTGTGTTGTGAGAGAGATTGACTGAGAGTGTGTGTGTCTGGCTATGTGTGTAAGAATGAGAGATAGTGAGTGACTGGCTGTATGAGCGAGAGAGAGAGAGTGACTGAGCATGTGCATTGAGAGAGGGAGTTACTGGCTGTGTGTGTGAGAGAAGAGAGACAGTGATGGATAGTGTCCGGTAGGGTCCGTCGATATGGAAATTTTCCGATTTAGATATATCGACGGGGTTATATCGAGATATACAGAAATATTGATATTTTCGGGGGGGTTTCGTACTGCGCATGCACGCGAGATGATTGGTGCGCGCACATTCGTGGCCTATGTCCTCAGGAAGTAAATATATCTCTCTTTGTCTCTGTGTCTCTCACACTCACTCTCTCCTTCTCTGTCTTTTTCTGTCTGTGTCTCTCTCCTCTCTCACATCCCCCCCATCTCTATCTATCTATCTGAATATTATCACATCCCCCCCCCCCTCCCCACCCCACCCCCCCGCCCTCCACCGGTCTCTCTCTCTCTCTACCTCCCTCCCACCCCACCCCAGTCTCTCTCTCTCCCTCTCCCCCCCCCGTCTCTCTCTCTCTCCCTCCCCTCACTACCCGGTCTCTCCCCCCCCCTCCCCACACACACTCTCCCACCCCCACCCCTTGCATACCTGTATATTGTATTCGAGGACTATGAATACAAGATGGCGGCTTTGCACCTTGGTCTGTGCATTGTTTATAGAGATGAGCATTCTGGGTCTTGTAGTTCAGTGTGCGCGCATTCCGATTTTCCCCTCGATCTATCGACTTTTTCGATATATCGATATTTTAAAAATACCTATATCGGCGTATCGATATGAAAATTTTATTGGGTTTTAGCGATATATTGATATATTGCTGGACCCTAGTGTCCGGCAGTGTGTGAGAGAGAGTCCCTGACTTTGTACGTGTCAAACAGTCTATATGTGTATATATATATATATATCGGTCATTTTCAATCCAAGATTGTTTGTGGGGCGCTGCTGTGCGCAATCGGCTGCCGTGTTTCTCTCACAAATATACAGTCAATTCACTTTACAGAATATTCTGTGAAGCGCTTGGAGACTTCTAGAAGACTTGACAAGTGCTGCATCAAATGCAAGCATTATTATTATATATATAGAGAGAGATAGTGACTGGTTGTGTGTGAGACAGAGGGTTAGGGCTGTGGTGTGAGAGAGAGAGAGTGACTGGCTGTGTATGTGTGTGTGTGTGAGAGAGAGAGATTGGCTGTGTGTGTGAGAGAGAAAGTCTCCCAGTGTGTGTAAAAGAGAGAGAGAGTATGTCTGGCTGTGTGTGTGTGTGTGAGAGTGACTGGCTGAGTGTATGTAAAGAGAGGGAGAGAGTTACTGGCTGTGTGTGTATATAAAGAGAGAGAGAGTTACTGGCTGTGTGTGTATATAAAGAGAGAGAGAGTTACTGGCTGTGTGTGTATATAAAGAGAGAGAGAGTTACTGGCTGTGTGTAAATGAGAGAGTGACTGTGTGAGAGAGAAAGGATCCCTGACTGGCTGTGTGAGAGAGAGAGAGAGGCTGTGTGTATGGGGGTGGGGGCGGGGGGAGAGAGTGTGTGTTGTTTGTGAGAGAGTGAGTGACTGGCTGTGTATGTGTGAGAAAGTTTCGCAGAGCGTGTGTGTGAGAGAGAGAGACTGATTGTATGTGTGTAGGAGAGAGAGAGAGTGACTTGCTGTATGTAAATGAGAGTCAGAGAGTGACTGTGTGAGAGAGAAAGAAACCTTGATTCAGTATGTATGAGAGAATGACTGGCTGTGTGTGAGTGTGAGAGAGAGGCTGTGTGTTGAGGGGGATAGAGTGTATGTGTGAGAGAGTGTCTGTGGCTGTGTGTGAGAGTGTCTGTGGCTGTGTGTGAGAGAGTGTCTGTGGCTGTGTGTGAGAGAGTGTCTATGGCTGTGTGTGAGAGAGTGTCTATGGCTGTGTGTGAGAGAGTGTCTGTGGCTGTGAATAGTGTGTGTCAGACAGTGAGTGCGTGTGTTTGACAGTGAGTGTTTGAGCGTGTGTGTTTGAGTGTGTTTAAGTGTGAGTGTGCTGCAGAGTCAGTGTATCAATGTGAGTGTGCGTGAATATGTTCGCCAGTGAGTGTGAATGCATCCGTGAGTGTGTCAGGTAATGTGTGAGTCACAGTCAGTGATGTCCTGTTCTCCCACAGACGCTGATTCAGGTATATTCAGAACTGCCTGTGAGTTTAACAGCACCGGCAGCTGGACCTATGTTGATCAGTACATCTACAACAAGCAGGTGATCGTTTACTTTGACTTTAATCAGAGGAAATACATCGCCGTCAAGGACTGGATGAAAAGTAACGTGGAGAGATGGAACAAGGAGAGCGCTGAGGCGCAGTATGAGCAGGCAATCACAATGTGTGACAACAATATAGGCATAGACTACAAGGGGGTGCTGACCAGACAGGGTAAGTGTGGGGGGGAGGGGAGGAGAGTGTGTGTGGGGGGGGGGAGGGGAGAGTGTGTGTGTGGGGGGGGGGAGAGTGTGTGTGTGGGGGGGGGGAGAGTGTGTGTGTGGGGGGGGGGGGAGAGTGTGTGTGTGGGGGGAGAGTGTGTGGGGGGAGAGTGTGTGGGGGGAGAGTGTGTGGGGGGAGAGTGTGTGGGGGGAGAGTGTGTGGGGGGGAGAGTGTGTGGGGGGAGAGTGTGGGGGGGGGGAAGTGTGGGGGGAGGGGAGAGTGTGGGGGGAGGGGAGTGTGTGTGTGGGGGGGGAGTGTGTGTGTGGGGGGGGAGTGTGTGTGTGGGAGGGGAAGTGTGTGGGGGGAGGGGAGAGTGTGTGGGGGGAGGGGGAGTGGGGCGGGGAGAGTGTGTGGGGGGGGAAGAGTGTGTGGGAGGGGAGAGTGTGGGAGGGGAGGGGAGAGTGTGGGGGGGGGAAGAGTGTGTGGGGGGGGGAAGAGTGTGTGGGGGGGGGAAGAGTGTGTGGGGGGGGGAAGAGTGTGTGGGGGGGGGAAGAGTGTGTGGGGGGGGGAAGAGTGTGTGTGGAGGGGAGAGTGTGTGTGGGGGGGAGTGTGTGTGTGGGGGGGAGTGTGTGGGGGGGGGGAGAGTGTGTGTGGGGGGGGGGGAGAGTGTGTGTGGGGGGAGGGGGAGTGTGTGTGGGGGGGGGGAGTGTGTGTGGGGGGGGTGAGTGTGTGTGGGGGGGGGGGGGGTGAGTGTGTGGGGGGGGGGGGGGGCGAGTGTGTGGGAGGGGAGGGGCGAGTGTGTGGGGGGGGAGAGTGTGTGTGGGGGGGGAAGAGTGTGTGGGGGGGGGAAGAGTGTGTGGGGGGGGGGGAGAGTGTGTGTGTGGGGGGGGGGGAGGGGAGAGTGTGTGGGGGGAGGGGGGGGGGAGGGGAGAGTGTGTGGGGGGAGGGGGGGGGAGGGGAGAGTGTGTGGGGGGAGGGGGGGGGAGGGGAGAGTGTGTGGGGGGAGGGGGGGGGAGGGGAGAGTGTGTGGGGGGAGGGGGGGGGAGGGGAGAGTGTGTGGGGGGAGAGTGTGTGGGGGCAGAGTGGGGAGGGGAGAGTGGTGGGGAGGGGAGAGTGGTGGGGAGGGAAGAGTGTGGGGGGGGGAAGAGTGTGTGGGGGGGGGAAGAGTGTGTGGGGGGGGAAGAGTGTGTGTGGGGGGGGAGAGTGTGTGGGGGGGGGGAGAGTGTGTGTGGGGGGGGGGAGAGTGTGTGTGGGGGGGGAGAGAGTGTGTGTGGGGGGGAGAGAGTGTGTGTGGGGAGGGGAGAGTGTGTGTGGGGAGGGGAGAGTGTGTGTGGGGAGGGGAGAGTGTGTGTGGGGAGGGGAGAGTGTGTGTGGGGGGGGAGAGTGTGTGTGGGGGGGGAGAGTGTGTGGGGGGGGGGGAGTGTGTGTGGGGGAGGGAGAGTGTGTGTGGGGGAGGGAGAGTGTGTGTGGGGGGGGAGCGTGTGTGTGTGGGGGGGGAGCGTGTGTGTGTGGGGGGGGAGAGTGTGTGTGGGGGGGGAGAGTGTGTGTGTGGGGGGGGAGAGTGTGTGTGTGGGGGGGGAGAGTGTGTGTGGGGGGGGGGAAAGAGTGTGTGGGGGGGAGGGGAGAGTGTGTGTGTGGGGGGGAGGGGAGAGTGTGTGTGTGGGGGGGGGAGAGTGTGTGTGTGGGGGGAGGGGAGAGTGTGTGGGGGGAGGGGAAGAGTGTGGGGCGGGGGGGGGGGGGTGTGGGAGGGGCGAGTGTGTGGGAGGGGAGGGGCGAGTGTGTGGGAGGGGAGGGGCGAGTGTGTGGGGGGGGAGAGTGTGTGTGGGGGGGGAGAGTGTGTGTGGTGGGGGAGAGTGTGTGTGGGGGGGGGGAGAGTGTGTGGGGGGGGGGAGAGTGTGTGGGGGGGGGGGAGAGTGTGTGGGGGGGGAAGAGTGTGTGGGGGGGGGAGGGGAGAGTGTGTGTGTGTGGGGGGGGGAGAGTGTGTGTGTGGGGGGGGAGAGGGGGAGGGGGGAGAGTGTGTGGGGGCAGAGTGGGGAGGGGAGAGTGGTGGGGAGGGGAGGGGCGAGTGTGTGGGAGGGGAGAGTGTGTGTGGGGGGGGAGAGTGTGTGTGGGGGGGGGAGAGTGTGTGGGGGGGGGGAAGAGTGTGTGGGGGGGGGAGGGGAGAGTGGTGGGGAGGGAAGAGTGGTGGGGAGAGTGGTGGGGAGGGGAAGAGTGTGTGTGGGAGGGGAGAGTGTGTGTGGGAGGGGAGAGTGTGTGTGGGGGGGGAGAGTGTGTGGGGGGGGAGAGTGTGTGTGGGGGGGAGAGTGTGTGTGGGGGGGGGAGTGTGTGTGGGGGGGGGAGTGTGTGGGGGGGGGAGAGTGTGTGGGGGGGGGAGAGTGTGTGGGGGGGGGAAGAGTGTGTGGGGGGGGGAAGAGTGTGTGGGGGGGGAGTGTGTGGGGGGGGAGTGTGTGGGGGGGGAGAGTGTGTGGGGGGGGAGTGTGTGTGGGGGGGGAGTGTGGGGGGGGGGAGTGTGTGGGGGGGGAGAGTGTGTGGGGGGGGGGGAAGAGTGTGGGGGGGGGGAGTGTGTGGGGGGGGAGTGTGTGTGGGGGGGGGGAGTGTGTGGGGGGGGAGTGTGTGGGAGGGGAGAGTGTGTGGGGGGAGGGGGAGTTTGTGGGGGGGGGGGAGGGGAGAGTGTGTGGGGAGGTGGGGGGAGGGGAGAGTGTGTGGGGGGAGAGTGGGGAGGGGAGAGTGGTGGGGAGGGGAGAGTGGGGGGGAGGGGAGAGTGTGTGTGGGGGGGGGAAGAGTGTGTGGGGGGAGGTGGGGGGAGGGGAGAGTGTGTGGGGGAAGAGTGTGTGGGGGCAGAGTGGGGAGGGGAGAGTGGTGGGGAGGGGAGTGTGTGGGGGGGGAGAAGAGTGTGTGTGGGGGGAAGAGTGTGTGGGGGGGGAGTGTGTGTGGGGGGGGGGAGTGTGTGGGGGGGGAGTGTGTGGCAGGGGATAGTGTGTGTGGGGGGGGAAGAGTGTGTGGGGGGGGAGTGTGTGTGGGGGGGGGGAGTGTGTGGGGGGGGAGTGTGTGGGAGGGGAGAGTGTGTGGGGGGAGGGGGAGTTTGTGGGGTGTTAGAGGAGAAAATGGTTATGTTATATTTTCAAGAAACTTGTTTGGTGGCAGCATGTGAGTCTGATAGATATTTTAATTAAATAGAATGCTTTACTAATACTTGTTTGCAAAGCCATAATCGAAATCAGATTAGTTCGATTGTTGACGTAACAGCTTCTCTATTGTCTCTTCTGTGAAAACTGCAGCCTTGGTTGTGATCTGCAGAGACGGCCTTGGGTACGACAGAAGAGATAAGCGAGAATGTGTGAAACGAACGAATTGTGCAGGAGGCAAAAAGGCAGTTTGGGCTAGTAATTTTCAGTTTCAAGATATGTACGTGACTGTATTGTAATTGGTTTAAGAAAGGGACTACCCCTTTCTCAAGATATATCTCTTTTTCTGTATAAAAGATGTGAAAACGCTGGACACGACGTCCTTTGTCTGCTTGAGAGACAACTGACCCTATGGGCATATGAGTCTAATTGATGACTTATATGAATGTAGTTGAATAAATCGTTTTTGCTATACCTACTTACTTGTTTTTGACTGACTATTTTCTAGCTACAGATTGTCTAAATTTCTGAACCTAACATTTGGGGGCTCGTCCGGGATCCCAACAGCTCCAACCACTCAGCGGTGCAAGCTCCGGGTTAGGTCTGCAGGGGTGCTGTCAGAGGCAGGTTGCATTCTTAAGGGTGAAGGGACTCGTAACGACAAGGTTATCATTGGGATAACTGGACGGAGGATCGAAGAGGATCTTAGTCGCCTGGAGCAGAGTGGAGTGTGAGACGGGATTTCCCAAGTGGAGTGAGTGACGGGACTTCCCTAAATCTCCGACCACTCGGCGAGGCAAGCTCCAGGTTAGGTCTGCAGGGGGACTGTCAGAGGCAGGTCACCGTAAGGGTGAAGGGACCCGTAACGACAAGGTTATCATTTACGATAACTGGACGAAGGATCGAAGAGGATCTTAGTCGCCTGGAGCAGAGTGGAGTGAGTGACGGGACTTCCCTAAATCTCCGACCACTCGGCGAGGCAAGCTCCAGGTTAGGTCTGCAGGGGTACTGTCAGAGGCAGGTTAATTCTTAAGGGTGAAGGGACCCGTAACGACAAGGTTATCATTTGGGATAACTGGACGGAGGATCGAAGAGGATCTTAGTCGCCTGGAGCAGAGTGGAGTGGGTGACGGGATTTCCCAAGTGGAGTGAGTGACGGGACTTCCCTAAATCCGACCACTCGGCGAGGCAAGCTCCAGGTTAGGTCTGCAGGGGGACTGTCAGAGGCAGGTGTCGCCGTAAGGGTGAAGGGACCCGTAAGGACAAGGTTATCATTTGGGATAACTGGACGGAGGATCGAGGAGGATCTTAGTCGCTTGGAGCGGTCCGGAGAAGAGTGGGGTGAGTGACGGGATTTCCCGAAATTGGATCATTAAAGTTTTTTTGTCGGAAAAGAGACTGTCAAAAACAATGTGTAGTGGGAATAGCAAAGGAGGTTGTGTGTGTGTTGTAAGAGGATAAGAGCGACTCCCATTGAGAGACGCATATTCTCCTCTCCTTCACTTAAGTAATATACAGTATAAGTGTCTTAGTGAATAAGCGATTGTGACGCACCCGATGTGTGTGTTGTAAGAGGACAAGAGCGACTCCCATTGAGAGACGCATATTCTCCTCTCCTTCACTTAAGTTAATTGAGATGTTTGTAAAAATTAAATATGGATAAATTTAACTTGTGGCAATCAAATTTATATATAAAATTAAATATGGATAAATTTAACTTGTGGCAATCAAACTTATATTAACTGAATGTTTTTACTTATGATTGTTAATAATGATATACAGTCCTGGTGATTTAACTGTTTGTATGTTGTTGGAGCAGGATAATCAGCTCTCACATAAGTTAGGAAGAAACTGCGTCTAATTGTTGAAGCCTTTGTGTGTTGTATTGTTTGTGATAAATAAGTATAAGAAACGTTAGCAAAGGATCTCAGAAAGGGTTGTGTCAACGGAAAATACATATTCCTAAGGGTCTTGAGGGGTTATCAGAAGGTTGAGCCCAGACAGAGACAGCGACGGGAATACGCAGAATATTTCCGACGGGTCGTACGAGCCAGGAGGTCAGGGTAACGTTAGGCTTAGACTTATATGGTGTGAAATGAGTCCAAAGAAGGGCAGAGAGGAAAAACAAAGGCAAGCTTTTAGGCAGTGGGTGAGTAAGTATGAAGATAGGATATGCAAGAAAGTAGGACTAGCGACATAGAGAAGGATTGAAGGAAAAAGTAAAGAAAGGGAAAGACCAGGTGGAGGCGGCACAAGCCGCAACTAATGAATGGAAGTTAAAATTTACTGCAGCCATTGACTGTGGGCAGTTTAAATTCACTGACTGCAGGCACTCTGGTTTATGTGGACAAAATGACTTTGCGTAAACCTTTGGTTTCCACATCAACTGGAAGTGTTTCTGCAGGCAATGATGATGTCATATTAACAACTGAAAATGTTTAAAGAAACATGAGATTTCACCTTGTAATTTAGTTCTTACAGATACTGACAAGAATGGCATTCCATGCAGCCACCTTTTTTTGGAATAACTTAAACTTTTCGCTCCAACTCTCCCACCCACAAGGCCGGTCTTCGCTTTTAGTTTCACTCGACGATCTCAGGGGGAGATGAGTGGACAAGTGCAACCCAGTCAATCATGTACATTAGCAACCATATGTGTTTTGTATGCGTTGGGTGTTGTAGAGTGTGAGGTGACAGGGTCGATAGGTAGAATAAACACCATTAAAATTCGAGAACTGATAGTATTCAGAATGTCAGTATACTGTAATTATGAGAAATGCAAGGTGAAGCAAAATCACCAGAGATACGCATATGGGAAAACCATAAATGCACCAAAACAGCTGAGGGGTTGTGGATAGGGCTGGATGAATTACCAGTATTACCAAAAGCATTGTTTCCCATAGCGGCTGAATTGAGCCATGGTAAATGTCATGTCTCAAAAGGAGGGATGGTATCTATGGTAAACAGCAGATATATAAACTTCTTATACAAAATTTTTTTTTGTAAGAAGTGTCTCACATGTTTACAGAACAACCCGCAGGGAGGGATGACATGTCCAAAAGGGAAAATTGTTGTGGCTGTACTGTTTATGTTTATAATGATATCATTGATAATGATGTGCTGTACAGATGCTAAAATAAGTTGCAACGATTGATGTGGTGGCTGAGGTAAAAGGGAATTGTGAAGATTTTGATAATGATGATGGTAATCAGTTTGACCCACTCGAGGTGGGAATTGGACATTCTGGTCTTGTCTTACATTGACCAAAAAAGGAAATTCTAAAGACTCATGGACTTGTTTGCTGAAACAAAACGGACTCTATGGACTTTCGAGGACATTTTACCAGTGAATGGTCAAAACGAGCTGTTGAATTTCTCACTACAGATTTGGATGCGTGACCAAAAAGGTCTGAGTTTGAGAACAAAGAAGACAAGTCAAACCGATCTTGGAAAAAAAAAGGAGATATTCTACAATCAACACAAACTGTACTACGTTTTTTTAAAAAAGTCAATTCCTAATCACAGCCACTGTATCAATCTGCTTAATTAATTGTACTGAACTGTACTACACATGTCTTGCTCTGAACTGTACTTCTCATGTCTTATGTTTTTGTGATTTTATAATGTCTTATGGTTTTATACTTTTCTGCTTACATGCTATTTACACCGAGGGCTGCGCAAGAATGATACAAAAGGGATTTACAACTTGCTAAATTAATACAGGCGTAGTTCAGTTGTGAGAGATCAAAAAATTGTATTTTCTCACTCTCAAGGTGGGGTCTGTTGGGTTATGGAGGTACTGTACTAAAAATTATAGTTAGTTCCAATCGGGCACCAATTAAAACAATCTATCCACAACACAGGCACAGTCAGCAACCTTGAGCAAAAGGGAGAAAAACAATTGCAAGGGATAAATGAAATAATTATTAAAAATGAATAATTGGTGTTATCATATGGGATATGATAAAAGGAGGGAATGTGAAATTGTAAAATTTAGCCATTTATGCCAAGATTTAACTTCTATACTATTAACCCAATTAAACATAAAAAGCAAGTCCTGAGAAACGCAGACTTGGCACAACGCCAGTCGCATCCTTATCTGAGTATTTCACGGGGCAGAAAACAGTAACAACAAACCTTGACATTGTCTAAACTAGACACCATCTGGAGATAAGCTTGTTTTTAACATTTCACTTTGTTAGTGAGACATGGATTGAGTGATGTCACCATTAACTGACCACCGGCAGCTCATTCTTTTGACTGTCAGGTACTCTACTTGGAGACTGTTGACTTCTGAGAATCAGCTCTTGCTATAGCAAATAAACTTTACATTTTCTTATAAAAAGACCAAGATCAATGGGTTGGCAGCACAGCTGCACGCTTTGGCCAATTTGACTAATGTTAAACAGAAGTGTTGAGACAAAGGAATAGAGAGGGCAGAGACGGAGGAGCAGGAGGAGAAGGACCTGATGGAAGATACTGTAACTGACAGTAGCCAAGCCGCTCTCGAGAAGGAGAAACAACTGATGGAAGAAACTGTAACTGACAGTAGCCAAACCGCTCTCGAGAAAGGGAACCAACCGATGGAAGAGCTGTAACGTGACAGCAGATCCCCAAAGAGATCAACACCCCTACTTTTCCCCGAGACCGACTGAGAGGACGCAAGGAAGAGAAAGGACTATTCCCTTTTAACCTGAAGAATGCGTGCCGGGTAGTATGAGATTGCATTATAAGAAACCTAGTGTATTTGGGCGTCATCACAAGAGGTGGATGATAGGTAAACCCAAAAGTGAAGACTAGGGCGTAATGCGATATTGAGACCCGAGGCAGAATCGGATAAGAGGGAATAGGCGAAAAGGGTGAACAAAGTAAAAGAAGAATCGGAAGGGAACAGAAGTAATGGAGTGGTTGACTGTTTGCATGCATTGTAGTCGTTTTATATGCTTTAGTGTCAGCTCAATGAGTATACCTGAATAAACGAATCTGCTTTAAAAGAGTAAGAGAATTTAATCTCCAACAATTTGCGTAGTCGGCAGGATTCAGGTGACACTAAAGTAATATTGTGTTGAAGTGAAATATACAGGGCAAAAGATTGTGTGATACCTCATGTTAATTCGGTATCAAGGTGGGGACTGTTGGAGTTGGTGAAGAACTGGTTAAAATTAGTATAGACTGTTAAAAACAGAGAGTGGGCTAGAATGATGTTTTTGTAAGACTACTGTAGAAGATAAGGGAAGTTGCTGCACATAGTTTGAGTTGTCGAGGTCACCATTAGAAACCGGCTAGAACAGACTGCGATAAGAAGAGCTTGTTTGCGAAGAAAGGCAGAGTTGGGTGTAAAAGAGAATGTGAATAAGCACGAGAGTGGCATGAGATGTTCACGTGAACACCATGTGTCCAAGAAAGGATAAAAGTGACTAACAAAAAGACTATGTTAAATGTCCTACCACCACAGGAGCTGGCTGAGCCGTTGTTGACCCCGCAGCTATTACCTGGAGACTGGATACTAGTCAAGGACATAAAAAGAAAAACATGGCATCAGCCTAAGTGGAAAGGACCATTTCAAGTGCTACTGACGACACCAACGGCGGTCAGGATTGCTGAGCGGGACACTTGGGTTCATCTCACGCACTGTAAAAAGGTAACAGAAGGGACCAGTCAGTAAGGGGCACCTGACGGGTGTGTAAAGTCCGGCTACGAAGGGGAGTGCGTACGATAGGTTGCACTCGTCTCAACCCCGGTGAAGAAGACAACCAACAGCACAGGTAAAAAGGGAGCTGACTGGTCTCTGTCATGATTGCGATAGTGTTGCTGTCAGTAGTGGGATGCCTCGTAAACGCAGCCAGCAAGGATAAACATGTGTCAGGGGAAAAAGGGAAGACCCTGGGTTTTAAGTGTAATCCTTGGCCTTATCGCGATACAGTGAAGCAGCGCGACAGCGCGGCAACAATGTATACTACCAGCATAAAAATGATGAGAAGTACCTCTGCAAAAACCCCTGTGGACCCTATGATTGGCATTTAGTGGTAGCATCCACTAAAAATAATAATGGACATGCCACAGGGTCCCGATTTAGTATATCGAAGGAACGGAATAGCAATGGAGCTGAGGTAGAAATCACAAGTCTTGCCAATTCCGACGCAGGAATATGGTGGTGCGGCATTGAAAGGCCATATGGGGACTTGTATCAAAATATAATCATTTGATTGGCTGTGCCAGGGGAAGGGGATGACTGGACACTTTGAACGGGACAACAAGAAACGACGCCATCCTCAATAGCATGGCTCGCTTGTTGATCATGGCCTATAATGCGGTCAACAACGTTAGTCACTCCATACCCACCAATTCCAGAACCTCACAGAACCAACAGTATAACCCCACGTATCGAGTACCATACAGGGAAGGTGAAGCATGCTTATGCACCCAGATGAACACAGGACAGGCTGTGGGACATAGTGTTTGCAGTGTCCGTATAATTGCTAATTTCACCTCCCAAAAATGCACTATTAAAAAAAGCTAAACATGACTTTGAGGGAGATTACCTGTGATTCAACCCTACAGGACCCAGGTGAGGGAGCCATGGTTTGGATTTGTGGGTGAACGGCCTACTTACAATTACCACATCTGTGGACAGGTTGCTGCTACCCGGCCATTGTGATCACTGGTATTGCAGTATATCCTTTGGAAGCAGAGGATCATGGGTATACCACTATGAACCCATGGACCACCCAGGGAGAAATGTTGGGCTGGTCATTTTGGGCCAATATAGGAGTAGGAGCGGCACTGACTAAAATAAATGGCCTGGCAGCCCAACTACATGCCCTGGCCAATGAGACAGAGGAAGCGGTCGAAGTAATTGATAGTGAAATGGCGGCAATGTGAAAAGCAGTAATACAACACCAACTGATATAGACATGCTAACGGCAGAAAAAGGGGGGACCTGTAAGATGCTGGGCACCAGTTGTTGTTTCTTTATCCCAGACGGACATCAAAATTTGACTAATATAATCTCTCACATGTGATCTGCTATCAGGGAACTCGAAAGACCGGCGGATTGGTTAGGCACATGGCTCTCCGGATGGGGGTGGGGGGCATGGCTGTGGAAGCTTGGCATGTACCTACTGATAGTAATAGTTGTACTCATGCTGTTTTCCTGTTGTGTTGTACACTTGATTCGCAGTATGATTGTAAAAATGTTCCCAAGTACCTTAATGCTGTCACACCAAGAATGTATAACATTACTGAAGGAGGATGATGTATATCTACCAGACGAAGAGGATGACCTCCATTTAAATCAACTGTTCCCCAACTAACTACTACAAATTGTAACTCATGACGTTCCCCCCCAAAAAACCGCTTGTCGGATGGAGGGTTTATACTGATGTAAAATACTGTTGTATGTAAAAAAAGGTTGAGCGACAAGTTTATTGAAATATCATAAAAAGGAGGGAATGTTAGAGGAGAAAATGGTTATGTTATATTTTCAAGAAACTTGTTTGGTGGCAGCATGTGAGTCTGATAGATATTTTAATTAAATAGAATGCTTTACTAATACTTGTTTGCAAAGCCATAATCGAAATCAGATTAGTTCGATTGTTGACGTAACAGCTTCTCTATTGTCTCTTCTGTGAAAACTGCAGCCTTGGTTGTGATCTGCAGAGACGGCCTTGGGTACGACAGAAGAGATAAGCGAGAATGTGTGAAACGAACGAATTGTGCAGGAGGCAAAAAGGCAGTTTGGGCTAGTAATTTTCAGTTTCAAGATATGTACGTGACTGTATTGTAATTGGTTTAAGAAAGGGACTACCCCTTTCTCAAGATATATCTCTTTTTCTGTATAAAAGATGTGAAAACGCTGGACACGACGTCCTTTGTCTGCTTGAGAGACAACTGACCCTATGGGCATATGAGTCTAATTGATGACTTATATGAATGTAGTTGAATAAATCGTTTTTGCTATACCTACTTACTTGTTTTTGACTGACTATTTTCTAGCTACAGATTGTCTAAATTTCTGAACCTAACAGGGGGGAGGGGGAGTGTGTGTGGGGGGGGGAGGGGAGAGTGTGTGGGGGGAGGTGGGGGGAGGGGAGAGTGTGTGGGGGGAGAGTGGGGAGGGGAGAGTGGTGGGGAGGGGAGAGTGGGGGGGGGAAGAGTGTGTGTGGGGGGGGGAAGAGTGTGTGGGGGGAGGTGGGGGGAGGGGAGAGTGTGTGGGGGGGGGGGCAGAGTGGGGAGGGGAGAGTGGTGGGGAGGGGAGAGTGGGGGGAGGGGAGTGTGTGGGGGGGAGAAGAGTGTGTGGGGGGGGGAAGAGTGTGTGGGGGGGGGAAGAGTGTGTGGGGGGGAAGAGTGTGTGGGGGGAGGGGGAGTGTGTGGGAGGGGGGGGCGAGTGTGTGGGAGGGGGGGGCGAGTGTGTGGGAGGGGGGGGCGAGTGTGTGGGGGGGGCGAGTGTGTGGGGGGGGCGAGTGTGTGGGGGGGGCGAGTGTGTGGGGGGGGAGAGTGTGTGGGGGGGGAGAGTGTGTGGGGGGGGGGGGGAAGAGTGTGTGGTGGGGGGGAAGAGTGTGTGGGGGGAGGGGGAGTGTGTGTGGGGGGGGGAGTGTGTGGGAGGGGAGAGTGTGTGGGGGGGGGAGTGTGTGGGAGGGGAGAGTGTGTGGGGGGGGGAGTGTGTGGGAGGGGAGAGTGTGTGGGGGGAGGGGGAGTGTGTGTGGGGGGGGAGTGTGTGGGAGGGGAGAGTGTGTGGGGGGGGGAGTGTGTGGGAGGGGAGAGTGTGTGGGGGGGGAGGGGGAGGGGGAGGGGAGAGGGTGTGTGTGGAGGGGGGTGTATAGGGGAGGGGAGAGGGTGTGTGTGGGGGAGGGTAGAGTGTGTGTATAGGTGCAGGGGAGAGTGTGGGGGTGGGGAGGGAGAGTGTGTATATGGGGAAGTGGAGAGTGTCTGTGTAGGGAGTGTGTGTCTGTGTGGTGCAGGGGAGAGTGTGTTCAGGGAGGGGAGTGGGAGCCAGAGGCGGAATGCGTTTCTGTATACGGGGTGGGTAGTGTGTGTTTGAGTGGGGCAGTGTGTGTTTGTGGGGGGCAGGGGAGAATGTATGTGGGGGGAGTGTGTATCTGTGTGGTGGGGAGGAGATAGTTTGTGTATAGGTGGAGGGGAGGGGGTGGGGGGAGTGTGTGTGGGGAGGGAGAGTGTGTGGGGGGGATTGGGAGAGTGTGTTTCCGTGGAAGTGTAAATCTGGGTCTGTGTAGGATGAGGTGAGAAGGTATGTGGGGTGGGAAAGGAGTATATGTGTGGGGGGAGGGGAGAGTGTGGAGGGGAGGGGAGAGTGGCCGTGTGGTTAGTGGGTGTCTGTGTGTAGGGCAGGGAGAGTGTGTGTTCAGGGAGGGGAGAGTATGTGTGGGGGTGGAGTGTGCAGGGGAGGGGAGAGTTGTGGGGAGGGGGTTCGTGTGTGGGGTAGGCCTGCATACTCTGCCGCCCACAAACTCACCCACTCTGAGCTTCGCTCCCCCATTACCCCAATCCTTGCCAGACTTCACTGGCTCCCTGTCCCAGAGAGGATCGACTTCAAGATGCTCACCCTTGTTTTCAAATCCCTCCACTCCTCTCCCCCCCCTATCTCTCTGATCTCCTCTCTCCTCAACCCAGCACCCGCTGCCTCCGCTCCTCTGGGTGTGGACTCCTCCATGTCCCTCGAATCCTCCGCTCCACCCTCGACGGCCGTGCCTTCAGCCACTACACCCCGAGGCTCTGGAACTCCCTTCCTCACTCCCTTCCCCTCGCCCCCTCTCTCTCTCTCTCTGGTCACCTTCCTTGCATGGAGGGCCCGATATACATCAAAGCTGTTTTGTAGGAAAGTGTGTGTTTGGGGAGTGTGGGTCTATGTGGCATGAGGTGAGAATGTGTGTGGGGGAGGGGAGATTGTATGGTGAGGGGAGGGGAGAGTTGGTGGGAGGAGGGGAGAGTGTTTGTGGAGGGCAGGGGAGAGTGTGGGTGTGGGGAATGTGCATTTATGGGGGGCGGGAGGGGATAGTGTGTGTATAGGTGGAGGGAAGAGTGTGGGGAGGGGGTGAGTGTAGTGTGTGTGTGGGAAGTTTGTGACTGTGTGGGAGGTGGGAATGTGTTTGTGGGGGAGGTTTCAGTGTATGAGGAAGGGGATAGCGTGTGTATAGGATATGTATGTGGGGGAGGGGAGAGTGTGTGTGTAGGGAGTGCGTGTAGGGAGTGTGTGTCTGTATAGGGGAGGGGAGAGTGTGTATGGGGGAGGGAGAGTTTGTATGGGGGAGAGTGATGGACGGGGGAAGGAGAGTGTGTGTTTCGAGAGAGTAGAGTGTGTGCGGGTGGGGAGGGGAGAGTGTATGGTGAGGGGAGGGGAGAGTCACGGACGGGGGAGGGAGAGTCTGTGTTTGGAGAGAGCAGAGAGGGGATAGTGTTTGTGTGGGGATGAGTGTGTGGAGGGTGAATTTGTGTGGGTGAGGGGAGAGTGAGAGGGGGAGGGAAAGTGTGTGTTTGGGGAGAGTGGAGTGTGTGCGGGTGGGAAAGGGATAGTGTGTGTGTGGGGGTGAGTGTGTGAAGGGGAGGGGAGAGTGTGTGGAGGGAATGTGTATCTGTGCTTGGGTAGGAAGAGTTTGTGGGGGGGGAGTGGAGAGTGTGTGGGAGAGGAAGGAATGTGTGTGGGGGGGGGGGGGGGAGAGTGTGGGTTGGAGGGGAGAGTGTGTTCAAGGGGGAGGGGAGACTGTGTTCAAGGAGAGAGTGTCTGGGGTGAGTGTGTTAGTGGGAGGCGAGTGTGTGTCTTTGTAGGGGTGGAGAGGGTGTGGGGTGTGTTTGCACGGGGGTGTGTGTATCCATGTGCAGGGAGTGTGGGTCTGTGTGGGGGGAGGGAAGAGTGTGTGGGGGAGGGGAGAGTGTGAGGGAGGGGAGAGTGGCTGTGGGGGGAAGGGAGAGGGTGTGGGTGTGTGTGCGGAGAAGAGTGTGTGTCTGTGGGAGGAGTGTGGATCTGAGGTGAGAGTGTGTGGGGGGGAGGGAAGAGTGTATGGGGGAGGGGAGTGGGTGTTCAGGGAGGGGAGTGTGTGTGGGGGCATGTTTGTGTTCAGTGAGGGGAGAGTGTGTGTGGGGGCATGTGTGTGTTAAGGGAGGGGAGAGTGTGTGTGGGGGCATGTGTGTGTTTGGTGAGTGTGGGAGCGGGAGGCAGAATGCATGTCTGTGGGGGAGTGTGTGAGTGGGAGGTAGAGCGTGTGTCTGTGTGGGGGCAGAGAGTGTGTGTGGGGGGGATGGGCGAGTATGTGAGGAGTGTGTGCGGTGGGGACTTTGTGCCTATGTGGGGGGGAGAGTGTGTAGGGAGTGTGTGAGTGGGAGGTGGAGTATGTGTCTGTGAGTGGGGAGGGGAGAGTGTGTGGGGGTGGAGTGTGTGGGATGAGGTGAGAGTGTGTGTGGTGGAGGATAGTGTGTGTGTGGGGGGGTGAGTGTGGGGAGGAGGATGGAGTGTGTGTGGAGGGAATGTGTGTCTGTGCGGGGAGAGTATTTGTGGGGGGAGTTTGTGTATGGGGGGAGTGGAGAATGTGTGGGGGTGAAGGCGAGAGTGTGTGTGGGGAGTGTTTGTGTGGGGGCAGGCGAGATTGTATGTGGAGGGAGTGGGCAGGGGGGGGAGTGTGTATCTGTCTGGGGGGAGGGGAGACTATTTGTGAGGGGAGTTTGTCCATGGGGGGAGAGTGTGTAGTGAGAGGGGAGAGTTTGTGTGGAGAGTGTGTGTCTGTGTGGCGGGAAGGGAGAGTGTGTGTTTGGGGAGAGTAGAGTGTGTGGGAGTTGGGGAGGGGGAGTGTGTTTAGGGAGTTTGTGCGTGGGAGGGTGAGTGTGTGTGGGGAGTCTGTGTGAGGGGAGGAGAGTGTGTGGGGGGGAGGGGAGAGGTGTGGGGCGCAGAGGTGAATGTATGGGAGGGGAGAATGTGTGTGGGAGAAGAGTGTGTGTGGAGGGAGATTGGAGAATGTGTGTGGGGGAGGGTGTGTGTTGCGGGAGGGGAGAGTGTGTGTGGGGAGTGTGTAAGTGGGAGGGGAGTGAGTATCTGTGTGGGGGGAGGGGATCGTGTGTGTGGGGTGGGAGGGGATAGTGTTTGTGGGGAATGTATGGATGGGAGGGAGATAGTGTGTGTGTGTAGGGGAAATGGAGAATGTGTGCAGGGAAGGACAGTGTGTGGGGGGCAGGGGAGTTTGTGCAGAGCACGTGTTTGTTGATGTGTATGTGTTTGTGGAGAGTAGTGTGTGCGTGGTTAGTTGAGGTAGGTCACCCTGACCCCCATCTCCCGTGACACCCTCCCTCGTGACTCCCGCCACCCCCCCCCGTAACACCCTGCCCCCCCCCACCCCCTCGTAACACACTGCCTCCCCTTCTCGGAACACACTGATCCCTGTTATTTGCCCACAAATATACAGTCATTTCACTTTACAGTATATTCTGTGAAGCGCTTTGAGACGTCTAGATGACATGATAAGGCGCTGTATCAAATGCAAGGATTATTATTATTATTAGAAATACAAAAGACCCTGGGAATCACATTACTTCAGGCAGTGCCAAGGAGAGAGGAAGATAATTAATATTTCAGGTTAATGGGCTTTTGTTAGAACGGGGGGAAGTTGAAAGGAGCAGATTTAAGGAGAAGCAGAGAAGGGGGCGGGGAAAGAAAGATACAGGAGGCATTTTTAGATCGAGGACAGATGAGGTTGAAGGTGTTGATGGTTTAAGACCAAACTCAGGCAATATTGGGAGATCTGATGACCTGTGTTCTCTTCCAGTGAAGCCTACAGTGACAATCCAACCAGAGGAGTCAGACCACACAGGGCACCTGCTGACCTGTTATGTGACAGACTTCTACCCAAAGGAGATCAAGGTGACCTGGAGGAGGAATGGCCAGGCAGTGTCTCCAGACAAGGTGTCCACCACCCGGATGGCTAACGGAGACTGGACCTACCAGATGCACAAGGTCCTGCAGTACGACCCTGCGTCCGGGGACCAATACAGCTGCCACGTTCAGCACCAGAGCCTGGACAGCGACATCGATCATCCCTGGGGTGAGGCAGACACTGTCCACCAGTCCGTCCGTCCATCCATCCATCCATCCTGGAACTGCCTCTGTTTCTAACACCTCTCCCCCCACCGCCACAACATCATGTCCACCCAGCCAATCAGTGGAGTCATGTAGCTCAGCGGCTAGAGCGTTTGTCTTGCAAACGAGAGGACCTGGGTTTGATTCCCGGGCAGGGCCAAATGTTAGCCAAATTTCTTTACTCCACACTCTCACCCTATTACCAGCAGTGAGTAGGAACCCACTTGTTTGTCTATTGGTGGATCACTTTCCCAGACATAGTAATCTCTTCAAAGCTAGTAATAATAATAGTTTGTGGGACACAACTGTGCACAATTGGCTGCCAGGTTTCACCCACAAAGTATACAATCAATTCACTTTTCAGTGTATTTGGTGAAGAACTTTGAGACGTCTCAAAGACGTAATCTAACTTTGTAACAAATGCTAGGATTATTATTATTTTTATTGTAAACACCGTAATATTTCTGTTTATCCATCAGCATCCATTTCCCGTTGCCCAGAACTGTGACTCTCTATCCCCTCCTGGAACCTTCTGTCATTCACTTCCCCCCGAAACCATGTCCATATCTCTCTGTGCACACACTCACACTCACACTCGCGCTCACACTCATGCCCACATGCTTGCTGTGATAGTCAGTTTGCACAATGCCAAGGGGCTTTATGTGATCACACTCGCACTTATTCAGTTTGCCAGGATAATGGTCTGGGATGGGACCAATATCCTGGCAAACCGAACAAATAGGGAGGTAGGCAGAGCTTTGAACTACTAGGGGGTGGTGGGAAGAAAGGTTGCAGTTAGAACTAAAGGTTAGCCAGCAAAACTAAGAAAGTTGAAGGAGGTAGAGAAGATTAGTGAGGGAGATAAACAGAGTGTGTCAAGGAGGGACAAGAGGCTCAGCAAAGGAAATCGGGCATTAGTGAGAAGGGGAAATAGTAAGAAATTAAAAGCGCTTTGTCTGAATGCATGAAGCATTCGTAATAAGATAGATGAATTAATGGCACAGATAGACACAAACGGCTATGATCTAGTACCCATCAAAGAGAAGTGGTTACAGGGAGATCTAGGGTGAGAACAAAATGTTCTGGGGTTTTCATCTTATATGATGGATAGGCAATGTGGAACACGAGGTGTGTGTGTGTGGGGGGTAATATTGGTAATAAAGAATGGAATAAAAACAGTAGAGAGGAAAGATTTTAAATCGGATAGCCAGGATGTAGAATCAGTTTGGATAGAAGTACGAAGTAACAAGGGGCAGGAAACACTAGTCGGAGTAGTTTATAGACCCCCAAACAGCTGTCACAGCATTGCACAGGATATTAATCAAGAGATTAGAGAATCATGTAGGAAAGGTAATACACCAATAGTGGGTGATTTCAATCTTCATATAGATTGGGAAAACCAAATCGGCAAAAGTAGTTTAGAGGAGGAGTTTATAGAATGTGTGAGAGATAGTTTTCTGGACAGTATGGTGAGGAATTAACCAGGGGACAGGCCATCCCAGACCTTGTTTTATGTAACGAAACAGGGCTAGTCGGTATTATACATATTAAGGCTCCTCTAGGGCACAGTGATCGTAATATGATAGAATTTACTATCAACTTTGAGAGTGATGCACTTAAATCCGAAGCAAGGGTTTAAATTTAAATAAAGCTAAATTTGCAGATGAGGAAAGATTTAACGAAAATAGACTGGAGAATCAGACTAATGGATATAACAGTAGACCAAGAATGGCAAATGTTTAAAGATGGAACAAAGAAGGTTGCGAGGAGACCTAATAGAGGTTTTAAAGATCATGAGGGGATTCGACAGAATAGATAGGGAAAAACTGTTTCCACTGGTGGGCATATCAGTGATTCGTGGTCACAGATTTAAGATACCGTAGTTTCAAAAAGAAGCAGGGGGCAGGTGAGAATTTTTTTCATTCAGCTAGTTGTTGGAATCTGGAATGCATTGCCTGAAAAAGTGGTGGAGGTCGATTTGATAGCAACTTTTAAAAGAGAGATAGACATTTACCGGTATTTGGGGAGGATGGGTTTGCGAGGTTATGGGGAGAGAGCTGGGGAGTGGGGTTAAATTGCTCTTTTTAAAGGCACAGACTGGATGGGCCAAATGCCCTCCTTTTGTACCGTAAGATTCTATGATCTTGTATAGTATATAATTCCCAGTGGTCATATATTCACTTGATGATTAAAAATATCACTGGGAAAGCTAAAGGGAAGAAAACAGAGAGTAGGGATAAATAGGTTCCTGTCAGATTGGCAGGATGGGACCAGTGGAGTGACACAAGGATCAGTGTTTGGGCCTCAACTATTTGCAATGTACATCAATCATCTAGATGAGGACATCAAACTTAAAATATCTAAATTTGCGGATGATACAAAACTAGATGGGAGAGTAAGCACTGAGGATGACACAACAAAAATGCAATAGATCAATAAGCTAGGTGAGTGGGCAAGAAGGTGGCAGATTAAATACAATACAGGGAGGCGTAAAGTTATTCACCTAGGTAGTAAAAACAGAAAAGCGTATTATATGTTCACACTCATTCTCACAATCGCACATGTGCTCTGTTAGTGCTGGGGAGCTGCATAGTGTTCCTGCTCACACTCACAGTTGTGCTCTCTTAATGCCAGAAGGGCTGCGTATGTGTTCACATTCACACTTGTGCTCTATTAGTGCCGGAGGGGATGCCACAATCAGAAAGAATCAGGATCGTTGTGGGGGGCGTGGGTTTCGCCTTCGGCTTCATCATCCTTCTCGTGGGGGTCATCATGAGGCTCAGGAACGCCAAAGGTCAGACCCCTCCCCATTCTCTCTCACTTCCACCCAACTGCTCCCTCCATCCCCCTCTCCTCCATTTTCCTCCACTCCTCCCCTTCATCCCACCTATCAATTCCC
Organism: Hydrolagus colliei; assembly: GCA_035084275.1. Classification (NCBI taxonomy): domain Eukaryota; kingdom Metazoa; phylum Chordata; class Chondrichthyes; order Chimaeriformes; family Chimaeridae; genus Hydrolagus; species Hydrolagus colliei. The sequence goes on along the minus strand of CM068771.1, from coordinate 701,712 downwards.
TTCTCCATTACTCTCTCCTTCATCCCCCTCTCCCTCCATCTCTCCCCTCCCAACCCTCTCGCTCCAAACCCATCTCCCTCCATCCCTCCTGTCCAACCTCTCTCCCTTCATCTCTCCTCCACCCAACTCGCTCTCCAACTCTCCCCTCCATCCCAATTCTCCCACCATCCCTCTCCTTCCATCCCCCTCTCCATTCCTCTCCGTCCACCACTTTTTGCATCTGTGCCTCTCTCCCTCTCTTCCTCTCTTACTATGTGTCTCTGCCTCTCTCTCACTGTGTGCATGTGTGTATCTCTCTGCCTAACTCACTGTGTGTGTGTGTGTGTCTCTCTCACACTATGTGTGGTGATCTGAATGAAGGAATATACTGATGATGTATACTTTTGTTTCCAGCTATCCTGGACGCCAGCGGATCTGGCCCACGTAAGTTTGACGGATCTTATTTTCCTAACATTGCTCAATGCTCACCCTCTTTATCCAAGTTAACCTTCTGTGTGTCTCTCTGTCTGTGTCTCAGTCTGTCTGGAGGTTGATTGAGAGCACAGTCGAAAAGGAGAGTCTTGAGGTTGGTGTTAAGGGGGTGAGGCAGAGGGATGAGGGATAAAGTTCCAAAAGGTGGGGCAGAGTGGTCACCCAAACACACACTCCAGGCTTCCCCCAAGCCTTGACTCTCACCAACCTGTTTCCAAAACTCTCTGCCATTGGGTAAGCAGGATGTGTCTCTCCTTGCGATGACAAAATGATGAGGTGTCTCTTGGGTGAATAGAGTAATTTGCATTGATGGTGAGTCAGTGACTGACAGGAAATGGGTATAAGACAACAACAACTTTGATTTATATAGTGCCCTGCATGCTGGCAGGCGTCTCAGAGCACTTAAGACAGTCACAGGACCCACCAGAAGAGAGGAGGAGCAATGTTTCCACCCAGTGGTTGGAGTACGGCCGCTCCGTGGGGAGACTATTCAGGACGATGTGGAGGGGGTGGGGTGAGAGGCATTCTTACAGCTTTGTAAGCCATGATGACTAGCTGGGCAGGATGGCCTACTGTGATGTGGGGGGAGGGGTATTGAGTAGGGGGGTGAGACGGTGAGTGATGGCCATAGGGGGCTGAGAGATGAGAGAGAGGCAGTGGTGGGGGGAGGTGCGGGCGGGGCGCTGGTGACAGTGCCCAGTTGGTGTGAGAGGATGTTGGGGCGACAGAGTCTGTGACCCTGTTCTATGTTTCAGGGCTGATGGGAGCGAGTGTGAGCTGAGCTGAGGAGCTGAGTTGGGTCCTGGTGGCTCTCGCTCGGGGCCCCAGGGCCTGTCCCTGACCCACGACCGACGTCCAAGCTGCAAAACCACCATGATTACAGGCTGCAAACATGGCGTCCGTCACTGTCGCTTTGCCTCAACACTGACCCTGCGCTGACCCCAACGCAACACTGACCCCACACTGACCCTGCGCTGACCCCAAACCCATGCTAACCCGTACCCTACATTACCCACGAGCCCGGCTGCTTCTGCTGTTTTAATGATTATGGGGATATTTACTGCAAATTATATGTTGGGGGGCGGGAGGGGGAGGTGGGGGGTGAGGGCGCAGAGAGTGATATACAATCAATGCTGATATCCTGAACAACCAACATGTCCATGCCCACAGCTAGTCAGTGTCCACAGCGGGTTCCAGGTCTATGATGTGATCAGGTCTATGGTGTGATCAGGGCTGTGTCTCAGGTGTCAGTAATGGCTAAATGCTTTTCTCTTCAAAATAATAATTTTAAAGCCACTGTAACTCCTGCTGTATTACTAGGTTTCAATTTTACAACTTAATAAACATGAAATAAAGATTGGTTACATGTGTCATCAGTGATCGGATATAGTGGAGCTGGGGATGGGGGATGGGTGGGGGATAAGGGATTAACGGAACTGATGGACAGGTTGGAAAGTCCCATCTAGGTTTCCCTGATTAACAAGCTGTATAGAAAGTCTCTCTCTCACTCTCACTCTGTGCTGTTAATAACAGAAGGAACAGCAGCACTAACGCTCCCTGCCAGTCACACTCAGTGACCATCGCTCTCACCTGCTACTGGGAGACCAGAGCCGCCCCAGCCCCTGACAACAATATAATCCACCCACCCCCACATACCACCACTCTACATAATCCCAAACACACCTCCCACCCACCAAACCATACCCCCATCACAGCATCGAGCTGCTATTTAAATAAATCCTGTGCATCAATAATAATAATAAACCTCATGTTTGATAGCGCCTTATTACATCTTCAAGGCATCTCAATACACTTGGAGAATATACTGTAAAGTGAATTTACAGTATAGTTTGTGGGTGAAATGTGGCAGCCAATTATGCACAGCAGCTTCCCACAAACAGTCGTGGATTGATTGACAAAATTATTATTATATTTCAGTTATTTATTTTCAGTTATATATTCATTAGCCCCTTGGCCTGAACTCCCCTTCCTGGAAACCCTGTTCCCATGTTAAATCCCCGTTGGGTAAAGAAACATGTCCTGAAATTGCCCTTTACACCAAACTCTAAACCTGTTCCTCTTGTTCTGCTGCCCTGATATGTTCTAAAGCAGATCCTCTCAGACTTTGCCAAGCTTTGTAGAGTCCTGGATCTCAGTGGTTAGAGCATTCATCACACAAGTGAGAGAGCGTGGATTTGATTCCTGGGCAGGGCAAAACCGAAGGCAACTTTCAGTGCTCCACATACTTCTGTTTATCGAGGAATAAGTAGGAACTCTTTTGTAAGTCAATTGACAGATCAGTTTTCCCAAGATAATGATTCCTTTGATTAATAATAATAATTCTACATGAAATGTAATGATTATTATTATTTTAAGAAAACCATTGCTCCTCCGCATCATTTATTGAAACAAAACAAACAACTGAAAATACTAAACTGAGCAACAATATTATAATAAATTTGGTATCTGACGCATAATGATGGTTAAGAGTCTTCAAATGAAGCTTAGAATTCCATGCATCCCATCTACACCTGGAAATCCCAGAGATGATGGAATGGAATTCACATTCTCTTCCTGGAGGAAGACATCCTAATTATATAATTCCATCAAGTATAAGGCCCAGGTTGTCAAAAGCCAAGTCTTGGGGAGAGCCCAGAGTGTGTGTTGGGATAACTACTGGAGTACAGCAAGCTAAATCACACAGCTTCCCATTGATATCACTGTCTGACAAGGTTTCCCGCTGCTTATTGAGCTAGGACCACCCTCTCCATTAGTTAGGGCTTTAGCTGCAGGATTAACAGGAGCTGAGTGAAAGGATTCCCTGCCCACAGTGACTTGTCTGCCCTTTCCTGGTCCTGCTGATGAGCCAGGCTGTGGCTGTGCTGTCCAACAGCAATGAGAGCCTTGCAATACTGCAGACCTGCCTGGCCCAGGAACTCTCTTCTTTGTCAATCGTGTCAACTTACTTAGAACATAAGAATTAGGAGCAGTAGGCCATTCAGCCCCTCAAGCCTGCTCCGCCATTCAATAAGATCATGGCTGATCTATTCTAGCTCCACCTATCTGCCTTATTACCATATCCCTTAATCCATTAGAAATCTATAAATCTCAGTCTTGAATATATTCAAGGACTGAGCATCCAGAGCCCCTTGGGGTAGAGAATTCCATAAATTCACTACCCTCTGAAGAAACATTTTCTCAACTCAGTGTGAAAGGGCTGACCCCTAGTCTTCAGACTGTGACCCCTGGTTACAGTTTCTCCAACCAGGGGAAATGCCAACATACTGTTAGCCTTCCTACCTGTTTGCTGTACCTGCAAACTAACCGTTTGTGACTGGTGTACAAGGACACCCAAGTCCCTCTGAATGCTAACACTATCTAGTCTCTTCCCCTTCTAAACAATAATCTGCTCTACTGTTTTTACCACCAAGGTGGATGACTTCACACTTCGCTACATTATATTTAATCTACCACCTATCTGCCCACTCACCTAACCTATCTATATCGCACTGCACTTTTTTAATGTCAACCACGGTGTTTTACACTTCCCCCCTAGTTTAGTATCATCCACAAATTTGGATGTTTTAAGTTCGTTGTCCTCTTGATGTCACCTTGAGATCAGTTCAACTCAGAGGAGATCCCAATGACCTCGCTCTCCAAAGTGGATAGTTTTAGTGTAACTATAACATGGTTGTAATAAGAGTGTGAGTGCTAGAAGCATTAATTTTGTTTCATAAAGCACCTTTCATGTTCTGTTGAAAAAGAGCACAAATTACAGCGGCTAAAGTAAAGCGCCACCAACAATATAGGGAATCATAACAGCAACAATTCTGTGCGTGTTAGTAACTTTACACCACTGGCTTTTACCTCTTACAATTTCTTAGAGATTCAGAGCCTCTGGCCTAGTTTTCATCTGGATTTATTTCAATGTCAACGTGATTATTGTTAATGAAACAATGTGGGGACTAACGAGTCAGACAGTGAGGAATCTGCCCTGTGGGAGAGAGATCATAAACAAGACTCAAATCATAGGGACAATCTCGTTTACTCTCTCACACAAACACATACACAGATATCAACTCACACATTCACATTCTCCCACAACAAAATTAAATTTGTACAGGTAAGCCTCGATTTACGACGCTTCAATTTATGACATTTCGATTGAAGGACCATAATTTTTTAATACCTTTTGATCGATATATGACACTTGGATTCGTTTTATGGACCAAATTTGTTTGCGCATGTGCAGTACATATTTTGAAAATCGCAGTCGCATTTTTGCTCTTCCTTTTTCTCCATACGCACAGTCCATAGTGTATTCCTGTGTAAATCCAAGCGTTTGAACTGGCTAATAGCATGTCGCCACATCATTGTTTAAAAGCAGCTGATTTTGAAGCGACACCACGTCAGTATTGCAGTCATTTCCAAACATTCCCGAACATTTCCGAGCAACTTTGAGCGATTTACAGCCTCTACCGCGTTTATAGCAAGTCGGGAAGAGACAGCACTAAGTGAAATGAGCAGCGGTAATACCACTAGCAGCCAGAAACCCCACAAAGTCATCACTTCAAATATCAAATTGAAGGTGATAAAGCGCATCGATTCTGATGAAAAAAATACGGACGTCTGAATGGTTTTAGGGCTAGCTAGATTGACGGAGGCTACTATAAAACAGAATAAGGACAATATACTGGCAAGTTCAGAATACTGGCTTACAGCTACAGCTGCAAGCAGATTAGCAAAACATAGGAGTGAATGCTGAGTTTCTGGATTGAGGATCAGAACCAGCGTAATATACCACTCAACAACCTCGTTATCCAAGAGAAGGCAAAAATTATTGTTTAGGGAGTTAAATGATCAGGAAGGAGAAGGCTGAACGGCAGCTTCTTTCAGTGCTAGCAGAGAGTGGTTTCAAATGTTTAAAAGACGCGATGGGCTCCACAACATCAAGATGAGTGGGGAAGCTGCAAGTTCTGAAACTGTTGCTGCAAGAATATCCTGCTGAGTTATTTAGTGGGTTTAAGATCTGAAAATTTTGTGAAACGAACGCATCTCTGGTTATATAATGGGACCACATGGGAAATCGCATTTCAATTTAGGATGTTTCGATATAGATACAGTTTTTCAGGAACGCAACCCCATTATAAATAGAAGTTTACCTGTATAGAGTCTTTCACATTGGGAGACCATCCCAACTTGCTGAAAAAACATTGTGATTGGCCATGTGCATGTGTGAGGGATTTTTTGTCACTTAGTTTTTGAGTTGCAAATGTAACTCCACTATTTAAGAAGGGTGGGAGAGAAAACATGAGGAACTATAGACCAGCTAGTCTGACATCAGTGGAAGGGAAAATTCTTGAGTCCTTAATTAAAGATGTTGTTATGGGATACATGGAAGATGATAACAAGATTAGGCAGGGTCAGCATGGCTTTACAAAAGGGAAATCATGCTTAACTAATCTTTTAGAGTTTTTTGAGGATGTATCTAGCAGGTTGGATAGTGGGGAATCAGTAGATGTGGCCTATTTAGATTTTAAAAAGGCATTTGATAAAGTGCCACACAATAGACTATTGCACAAAGTCAAGGCCTATGGGATTTATGGGAGCATATTAGCATGGATAGAAGAGTGGCTAATGGGAAGAAAACAGAGAGTAGGGATAAACGGGTCATTCTCAAATTGGCAGGATGTAACTAGTGGAGTACCACAAGGATCAGTGCTTGGGCCTCAACTATTTGCAATTTACACCAATGATCTAGACGAGGACATTGAATGTAATGTGTCTAAATTCATGGATGACACTAAAGTAGGTAACAGAGTGAGCTCTGAAGATGATGGAAAAAGATTGCAAGAGGATATAGATAGCCTAGGGCGAGTAGGTGGCAGATGGAATTTAATGTGGGGAAGTGTGAAATTATTCACCTAGGTAGCAAAAATAAAAAATAAATTATTTTCTAGACAGAGAGAGGTGTTAGTGTACAAAGGGTGTCCTTGTACACCAGTCTCAAAGTTAGTTTGCAGTTGCAACAAGCAACTAAGAAGGCAAATGTCATATTAGCATTCATTACAAAAGATTTAGAGTACAAGATTAGGGAAATCTTGCTGCAACTGTATAGGGCCCTGGTGAGACCACACCTGGAGTATTGTGTACAGTTTTGGTCTCCTTATTCAGTAAAGGACTTGCCTTATAGGGGGTGGGGGGGAGGCAGTGTAGATTCACCAGCTTAGTTCATGGGATGAGGGAACTGATCTATGAAGATAGGTTGAATAAACTAGGGATGTATTGTCTAGCGTACAGAAGAATTAAGGGAGATCTTATTGAAACAGATAAGATTCTTAAAGGGCTAGATAAAGTAGACAGTGAGGGATTGTTTCCCCTGGTGGGTGAATCTATAACCAGGGGTCATAATCTTAAAATTAAGGGTTTTTAGATTAGAGTTGAGGAAACATTTTTTCACTCAGAAGGTAATGAATTTATGGAATTCACTACCTCAGAAGGCTGTAGATGCTCATTCCTTGAACATTTTCAAGGCTGAGACTGATAGATTTTTTTTTAAATAGAGGGATTAGGGGATATGGGGATCGGGCAAGTAATTAGTGTTAGGTCAGAAGATAGGCTTTGATCTTATCAAATGGCGGGACAGGCTCGAGGGGCCGAATGGCCTAATCCTGCTCCTACTTCTTATATTCTTATGAGTTTTTTTTGTGATTGTGTGTGTGACTGTATGCTTCCCTATATGCATGAGAGAATGTATGTGAATATGTGTGAATCTATATGTATATCTGTGTGTGTGTGCATGTGTGAATGTCCCTAGGATTTGGTGTAAGGATCCTGTTCAGGATTCCACTTCCACATGGCAGATTCCCTAATATCTGACTTGTTAATTCTCCAAATTGTTTCTCCAAATTAAAAATAGCACATCATAATTTAAATCAGTCCAGATCAAAACTCTAGGCCGGAGGCTCTCAATTTTTTAGACTAGGCTTACAGGGGAGATATGAGCATTCATAGGACCTGTCTTTCCCCCATTTTCTTGTATCTCTTAACCCCACTCTCAAGGCAGAGGGAGGCTGTGTGGAGGGTACAGTCTGGATACACATTGTGAGGTATAGAGTGGAGAGAGGTTGTGTGGGGCATACAGTGTAAATACACAGTGTGAGGTACAGGGCAGATGGATGCCATGTAGGGAGTACAGTATAGATACACAGTGTGAGATGCATGGCAGAGGGAGGTCATGTGGAGGGTACCATCAAGTCACACCTCAAGACTCTCCTCTTTGACCATGCTTTGGCCATCCTCCTACCTTTGAACATGAGGACCAGGATCTTGAATTGAATCCTCTGGGTAATGGGGAGCCAATGTCGTCGGGCAAGAATGGGGAAGATGGGGTCATGGAGCTTGTAGTGGAAGAGGACACAGGCGGCGAAGGTTTGGATTATCTGCACCCTAGGGAGAAATTGGGAAGGCCAACAAGCAGGGCAAGCGTATTCGAGCCAGGTGTAATGAAGGCATAAATGAGGCTTTCAACTGCCTGAGGGGTAAGGTAGTGGTGGAGTCAGGCAATATTCTGGAAGTGAGAGAAGGCAGAGCGGGTCATGGTTTGGATGTGGGGGAGAAAAGACAGTTGAGGATCCACCAAGACACCTAGGTTACTGACTCGCTTTGTGAGGTGGAATGTGCAACTACAGAAGTTGATGCTGCCAGCGCCTGATGTGTGAAGGTGCTGGCTCGAGCCAATCAGGAGGGCCTTGGTCTTGTTGACATTCAACAGTAGAATGTTAGCTCTCATCCAGGACTTGATGTTTGTCATGACAGCAGTGGTCCTGGAATCAATGTTAGTGGCAGAGAGATAGAGTTGGGTGTCATCCACGTACATGTGGAAGTTGACCCCGTGTCTGAGGATGATGTCACCAAGTGGGAGTATGTAGATATTGAAAGGTAGGACCGAGCCCTGGGGGATGCCACAGGTGACAGTGTGGGGGCTGGAAGAGAAGCTGTTGGTGGCGACAAAGTGGAGACTGTGGGAAATGTAGGAGTCGAACCAGGCAAGGGCTGGTCCATGGAGATTGAGCTGGGAGAAGAGTGGTCAACAATGTTGAATGCAACAGAGAGATTGTTGCGCACAAGGACACAGAGAGAGCCATAGCCACAGATGTCCTCCTGACGTGAAAGGCGCTTTACAAATGTAATTTTGTTGTTGTTGTTTAAAATGTCATTTGATCAGGGCTGTATAGGTTCAAAAAGGGAATGCAGAGAGCGAAAGGAGCGAAGATGGAACCCAACAACTCATTCCAGGGTCATAGAGAGGAATGGCAGATTGGAGATGGGGCAATAGTTGGAGTGTAGTAATTGGACCAGGGAAGATTCTTTCAGGATGTAGGTAATGAAAGCTATTTTTATAGAGGTGAGAACAGTGCCAGTGGATAGCGAGATGTTGATGAAGTCAGTTAGCAGGGGTCTAGAAGGTGGCGCTGGGAGATAAGGAAAGAGGTAGGGATGGAGTCGAGCCAGCATGTGGTGGATTTCATTTTCTGGATGAGAGTAGAGAGGGCGGAGGGAGAGATACTTGGTATTTGGGGGAAAAAGCATGTTCCCTTTTCCCATCAACTCATACCATTACCTGGTCTTCCACTTGATATTCAACCACCTTTAGATTCCTATCAAAGCATTTTTTCACAGCCTTTTTGGACCAGATGATGTTTTCTCCCACAAACAGTCTGAATACAATCTCTCATTTTTATCATCCAGTTCTCGGTGAGTTCCTGGGGGTAACCATCAGCCTCCCTGGCATCACTTGATGTGGGGATATACCTGTATCATAGAATGATAGAATTTTACGGGACAAAAGGAGGCCATTCGGCTCATCTAGTCTGTGCCGGCGCTTTGAAAAGATCAACTCAATCCCACTGCCCAGCTCTCTCCCCATAACCTAGCAGAACATAACCTGCTCTTCCTAAATAAACATCTAATTCTCTTTTAAAAGCTGTTATCAAATCGGCCTCCACCACCTTTTCAGGCAATGTATTCCAGATTCAAATGCATTATTATAATAATATTCACAAAAATTAATGTAAATGTGGGCATTGGATACAGTGCCTTGTTACACCTGTGAGGTCCTAAGCAATATTCTCGACTCAAAGGCGAGAGTGCAACCAGTGCATCAATGCTGAGCCATTGGGGGCTGGGGGGTATAGCTTAGATACACAGTGTGAGGTACAGGGCGGGGTAGGGGGGGTGTCCTGTGAGGAGGGTACAGTGTACACACACAGTGTGAGGTACAGGGTGGCGGGGGGGCTGGCTTTGTGGAGGGTACAGTGTAGACACATGGTGTGAAGTTCAGGGCAAAGGGAGTCACTGTCTGACCCAGTAACAGATGACAGGTTTGTGGATACAGTAGCTCATTGGTGGATCCCAGGCATTTGCTTGTTTCTAAAACTATACTGTTGATGTGTTTGTCCAGAGTTTATATCATTGTTTATGGTATTAATGTCTGAGGCATTTAATCCCAGCCAGGGACTTCCCAACTACAGCCACACTTTCCCCTCCCAAATCACTCTCTGCAACCCCCCACTACCACTTCTAAACCTCTCCCTACCCCACCCCTATACCACCCCATCCCCCCACCGCCCACCTCCGAAACCATTGCTCCCTCTTTTAAGTTATCAAGATTACTTTATCTAAAAGGTCTGCATTACAGAGGAGAGTAAATGATACTCCACTATTTAAGAAGAGTGGGTGAGTAAATATAGGTAACTCTAGACCAGTTAGTCTGACTTCAGTGATAGGAAAAATTCTTGAGTCCTTAATTAAAGATGTCACTATGGGATGCCTGGAAAACCACAAAAAGATTAGGCAGAGCCAACATGGCTTTACAAAAGGGAAGTCATGCTTGACTAATCTTTTAGAGTTTTTTGAAGATGTATCCAGCAGTTTGGATAGAGGTGAACCAGTAGATGTGGTATATTTAGATTTTATGAAGACATTTGATAAAGTGCCACACAAAAGGCTGTTGAACAAGATCAAGGCACACGGGATTAATGGGAACATATTAAGATGGATAGATGAGTGGCTAACGGGTAGAAAACAGAGAGTAGTGATAAACGGGTCATTCTTAAATTGGTAGGATGTAACTAGTGGAGTGCCACAAGGATCAGTGCTTGGGCCTCAGCTATTTACAATTTATATCAATGACCTAGACGATGATATTAAATGTAACGTGTCTAAATTTGCGGATGACACTAAACTCTGTAGGAGAGTGAGCTCTGAGGATGATGCAAAAAGATTGCAACAACATATAGAAAGGCTAGGGGAATGGGCAGGTAGATGGCAGATGGAATTTAATGTGCGGAAGTGTGAAATTATTCACCTAGGTAACAAAAATAAAAAAATTGATTATTTTCTAGAGGGGGAGAGGTTAGATAGTGTTAGTATTCAAAGGGATTTGGGTGTCCTTGTACACCAGTCTCAAAAAGTTGGTTTGCAGGTGCAACAAGCAACTAAGAACGCTATAGACGCTCAGTCCCTGAACATGTTTAAGGCTGAGACTGATAAGATTTTTTTTAAATAGAGGGATTAGGGGATATGGGGATGGGGTAGGTAATTAGAGTTAGGTGAGAAGATGAGCCATGATCTTATTGAATGGCGGGGCAGGCTTGAGGGGCCGAATGGCCTACTCCTGCTCCTAATTCTTATGGTCTTATGGTCTTATACTTAAACTAAACAAAGTCTTGGCCAGACACATTCTACTGGGATGGAGATGGGCAGCGCAGATTCACCAGAACAATACCAGGATTTAAAGTGTTAAAATATCAGGACAGTTTCATACACATGGCATCTATTCCCTTGACTTTAGCAGGTTGAGAGATGATCTGACTGAGGTTTATAAAATAATAAAGGGATTTGATAGTGTAGCTGCAGAGAAACTGTTTCCTCGGTTTGGGGAATTCAGAACAAGCAGCATTTTGTTAAAGTTAATACCAAGCCATTTAGGAGTGAAATTAGGAGATAGATATTCACCCAATTGGTCGTGTAAAAATCTGGATCTGTCTCTTCCAAAAGGCTGTGGCTGCTGCTTCCATTCACATTTTGAAGACAGAGACAGCGATATTTGTTAGGTCAGGGTATTAAGGGATATGGGGCAAGAGTAGTTAATTGGAGTTGAGGTACAGATCAGCCATGATATCATAAAATGGCAGAACTGGTTTGAAGGGAGACTGATTGTTTGTGCCGTTTAGTATTTGAGTATATGTATGATTTTGTATATGTGTGATTGTGTGTGTGATGTTGTGTGTGTTTTCAGCGCTTTGGGATGTCCTCCTGACATGGAAGGGGCTAGATAAATGTAATTTTGTTGCTGTTGTGTGCGAATGTGAATAAATAAGAGATTTTCTAGGATGGTACCAGGAATGAGGGACTTCAGCTATGAGGAAAGGCTAGGTTTATTCTCATTGGAATAGAGAAGGTTGCGAGGAGACCTAATAGAGGTTTTTAAGATCATGAGGGGATTTGACACAGTAGACAGGGAAAAACTGTTTCCACTGGTGGGTGTATCAGTGACTCATAGTCACAGATTTAAAATAGTTTCAAAAAGTAGCAGAGGGGAGGTGAGGAGAATTTTTTTCGCTCAGCGGGTTGTTCAAATCTGGAATGCATTGCCTGAAAAGGTGGAGGAGGCTGATTAGATAACAACTTTAAAAAGAGAGGTAGACATTTATTTGGGGAGGACGGATTTGCGAGGTTATGGGGAGAGAACTGGGGAGTGGGATTAAATTGCTCTTTTCAAAGAGCCAGCACAGATTCGACAGGCCAAACGGCCTCCTTTTGTGCTGTAAGATTCTATGATTCTATGTATAGGAATGTATCTGTGTCTGTGTGTGATTGTCGCTATGATTTTGTTTCTTGTTTAGCATCTCTCTCCCACAGGACAGATTCCTGACTGTCTGACTTGTTAGTCCCCACATTTTTTTTAATAAACAAATTCACTCCAGCCTTGAAATAAATCCACATCAAAACTCTAGGCCAGAGGTTCTCAATCTCTGAGATTTGTTTTCCTGGGGAGCTGTGCGCATTGATAAGGCCTGTTGTAACCCCTCCATCAGGACTATTTTACCCCCTCAGGCTGTGGGAGGCTACAGTGTAAATACACAATGTGAGGAACAGGTCAGAGGGAGTCTCTGGCTGACCTGGTAACAGGTGATGAGTAATGGACTGAGCGGCTCATTGGTGTGTCCCAGGCCATTGCTGACTCATATCTAAACCTGTGCTGTTGCTGTGTTTGTTCTGTGTTAAATCATTGTTTATGGTATTAATGTCTGAGGCTTTGACTCCCAGCCAGGGACTTCCCAACCACATTACCAATTCCTCTCCTAAACCATTACTCCTATCCTGTCTCCTTCTAAAGCTCACACTGACCCTGGATCGGTCAGTATGGGTATTTGTAAGTTATGAGACTCTTGTGTGGTGATTTCAACCTCCCTTTCACCCCCTCCTGCTCTACCTTTGGTGTCTTCTCCTCCCTCATCACCTCCCTTAATCTCTCCCTCCACATCCACTCCGCCACCCACATCTATGGCCACTCTGTTGACGTGGTGATCACCTGGGGCCTCACCGTTTCAGCACCTTGGGATGTCCTCCTGACGTGAAAGACGCTATTAAAAATATAATTTTGTTGTTGTTGTTTCAGACATAACCCTCACTGACAAAGCTGTCTCAGACCACCACTTCATCTCTCTTAACCCCACTCAATTCTCTACCATCACCTATCGCCCTTGGAAAAAAATCTTCTGCCTCTCTGCTGCCCTAGAGACATCTGAACTGCTGCCCCTTTGGGCCTCACTTACTGACCGATCCTCTTTGCTCTCTTTTCTCCACAAATCCCTCTTCTCCATCCTCGATTCTCATCTTATCGATGTCTCAAAGCTCTTCACAGAATATACCATAAAGTGAATTGACTGTATATTTGTGGGCGAATCGTGGCAGCTAATTGCACACAGCAGTGTCCCACAAACAGTCATGGATTGAAATGACCAATTTTATTATTGTGTTTTTTTTTGGAGGGATTATTATTAGACGTGTGGAGTAAGGAAACTTGCCCAAGTTTTTGCCCTGACCTGCCTGGATTCGAACACGGGTCTCCCCAGCTTGGTCTCCCCAGCTTGCAAGACAAGTGCTCTAACCATTGAATTACCGAGCAGCCATCACTGAGGGACAAAGCTTGATGCCAAACCTGATAACAAGCTCATCACACAGTGTTGTAGAGGGGTGTCTGTTCACTGTAATATAACAACAACTTGCCTGATGTAGCGCCCTTCATGCATGGCTGCATCTCGGAGCACTTGTACAGTAACAGTAGCCAGGCCACTTGCTGACAGTGTAACCTATGAATGATTGTGGATAATGGCGGCAATGAATTAATATTTTGAGTTGTGGAGAGAGAAGGTGGTGAAGCCCAGTCAATGGTTTCTCCACAATGGCTTTTCTATCAGGGGATTATCATTATTATAAATATAATAATAAGATGTCCTAAATGCTTCAAAGTAACATGTTGCCAAGCGACTGTATATTTTGTGGGAGAAACACATCAACCAATTTGCGCTCAGCAATGTCCCACAAACAGTCATGAAGTGTGTGACTGATTTTATTTTGGAGATTGTAGGGAGAACTCCCTTCCCTTTTCAAATAATGCCATAGAATATTTCACATCCACCTGAACAGGCAGATGGGATCAAAGTTTAATGCCTCATCCAAAGGATGTCACTTCCGACAATGCAACAATAACAACAACTTTGATTTATATTGTGCCCTCTATGCCGGACGGCGTCTCAGAGCGCTTCACAATAATAGATCCTGGGAGTTACAACAACAATAGAATTACATTTATAGGGCGCCTTTCATGTCAGGAGTGTCAAATTAGACTTTCACTGCATTGGAGTGTCATCTCAGACTATGTGATTCCAAGTACTGACATGGGGACTTGAACTCACAACCTTCTGAAACAAAGGCAAGAGTCGAAGACGTCAAGTTGACACACACTGAGCCAGGGAGGCTGTGTGGAGGGTACAGTGTAGATACAGTGTGAGGTACAGGGCAGAGGGAGGCAGCGTGGAATGTACAGTGTAGATTCAGTGCGATGTACAGGGCAGAGGGAGTCACTGTCTGACCCAGTAACAGGTGACGAGATGTGGACAAGCAGCTCATTGGTGTATCCCAGGCCATTGCTGACTCGTATCTAAACCCGTACTATTGATGTGTTTGTTAAATAATTGTTTATGGTATTAATGTCTGAGGTGTTGACTCCCAGCCAGGGACTTTCCAACTCAGCTACACTTCCCCCACTCCTAAACCAGTAGTGCCCCACTCCCTCTTTCTAAACTTCACACCTTGTCAGAGAGTGTTTGTGACATTTAATATGTGTATGTGTGTTTGAGTTTACCTGTATGTGATTGTGTATGACTCTGTGTGAGATGGTGTGAGTTGTGTGATGGTGTGAGAAACAATGTGTGTGTGATTCAGTGTGGATGTAATATAATAGTAATACTCCTTGCATTTGATATAGCGATTTTCACATCTTATCGATGTCCCAAAGTGCTTCACAGAATATACTGTAAAGTGAATTGACTGTATATTTGTGGGCGAATCGCAGCAGCCAATTGTGCACAGTAGCGTCCCACAACCAGTCGTAGATTGAAATTATCAATTTTATTATAATGTTTTTTTTGGACAGATTATTATTAGGCGTGTGGAATAAGGAAACTTACGCACGGTTTCGTCTCCCCAGCATGCAAGATAAGTGCTCTAACCACTAAGCCACAGGAGCTCCACATGTTAAATCCACATGTATAGGTGTTTGTGAGTGTTTTTGATTCTGTGAGTGTGTAAGACTGCATTTGTATGCAAGTATGTATGTGATAGTCCCTCTTCTGTGTTTTAGTTCTGTCCTCACCATCCTTGCTCTGTCTCTAATAATATAAAACAACATAGTACAAAATTACAGTTGTAAAGCATCTTCACAAAGGGAGGACTTCCCACGTTGCGGAACAGTTAGGGATTAGGATTGAGGGAATTGGGGTCAATTAGGATGGTGGGCAGGGAGTCTCGGATGGTGGCCAAAGGCACGGTCGAAGAGGAGGGTCTTGAGGTGTGTCTTGTTTGAGACAGGGGAGAGTGAGGAAAAGGGAATATGGGATGCATTTCCAGCAGCTCGTGTACTCTCCCGCATCAAGCTCCGCAACCATATCAATCCCACTCTTGCCCGTCTCCACTGGCTCCCCATCCCCCAGAGGATCGAATTCAAGATCCTCGTCCTCAACTTCAAGGCCATTCATGGCCTTGCCCCTGTCTATCTCTCCAACCTGCTGTCTCCCTCTCCTCAGCAGTCTCTGACCTGCTCCGCATCCACCGCCCGAACCGCCCCACTGTCGGAGGCCAGCCTCTCTGCTCCCACACTGTGGAACTCCATCCCGCAATTCCTTCACCTCACTTCCTCTCTTTCCTCCTTCAAGGCCGGTCTCAACACCTTCCTCTTCGACTGTGCCTTCTGCGTTCCTAACTCTTTCCCCTCTCCTACCCCTTCCCCCTACCCTGACCCTTTCCCATTGCTCGGGTCCCGACCTGATTGTTCAGTGCTTTGGAACATCCTCCTGACATGAAAGGCGCTCTATAAATGTGATTTGTTATTGTTGTTGTTGATGTTAGGGGCAGAGAGGCTGCCACAGCAAACTGCTAAAGTTGGGGTGGGCCTGGCAGGGGACACTGAGTAGGCCAGAGCTTCCTGAATGGGGAGAGCAACAGGTTCATAAGGGATTAGCAGGTAGGAGTGAACAAGGCAGTGGAGGGCCTTGGAAAGTATTTTGGACTCGATCCTCTGAGCGATGGGAAGTCAGTGGAGCCGGTCGAGCCTCAGGAGTGATGGAGTCACAGAGCCTGGTGTGGTAGAGGGGGGGCACATGATAGTCCAAAGGTTCGATAGTCTGAAGTTCATTAGTCCGAAGGTTCGATAATCCGAACACACAAATTTCCTATACCAGCGGTAACCTGGGGGCATTACCGCTCAATAGTCCAAACAAAAAGGTTTGCTAATTCAAACATTTCCATCCTGAGGGTTAGCATTAGGGTTAGATTTGATAGATTTCGAGGATCATTGGTACACATAGGCTTGTGTTTTCTCGTTCGCCCCCTGTGCTGGGGTTTTGTCAAATTTCGTTTGGGCTCATGAATGGGTTTTCTTTTTTCTTGAGTAAGAATATGTTTTTATGTGGGGTAGAGCTTTTTTGTGGGGGAGGAAAGCTTGTGGGGGCGTTAGCTTTTTTGTAGGGGAGGCTGAATGGTTTTGAAACCCTTTCGGGGGGGTTTTGATTGCTGCTTAGAGCAATTAAATAGTGGTTGGTTTGGATCAGTCTCAAAAAGGCCCTTACTGTCCTTGCAAATGTATTCTTGTGTGTGTTGTTTTGGGGCCCACCTCCATCACTCAGGCATGTTCGGTTGCAGAAATGCAACCGAACATGACTGAGTTAGGGTTAGGGTTACGGTTAGGGTTAGGGTTATGGTTAGGGTGAGAGGGAGCTTCGGCTTAACGAACCTACAGACTATCGAGCTGTAACCGATAGAGGATACAGGCTGCAGTCCTCGATGATGTGCAACTTGTGGAGGAAAGCGTTGGGAAGACCGACGAGCAGGGATGTGAGAATGCTGTGTAAAGATCTTGTATAGGGTCTCACTCCCACATGGCAGATTCCCTCCCCATTGTCTGATTTGTCAATTCACTGGTTTATTTTATTGAAAATCACATCAGGCTTTATGTGAATCCAGATAAAAATTCTAACCCACAGATTCTCAATCTCTGAGCGGTGATTTGCACAGAAGTGGGTATTCATGGGGCCTATCTTACCCTCACTCTCAGGCATATCTCACTAACTCTCTCAGTGCATAGACTGTGTGGGAGATACAGTAACAGATCATTGCTAACTCGTGTCTAAACCCGTGATGTTGGCGTGCTTGTTCTGTGTTAAATCATTGTTTAAGGTGTTAATGTCTGAGGCAATGACTCCCAGCCGGGGACTTCCCAACCACATCTCCACTTCCCGCTTCTTAACCACTGCTCCCTCTCCTAAAATGTGGAGTCCTGTAGATCAGAGGTTAGAGCACTCACCTTACAAGTGTGAGACCTGTGTTTCGAACCCAGGCAGGTCAGGGTGAAACCGTGGGCAAGATTTCTTACTCCGCATGACTAATAATAATCCATCAAAAAAAACCTATAATAAATTGGTTATCCATGCCTGTTTGTGCGACACTACTGTGCGTAATTTGCTGCCACACTTCACCCACAAATATACAGTTAATTCACTTTACAGAGTATATTATTTGAAGCACTTTGAGATGTCTGGAAGATGTTACCAGCACTATATCAAACGCAAGGATTATTATTATTATAAATGTTATCAAAATGGCTGATGGGATGTTGGCCTTTATCTCAAAGGGCTGCAATATAGAGGAGAGGAAATGATGCTTTAATTAAACAGAGCCTTGGTCAGACAGCAACTGCTGTACTGGGTTCAGTGTTGGGCATCACAACTAATGAAGGATATATTGGCTTAGTGGGAGGTGGTGGTGGGGAACGGTGGTGGTTGCAGTGTAAATTCATCAGAATGATAACAGATTTTAATCAGTTAAATTATCATGACAGGTTTCATAAACATGGTCCTTATTTGTGAACACAGGAGTAGGCCATTCAGTTCTGTGACCTTATTCTGCCATTTAATGGATATGACCCCATCTCCCCCATACTTACCCGACTCCATAGGCTCCCCATCATCCAGAGGATCCAATTCAAGATCCTGGTCTTCAGTAGTCCTACCCCCCTTCCGTCCCCCATCCCACCCCACACCCCACCCCCTTCCATCCTCAGCTCGGGTCCAAAGCGGTGACTGTCCAGCACCTTGGGTTGTCCTCATCATGTGCAAGGCGCTATACAAGTGTAATTTTGATGTTGTTTGAATGTGTGTGAGTCTATATCTGTATGGAAGTATGTGAATATGTGTATGTGTGATTGTCCCTGTCATGTGTGTAAAGATCTTACTTTGGATATCTATTCTACAGGGCAGATTCCCCACTGACTGACTTGATAATTCTCCAAATTATTTTATTAAAAATAGAAACAAATCCAAATCAAAACTCTAGGCCAGAGGTTCTCCATAATGATAATAATAATAACAATCCTTGCATTTGATATATCGCTTTGCACATCTTCTAGACGTCTCAAAGTGCTGCACAATATATAGTGTAAAGTGAAGTGACTGTATATTTGTGGGCAAAATACGGCAGCCAATTGCACACGGCACTATCCCACAAAATGACCAATTTATTGTTGTTTTATTTTCATCAAGGGATTTGGGATTTAATCTTTCAGACGTGGGAGTTCTGAGCATTCATAGGATCTGACTTACCCCCTCCCTCCTCTCTTAACCCACTCTCAGGGCAGAGGGAGACTGTATGGAGGGTACAATGTAGATACAGTACATGATGTGGGGTACAGGGCAGAGGGAGTCACTGTCTCACCCAGTAACAGGTGACCAGATGTGGACACAGCAGCTCATTGGTGTATCCCAGGCCATTGCTGACTCGTATCTAAACCCGTGCTGTTGATGTGTTTGTTCTGTGTTAAATAATTGTTTATGGTATTACTGTCTGAGGCGTTGACTCCCAGCCGGGGACTTTCCAACTCAGCTACACTTCCCCCACTCCTAAACCACCGCACAGCTTTCTAAACCTCTGCCTGCCCCTCAGTGAGCCTGGGCTGTCACAGTATGAGTGTACATTTGTTGCTTGTGTGTGTGACTGATATGTGCATGTTACCCCCTCTCTCAGGCCTGTGCTACCCCCTCTCTCAGGCCTCTGTTAACCCCCTTGTGCTAACTCCTTCTGTTCACTCCGCTGGGGAAGGATTCTGTTGATTTTGCACCGGGAGCTGAGGTGCTTATAGCTTCAATGCACAGTAACCCCCCCACCAGAGTCCTGACCAGTCATGGGGTGATTTGATGGATTGTAAACATGTAGTTCCTTTGTCTGGTGCTCGAGCCAGGTCTAGATGGTGATATTTACACCTCACTCACTACCTGGGTCACTTACAGCGGCCAAGTGCTGAGATACGTGTCTGCTCTGAGCATCTGGCCTCTCAGGATTCACTGATCTGGTGCCTGTTTTTACAGTAAAGTTGCATGTGAATTTATAAGATGAGTAGAGGTGAAAGCCAATGGTGTAAAGTTACCAACAAGCAGAGAATTGTTTGGTGCTGGGTTTCCTATCATGTTTTATTTTAGTGGCGATGATTTGTGCTCTTTTTCAATAGTACACAAAAAAGTATGAAAGTTGGTTTATGAGATAAAATTAATAATTTTAGCACTTGCCCCCTCATTACAACCATATTAAAGTTATACTAAGTCAATCCTCATTGGAGGGTGAGGTAAGCAGGGTCTCCTGGGAGCTGACCTGACTCCAAGGTGACCTGTCTGGCAATGCAGTTTGGGTATCCAGCATATCTCTGCTACGGTCTCCAGTCCTGTTCCTGATCCAGGCAGGTCCGTAGTATATCCAGGGCTCTCTCTCGCTCTCTCTCTCACTGCTGGTGACAGAACAGCCCAGCGTGGCTCATCGGTAGGACAGACTAGTCACCGGGAGCAGGGAATCATCTCACTCAGCTCCTATTAATCCTGCAGCCAAAGTCCTGACTAATGGGATGGGTGGTCTTAGCTGGACAAGCAATGGGAAAACTTGCCAGACAGTGATATCTATGGCAAGTTATGTGGTTTAGCTGGTTAGACTGCATTAGTTACCGCAGCATACACTCTGGGCTCTCACCAAGACTTGGCTCTTGCCAACCTGTGCCTATTACGTTTGGGAAATGTGTAAGCGGGTTGGGGTTCCGTTGTTTAGGAGAAATGGTTTTCTTCTAATAATAATATTCCTACCATTTGGTATGGAATTATTATTATTATTTAGTATAGGGAGGGTTCAAGGTGACAAAGTCTGAGAAGCTCCACTTTAAAATACTGGAGGACAGTAGAACAAGTGGGACAGGTTTTGAGTTCACAACAACAACAAAATTACACTTGTAAAATGTTAAGGATTATGTGGAGTGGTGGCTTGTGGGGGTGGGTGGATTGTGTTTGTGACAAGGGCTGAGGGGACTCTAGCTGAGAGGAAGTAACCAGACTTCTCCCAGTAGCTGTTTAGAGCGATGGTTACTGAGTGTGATTAGCCGGGTGAGCATTAGTGCTACTGTTCCTCCTGTTACTAACAACAACAAAATTACACTTGTATAGCGCCTTTCACATTGGGAGGACGTCCCAAGGTGCTGGACAGTTAGTTGTTTCAGACCCGACCTGGGTTTGGGGATGGAGAGGCTGGAGGGAAAGTGTGGGGGGGGGGGGGGGGGGAGGTGGGGTGGGTTTGGGGTGATCGATTGGACCGCTGAAGTGGAGAGTCTTGAGGCGAGACTTGAAGGAGGCTGGGAGAGGGCGAGTCGAAGGGACTGCATGATGGAGTTCCAGAGGTTGGGGGCAGAGTGTCCAAAGGCTCAGCCACCAATGGTGGGGCGGGTGGGTTGGGGGCCATGTAGCAGGCCAGAACACGTAGCTTAGCGGAGAGGGTGGGCAGGCTGGTAGGGGGTTAAGAGGTCACATAGGGGTGGGGTAAGCTGTGGAATCCTTTAAATATGAGGACCGGGATCTTGAATTGGATCCTCTGGGTCATGGGGATCCAGTGGAGTTTGGTAAGGATGGGGGAGAAAGGGTCATGAAATTTGGACTAGTAAAGGACATGGTTCACAAAGGTTTGGATTCTCTGCAGCCTATTCAGGGAGGAATTGGGAAGGCAGGGCATTGGGCATCGGCGTAGTTGAGCCAGGATATGATGAAGGCATGAATGAGAGTTTCAGCGGCCTGAGGGGTGAGGTAGTGGTGGAGTCAGGTCATGGGTCATGGCTTGGATGTGAGGGAGGAAAGACAGTTGAGGATCGAGCAAGACACCTAGGTTCCTGAATGGTTTGGTAAGGTGGAGTGTGCAATCATGGAGGTTGATGCTGCCAGTGCCTTATGTGTGAAACTAATCAAGAGGGCCTTGGCTTGTTAGCATTCAACTTTAGAAAGTTAGCTCTCATCCAGGACTTGATGTCTGACAGACAATCTGTCAGGACAGAAGTGGTCCTGGAGTCGAAGGTAGAGGCAGAAAGATACAATTGGGTGTCATCCGCATACATGTGACAGTACGGGGGCTGGAAGAGAAGTGTGTACTAAAAGAGAGAGACTGTCTCTACAGCTTATTTATCAGGAAAGCCCAACTGGGATCTTCCAACCTCATCTCCAGTCCTGCTAGCCCATGCCCCCCCCCCCCCCCCCCCCCACACACACACACTGAATCAACCCACTAACGACATCTGTAACCAATCTTTATTTCATGTTTATTAAGTTGTAAAATTGAAACCTAGTAATCCAGCAGGAGTTACAGTGGCTTTAAAATGATTATTTTGCAGAGAAAAGCATTTAGCGATTACTGACACCTGAGACACAGCCCTGATCACACCACAGCCCTGATCACCCCATAGACCTGATCACACCATAGACCTGATCACACCATAGACCTGGAACCCGCTGTGGACACTGATGAGCTGTGGGCGTGGACATGTTGGTTGCTCAGGATATCAGCATTGATTGTATATCTCCCCCACCACCCCACCATCCCAATCCCCACCTCCCCCCCCCACCTCCCTCACCCCATATCCCCCCAACACACAACCTGCAGTAAATATCCCCATAATCATCAAAAACAGCAGAAGCAGCCGGGCTCGCGGGTAATGTGGGGTAGGGATCAGCGCAGGGTCAGTCTGGGGTCAGCACAAGGTCAGTCTGGGGTCAGCACAGGGTCAGTCTGGGGTCATTATGGGATCAATGTGGGGTCAGTACAGGATCAGAGCGGGGGTCAGTGAGTGGTCAATAGAGGGTCAGTGTGGGGTCAGTCTAGGGTCAGCGCAGGGTCGGTGCGGGGTCAGCGTTGATGCAAAGCGACAGTGACGGACGCCATGTTTGCATGGTAATCATGGTGGTTTTGCAGCCTTGACGTCGGTCGTGGGTCGGGGTCAGTCCCTGGGCCCCCGAGCGAGAGCCACCAGGACTCAACTCAGCTCCTCAGCTCAGCTCACACTCGCTCCCATCAGCCCTGAAACATAGAACAGGGTCACAGACAGGGTCAGATACCGCGAGAGACGCCGACACAGATACCATCAGAGGCTCCGATACCAGCTCACACCTCTCACCCAGACCACCTCATATCGCCCCCCATCCTCATCCACTGAAAACCCCACCTTCACCCCCTCACATCCCCACTATCACCCCCTCACACTCCCGCAATCCTCGCTCACACCCCCACCATCATCCCCTCACACCCCCACCTTCACCACCTCACACCCACCATCACTCCTCACACCCCCCACCTTCACCCTCTCACACACCCCCACCATCACCCCTCGCACCCCCACCATCACCCCTCGCACCCCCACCATCACCCCTCGCACCCCCACCATCACGCCCTCAAACCCACCCACTATCACCCCCTCACATACATCCACCATCACCCCTCTCACCCACCCACCATCACCCCTCACACCCACCCACCATCACCCCCCTACACCCACCATCAGCCTCTCACACCCCCACCATCACCCCTCACACCCACCCACCATCACCCCCCTACACCCACCATCACCCTCTCACACCCCCACCATCACCCCTCACACTACAGAGAAAGACACGCAGAGTCAGAGACAGACTAAGACACAGACAGAAAGACACACAGAGGGTTTGACTTGTTTAAAGCGGGTGAGCAGTTAGCAATGTGAGGAAAATAAGATCTGTCAAACTTACGTGGGCCAGATCCGCTGGCGTCCAGGATAGCTGGAAACAAAATTATACATCATCAGTATATTCCTGCGCCCACAGCACCACACACAGTGAGAGAGAGAGAGAGACACACACACATACATAGGGAGAGAGAGAGAGCCAGGGACACATACAGAGAGAGAGAGGGAGGGAGAGACACACACAGACACACTGAGAGAGAGAGAGAGAGACATTCACACACTTACAGTGAGAAAGAGATGGAGAGAGACACACACCTAGTGAGAGAGGGACACACAAATACACGTAAGTGAGAGACATACAGACACTGAGAGAGAGAGACACACACATCCATAGTGAGAAGCCAGACACACATAGACACACAGTGAGGGAGAAAGAGAGAGGCACAGCCACACAGTGAGAGAGACACACACAGTGAGAGAGACACAGAGAGAGCGAGGGACACACACATACAAACAAAATGACAGAGGGAGAGTGGGAGGGGCTGGGGTGGAGGGAGAGGGGAATAGAAGGCGAAGGATGGAAGGAGAGTTGGGGGGAGAGTTGGAATGAGATGGGTTGGAGGGAGAGGGGGATGGAAGGGAGGGATAGGGGGTAGAGGGGGATGGAGGGGAAGGATGGAGAGAGAAAGGAATGGTGGGAGAGAGAGGCTGGATGGTAGGGATGGAGGGAGGGGGTTGGCTGGAGGAAGAGGGGTTGGAGGGGAGGGATGGAAGGGAGGGATGGAAGGGAGGGATGGAAGTGTGGGTGGATGAGAGAAGTTGGTGAAGAGGGATAGAGGGAAGGGATGGAGGAGTGGGTGGATGAGAGGGCATGGTGGAAAGGGATGGAGGAGGGGGGATGGAGAGAGGGAGAGGGGGTGAAGGAGAGGGGGATGAAAGGGAGGGATGGAGGGAGGGGGAATGGAGGGGAGAGATGGAGAAGGAGGAGGATGGAAGGGAGGAATGGAGGAGAGGGTGTGGATGGGAGGTAATGACGGTGAGGACTATGGAAGGGAGTGATGTAGGGAGAGGTGAGTTGAAAGGAGAGATTCAGTCAGAGGGGGATGAAGGGAGAGGGGGATAGTGGGGGGAGAGTGGGGAGGCGGGGGGGCTGACCTTTGGCATTCCTGAGCCTCATGATAACCCCGGCGAGGAGGATGATGAAGCCGAAGGCGAAACCCACGCCCCCCACAACGATCCTGATTCTCTCCGATTGTGGCATCCCCTCCGGCACTAACAGAACACAAGTGTGAGCATGAATGTGAACACATACACAGCCCCTCTGGCACTAACAAGCGTGAGTGTGAGCTTGAGTGTGAGCACATACACGGCCCTTCCAGTATTAATAGAGCACATGTATGAGTGTGAGTGTGAACACATACACAGACTCCCGCACTGACAGCACAAGTGTGAGTGCGATTGTGAGTGAGAACACCGAGTTTCCCAGCATTCTGCAAACCGACTGTCACAGCAAGAGTGAGCATAGGAACACAGGAACAGGAGGAGGCCATTCAGCCCTTCCAACCTGTTCCAACATTTAATTAGCTCATGGCTGATTTGTACCTCAACTAATCCTTTCAATTCCAATTTCCCACTTTCTCCCCATATTCCTTAATCCCGTTCTCCCCAGATCCCTTAAGACAGACATGATGTTGGGGGTGGGGTGTGCATGTTAGAAACAGAGGCAGTTCCAGGATGGATGGACGGACGGATGGATGGACGGAGGGTCAGGTGGACAGTGTCTGGCTCACCCCAGGGATGATCGATGTCGCTGTCCAGGCTCTGGTGCTGAACGTGGCAGCTGTATTGGTCCCCGGACGCAGGGTCGTACTGCAGGACCTTGTGCACCTGGTAGGTCCAGTCTCCGTTAGCCATCCGGGTGGTGGACACCTTGTCCGCAGACACTGCCTGGCCATTGCTCCTCCAGGTCACCTTGATCTCCTCCGGGTAAAAGCCCGTCACATAACAGGTCAGCAGGTGCCCTGTGTGGGCTGTCTCCTTTGGCCGGATTGTCACCTTGGGCTTCACTGGAAGAGAACACAAGTCAGGGATCAGGGAATTTCTTTGGCGGGTGGGCAGTCTAGTTGGGTTGAGATTGGGGGAGTGAGAACAATAAAAAAAAACAATATTACATTTATAGAGCGCCTTTCACGTCGGGAGGACGTCCCAAGGTGCTGCACAGGAGGCGTGTGACCCGAGCTGAGAGGGGACTGTTTGGGAAGGGGTGAAACACGAAGTGGAGGTAAAAGAGTTCGGGGTGGAACAAAAGGCACGATCGAAGAGGAAAGTCTTCAAACCGGCCTTGAAAGAGGAAAGGGAAGAAACAAAACGGAGGGATTGAGGGATGGCATTCCATAGGGTGGGAGCGGAGAAACTGAAGGCCCGGCCTCCGATGGTGGGACGGTTCGGGCGGGGGGCTTGGAGCAGGCCAAGTCCTGTTGAACGGAGGGTCCGGGTGGGCGTGTAGGGGGATAGTAGATCGGTTAAATAGCGCGTGGCAAGGCCGTGTAAGGCCTTGTAGGTGAGGACGAGGATCTTGAACTCGATCCTCTGGAGGATGGGGAGCCAGTGGAGACGGGCAAGGGTGGGGGTTATGTGGTCGCGGAGGCGGGTGTTGGATAGTACACGGGCTGCAGAGTTTTGGATGACCTGCAGCCTGTGAATGGAGGAACTGGGGAGGCCGACGAGGAGAGAGTTTCCGTAGTCCAGCCGTGAGGTGATGTATGCGTGCACGAGTGTTTCGGCAGCGCGGGGGGTAAAATAGTTGCGGAGCCTGGCAATGTTGCGCAGGTGGAAATAAGCGGTGCCGGTCAAGGCGCGGATGTGGGGGAGGAAGGAAAGTTTTTGATCGAACATGATGCCGAGGTTCCTGATTGGCTTTGTGAGGTGGAGAGTGCAGCCTTGGATGTTGAGACTGGCAGCGCCCGATGTGCGGAGGCGCTGGCTTGAGCCAATCAGGAGGGCCTCGGTCTTACTCACGTTCAATTGCAAAAAGTTGTCCCTCATCCACGACTCGATGTCGGACAGACATGCTGTCAGAACATCGATCGTCTGGGGGTTGAGGGATGAGGCAGAAAGGTACAATTGGGTGTCGTCCGCATACATGTGGAAATTTACCCCATGTTTGCGGATGACGTCGCCCAGAGGGAGCGTGTAAAGGGTGAAAAGGAGGGGGCCTAAAACAGAGCCCTGAGGAACGCCGTGAGAAACTGTGCGTGGGTTTCAAGAAAAACCATTGGAAGAAACAAAATGTAAATGATGGGTCAAATAAGAATGGAACCAGTCAAGGACTGTGCCTTGAAGGTTGAGGTGGGAGGAAAGAAGTTGAAGGAGGATGGTGTGATCGACTGTGTCGAACGCAGCAGACAGGTCAAGGAGGACGAGGAGGCAGAGGGAGCCCTGGTCACAGGCGGTTAGGATGTCATTTGTGACCTTAACCAGGGCAGGTTCTGTGCTGTGGATAGGGCGGAAACCTGATTGGAGGGGTACAAAACGTGAGTGAGTTGAAAGGAAAGAGCGGAGCTGGGAGGCAAACACTCTTTCAAGGACCTTGGATAGAAACGGGAGGTTGGAGATAGGTCGATAACTTGATGGTTGCGACGCATCAAGGGAGGGTTTCTTCAGGATAGGGGTGAACAGTCAGGTCGGGACCCAAGCAAGGGAGAGTGGAAGGGTACGGGAGAGAGAGGGAGAGAGTTGGGAGGGCTGGGAGAGAGTTGAAGACGAGGGTCCTGAGACCGGCCTTGAAGGAGGCGAGGGAGGGACTGAGGCGAAGGGACTGTGGGATGGAGTTCCAGAGTGTGGGGGCAGAGAGGCTGAAAGCCTGGCCGCCAATGGCAGGGGAATATGGGTCGGGCTGGGAACATGGAGCAGGCCAGAAGGTGGGGAGATTCCACGCCTCCACAAACATACTCCCACCCCGATTCACAACCCGAACACACTTTCTCTCCCCATACCCTCTCGCCCCTCCCCCACACACTCTCTCCTCCCCACACACACTCTCTCCTCCCTCCCCTCCAACCAGACCTCTCCCCTCAATCCCCCCCACCCCACCCACCACCCACACTCTCCGCTCCCCCCCACAGTCTCCCAACCCCCCACACACTCACTTCCCTCCCCCTACACACTCTCCCCTCCGCATCACACGCTCTCGTCCCTCCCCTCCGCCCAGACAGACTCTCCCCCTTACCCACACACGTTCCCCTCCCATCCCACAAAAACTCTCAACTCCCACCACACACTCTTCCCTCACCTCCCCACACACTCTCCCCTCCCCCACCACACACACGCTCCCCTCCCCCCCCCCACAAACACTCTCCCCTCCCCCCCACACGCACACACTCTGCCCCCAAACACTCTCCCCTCCCCCCCCACAACACTCTCCACTCCCCTCCCACACACACCCCCCTCCCACCACACACACATGCTCCCTTCCACCCCCCCACACACACTCTCCCCTCCCCCCAACACACACACTCCCCTTCCTGAAACACACTCTCCCCTGCCCCCCACACACTCTCCCCTCCCCCTCCCCACCCACACACTCTCCCCTCCCCCTCCCCACCCACACACTCTCCCCTCTCGCCCACATGCTCTCCCCCTCCACCCCCACACACTCTCCCCTCACCACTCCCCACACACTCTCCCCTCCCCCCCACACACTCCTCCCCCACCACATACATGCTCCCCCCCACACACACTCTCCCCTCCCCCCCAAAGATGCTCCATCCCCCCCACACAAGATCCACTCCCCCCC
Organism: Hydrolagus colliei; assembly: GCA_035084275.1. Classification (NCBI taxonomy): domain Eukaryota; kingdom Metazoa; phylum Chordata; class Chondrichthyes; order Chimaeriformes; family Chimaeridae; genus Hydrolagus; species Hydrolagus colliei. The sequence goes on along the minus strand of CM068771.1, from coordinate 673,597 downwards.
CCACACACGCTCCCCTCCCCCTCCACACACACACATTCTCCCCTCCCCCCACACACACACGCTCCCCTCCCCCTCCACACACACACATTCTCCCCTCCCCCCTCACACACACTCTCCCCTCACCCCCACACTCTCCCCCACACACATTCTCCCCTCGCCCCCCAAAACAAACTCTCAACTACCCTCCCACACACACACCCCCTCCCACCACACACACATGCTCCCCTCCCCCCCACACACACCCTCCCCTCCCCCCCACAACACACTCTCCCCTCCCACCCCACACACTCTCCCCCCGCCACACACTCTCCCCCACACACACACACACACTCTTCCCTCCCCCCCCCCACACACTCTCCCCCCCCCCACACACTCTCCCCTCCCCCCCCCCCACACACACTCTCCCCTCCCCCCCCACACACTCTCTCCCCTCCCCCCACACACTCTCCCCTCCCCCCCACACACTCTCCCCTCCCCCCCACACACACACTCTCCCCCCCCACACACACTCTCCCCCCCCCCCACACACACTCTTCCCCCTCCCCTCACACTCCCCCCCCACACTCTTCCCCCCCCCCACACACACTCTCCCCCCCCCCACACACACTCTCCCCCCCCCACACACACTCTCCCCCCCCCACACACACTCTCCCCCCCCCACACACACTCTCCCCCCCCCCACACACACTCTCCCCCCCCCCCACACACACTCTCCCCCCCCACACACACACTCTCCCCCCCCCCAACAGACACTCTCCCCCCCCCCACACACACTCCCCTCCCCCCCCCACACACACTCTCCCCCCCCCACACACACTATCCCCCCCCCCACACACACTCTCCCCCCCCCACACACACTCTCCCCCCCCCCCACACACACTCTCCCCCCCCCCCACACACACTCTCCCCCCCCACACACACACTCTCCCCCCCCCCAACACACACTCTCCCCCCCCCCCCACACACTCCCCTCCCCCCCCCACACACACTCTCCCCTCCCCCACGGTCACACTCTCCCCTCCCCCACACACTCTCCCCTCCCCCACACACTCTCCCCTCCCCCACACACTCTCCCCTCCCCCACACACTCTCCCCTCCCCCCACACACACACTCCCCCCCCCCCCTCACACTCCCCCCCCATGTGGATACTCACCGTGTCGGGTCAGCACCTGTAGGTTAATCTGTACATTGTTGTCACACATTGTGATTGCCTGCTCGTACACCCCCTCAGCGATCTCCTTGTTGAATCTCTCCACGTTACTTTGGATCCAATCCTTGAGGCCGATGTATTTCCTCTGATTAAAGTCAAAGTAATAGATCACTTGCTTGTTGAAGATGTACTGATCAACATAGGTCCAGGTGCCGGTGCTGTTAAACTCACAGCCAGCTCTGCGTATATTTGAATCAGCGTCTGTGGGGAAACAGGACATCACTGACTGTGAGTCTGACACTGACACTCACACTCTTGTTACCCCACACTCTGACACACAAGCTCACACACTCACTACCACATATACATTGACTGTCTGACACACACAGCCAGTCACGCTATCACTTTCTCTCACACAGTCTCAGTCTCTCACACAGTCAGTCACGCTAGCTCTCTCTCTTTCTCACTCTCACACCCACACACAGAAAGAGACACACAGCCTCTCTCTTTCACTCTCAACCAGTCTCTCAAACACAGCCAGTCTCTCTCTCTCTCTCACATACACACAGAACCATCCACTCTCCACACACACACACAGCCAGAGATTCTTTCTGATTCACACACAGTTAGCAGAAATTTAACTCATACAAAACTCCATCACCCACATTCTCACCCTCACCAAACTTTGAAACACTATTACCCCAGTCCTCGCCAGACTTCACTGGCTCCCTGTCACAGAATAGATCGACTTCAACATCCTTACTCTTATGTTTAAATCCCTTTATTCCTCTGCACCTCAATACCTCACTAACCTCCTCTATCCTAACAGCCGTATCTGCCGCCTCTGTTCTACTGGGTCTGGCCTCCTACTTCAGGCCCGTACGCAGGGGGGGTGCGACGGGTGCGTACGCACGCCCCCCCAAATTATAAAAGGTCCACATTTTCCGGGTTAGAGAATTGTATTTTTTATCAAATTTAAACACCAAGTAAAGTAAATTTATTGAGCATTTGTGTAACAATCAGTTCTTCAAAACTATGTATAAATTATAAACACACATCTTTGAATGTTTTAATATTAATATAAAATTATCGAGTCGCACACCAGAATCGGCGTCTACCCAAAACATACCGCGTCGATAGAGGAGTCAATAACGCGGCGAGTCTGTGACTCGTGACTGGATAAACATAGGTGCGCGCCAAGACTCAAATCCTCGTGTGGAAATCATCCCGTAAACAGCCACAAGGGTAGCACCACTTCTGGAAGTTAAAATCATCTTTTCATCTGGTCACCGTAAGTAAAAATTGCTCAAGTTTTGAGAGGTGTGACTGTAATGCTAGCAAACAATGACAACATATTTACAAGCTTCTGAGAAATTAAAGCTTTTGAGAACCCAACAAAAAAGTTATATGCTGGACGGGAATGCCTATCTTTAAAAGAAATACTCATGGACGTAGACCTATGCTTTAGCGCCTATTCTACGTGGTGTGTCAATCGGAAATCATCCCGTATACAGTCACTACATCAAAAGGTAGCACCACTTTGTGGAAGCTGAAATCGTATTTTAATCTGATAAATGTAAGTAAAAATGACTTAAGTTTTGATAGGCGTGTTTCTGAAATATCATGTTTCTTGTTTTGTCTTGATTATCACATTTGATTTATATTATTAAAAATGTATTCCTGTAATTAAAAATTGCTTTTAGAGACGTCCATTGGCATGCAAAAAAAAATGACCGCAAAGATAAACAGTGCTACTTTATTTCACATTCAGTTTTGTACCCAGAGTGAAAAAACATCAATGTCGCACGAATTTGGCATAAAAAAAGTTTCACCATCATCTGATCGAGCGAACTCGGGCATTGACAACCACATTTCTCCACCGATCCCTTCTCTCCATGCAGCCTGAAAACTCTCGTCTGCCAATACCCGAATCGCGCTCCAGAGTATCGATGCAGGTTAGGGTCGGTCTACCTCGTGTTCTGTGACCGTGCAATGGTTCCCATAGGATAGTAGCACTATGGACAGTTTCCTCCCGGCTTCTCCAGCTATGTCCGCAAAACCTAAGACGCCTCTGCAGTAATGTCTGTGATACCAGTGTGGTAGTGTACCATATAGCTCACTATTTGTCAGATGCTGTCGCCAGTAAACGTTCAGGGCGTCTCTTAGAAGCCTGGTATATACCTCATATACATATACCTCATGTATATACCTCATAGAATCATAGAATCATAGAATCATAGAACCTCATGAGTCACCTAATCTCCTGGTCAAGGTTTGCGTAAGTGTCCAGCATTCTGCTCCATATAGGAGCGACTTTCAGCACTCGCGTTAATGCACATTCATTATAATATGGAAATCGATATTGGTAGAGTGGTTGACGTATTCGCTTCAAAGCGACCAAGGCGTCTCGAATATGGAACGCTATTAAAGAATTTCCCCTCCCTTATTTTTTCAAGTATTTTTTCGTCAGATCAGTATTGCTTGATGGGTCACTTCCTTTAATTTTGATTCTAAATAAATAAATAAAAACTAACTACACTATTGCTCACAGTTCAACGATATTTTCAGGATAATGCTGATAACAGGCTTGTAACACGTGAGAATTAACTGTTTTACACTGATTTTCAGTTTCTGTTTATTTTCTTGTCTTTTGTAAAATTTGCTTTGCTGGAATATATGAGCACATAATTCATACTTTACTCTTACATTATTGTTCATTACAGTCCGAACGAAATTGAGTCTTAGGATAACAATGCAGAACAACTTATTAATTACTGTCAATCTGTAGTTTATGATCATTTTCTCTTATACGCATCCATTTATCAAGCATTCGTCATTGTACTGTTTTAATTGGATTGTAATTTACTTTATCGTTCACATTCCGTACATCATCGAGTCAACAATCGTGTTTGCTTTTATCGGCGAACACATTCGACCTTCCCAAAAAATTTAGACGCGGACTACCGGGGAAAATAAAAACACTGAATAAATAATGATGCTCTTAAAAACCCAAGGGCATGAAACATTTACCGTTCATATTGGATCTTCTGAACTGATTAAATAAGACCTCAAACTGTGTAAAACGTTGGAGCCTCGAGGGGGCTTCGGGGGCAGACCGCAAGCCGCCGGCCATTGTTGGTCCCATCACTAGCAATTCGCACCCCCCCATTAAAAATCCTGCGTACGGCCCTGGGTTATGTGGTCGCGGAGGCGGGTGCGGGATAGTACACGGGCTGCAGAGTTTTGGATGGCCTGCAGCCTATGAATGGAGGAACTGGGGAGGCCTACTAGGAGAGAATTTCCGTAGTCCAGCCGTGAGGTGATGTATGCATGCACGAGTGTTTCGGCAGCGCGGGGGGTAAGATAATTACGGATAATTACGGAGCCTGGCAGTGCAGTCGAAGAGGAAGGTCTTCAGCTGTGACCTGAAACTGGGGAGAGACGGGATGAGGGGAAGGGAGTGAGGAAGGGAGTTCCAGAGCCTCGGGGTGTAGTGGCTGAAGGCACGGCCGCCGAGGGTGGAGCGGAGGATTCGGAGGGACACGGAGGAGGCCAGACCCAGAGGAGCGAAGGCAATGGGAACTGGTTTGAGGAGAGAGGAGGTCGGAGAGGTAGGGGGGTGCAGAGGAGTGGAGGGATTTGAAAACAAGGGTGAGGATCTTGAAGTTGATTCTCTCTAGGACAGGGAGCCAGTGAAGTCTGGCAAGGACTGGGGTAATGGGGGAGCGAAGCTTAGAGCGGGTGAGAATGTGGGCGGTAGAGTTTTGGATTAGTTGGATTTTATGGATTGTGGTGGAAGGGATCCGGAGAGGAGGGCATTTGAATAGTCCAGTCATGAGGTGACGAAGGTCTGGACCAAAGTTTCAGTGGCTTTTGGGGTGAGGTATTGCACACAGCCAGTCACTCTCTCTCTCTCTCTCTCTCTCACACACGTAGCCAGTCACTCTCTATCACACACACAACCAGAGACTCTCTCACACACACATCCAGAGACTCTCTCATAGACAGCCAGTGATTCTATCATATGCACAACCAGTCTCTCTCACACTCACATAGTCACTCTCTCTCTCACACACAAACACACACAGCCAGTCACTTTCTCTCTCACACGCACAGAGCCAGTCACTCTCTCCACATGCGCAGCCAGACTCTCTCACTCTCACACACAGCCAATCACTCTCTTTCTGTCCCAATATATTCAGTAAAGCGCTAACAAATTTGTTTTGGCCAGCCGGGTACCTGACACACTACCATTATCCAAACCAAACTGAGAATTCCATGTATCCCACCAACACTTCATATATTGAAGCATATGACACTGGAATATATGGCATTGCTCTGTGGTTAGAGCACTCACTTTACCAATGAGAGACCCTGGTTTGACTCCCCTCATGGCAAAACCTTGAACATGTTTCCTTACCCACACATCTGATAATAGTCCCTCAAGTAAATAAACAATCAGAAATTGGTCATTTAAATCCAAGTCCATTTGTAGAACTCTCCAGTGCACAATTTTGCCCATAATAAAATACCATCAATTCACTTTGCAGTATATTCTGTGAAGGGCTTTGAGATTAGTCTAGAAGACGTGAAAAGTGCTATATAAAAGCAAGGATTATTATATTATTATTCTTATGTTTTATAGGAATTAGGACCAGGAGTAGACTATGGCCCCTAGAGCCTATCGCACTATTCAATTAGATGGCTGACCTTCTAACCTAATTCCATCTGCCGTTCTTATCCCCATATCCCTAAATCTCTCTACCTTTACGAAATCTATCAATCTCAGTTTCAAATATGTTCAAGGACTGAGCATCTGCAGCCTTCTGGAGTGGAGAATTCCACAAATTCACTACCCTCTGAGTGAAGAAGTGTTTCTTCAACTCTATTCGAAAAGGCTGACTCTTACTCTCAAGACTGTGACCCCAAGTTATAGTTCCTCCAACAAGGGGAAACAATCTCCCATTCTCTACTGGGTCGTGCCCCTCAAGAATCTTACATGTTTCTACAAGATCACCTCTAATATTTCTATATTCTAGATAATATAAGCCGAGTTTACTCAACCTATCCTTATAGCTCAACCCCCTCATCCCAGGAACTAACCTAGTGAATCTATGCTGCATGCATATGCTGAATCTAAGACAAGTATATCCTTTCTTAGATAAGGAGACCAAAACTGCACACAATAAGAATATTGTGTGGTCTCACCAATGCCCTATACAGTTGTAGTAAGACTTGCCTACTCTTATATTCTAACCCTTTTGCAATGAACGCCAACATCCCATTAGCCTTCCGAGTTGCTTGCTGTACTTCCATATCAACTTTTGGTGACTGGTGTACAAGGACAGCCAAATCCCTCAGAATGCTAACACTATTCTAGCCTCTCCCCCTCTAGAAAATAATCTGCTTTTTGTTTTTTATTACTTAGGTGAAGAATTTCACACCTCCACACCTTATATTCCACCTGCCACCTTCCTCTTCGACCGTTCCTTCTGCTGCCCTCCAAACTCGCCCACTCCCCTCTATCCTGCCCCTCTCCCTTACTTGGGTCCCGTCCTGACTGTTCAGCACCTTGTGATGTCCACCCGACGTGAAATGTAATTTTGTTGTTGTTATTGTCTTGCCTACTCACTTAGCCTATAATCTTATCAAGTTGCACTTTTCTAGTGTCATCCTTGGAGCTTACTATCCCACCTAGCTTTGAGTCATTCGTGATTTTAAATATTTTAAGTTCTATGTCCGGGTCTAGATCATTGATATATATTGTAAAATTGTTGAGGCCAAGCACTGATCCTTGTGGCACTCCACTAATCACATCCTACCAATCTGAGAAGGACTCTTTTATCACGACTCTCTGTTTTCTTCCTGTTAGCCACTCTTCTGTCCATGCTAATATATTGCGCTTAATTCCATGGGCCCTAATCTTTTGCATCAGCCTTTTACAAGAACTTCTAGAGACTATAATGAGGGACAAGATAGATCTTCACTTAGAAAGATATAGGCTAATAAAGGACAGCAAGCATGGATTTGTTAAAGGCAAATCTTGCCTTAAAAATCTGATAGAATTTTTGATGAGGTAACGGAATGGGTGGACGAGGGTAGCGCAGTTGATGCAGTTTACATGGACTTTTCAAAGTCATTTGACAAAGTGCCGCATGGGAGGCTTATGGAAAGTAGAGACCCACAGCGTTAAAAGTACAGTGGCATCATGGATCCACAACTGGCTGCGAGACAGAAAGCAGAGAGTTGTGGTGAGCGGCTGTTTTACAGACTGGAGGGAAGTGTGCAGTGGCATCTCCCAGGGATCGGTTTTGGGACCACTGCTCTTTTTAATATATATTAAAAAGAGCAGTGGATGTAGGGAGCACAGTTTCCAAGTTTGCAGATGGTATGAAGTTAGAGAGAATAGTAAATAGTGAGGAGGATAGTAACCATCTGCAAGAAGATATAGATAAAATGGTAAAGTGGGCAGAGACATGGCAGATGAAATTTAATGCAAAGATGTGTGAGGTGATACATTTTGGGAGAAGAAATCAGGGAAGGCAATATAGGCTAGATAGTACAATTTTAAAGTGTATGAAGGAACAGAGAAACCGGGGATTTGTGTTAGTGACTCCTTGAAGGTGGCAGGACAGGTAGACAAAGCCGTGGAGAAGGCATATGGGATACTAGGCTTCATAAACAGGGGTACAGAGTACAAAAGTCAGGAAGTGCTGACTAACCGCTATAAAACTTTGGTTAGGCCTCAGCTGGAATACTGTGTTCAATTCTGTACACTATAGAAATAATGTTAAGCATTGGAAAGTGTACAAAGAAGGTTTACTAGAATCGTACCAGGACTGAGAGCCTTCAGTTCAGAGGAAAAGCTAGATAGGCTAGGTTTATTCTCTCTAGAACAGAGAAGGTTGAGATGAGACCTAACAGGTTTATAAAATCATGAGTCGATTCGACAGGGTGAATAAGGAAAAACTGTTTCACTGGTGGGCGAATCTGTGACTCGTGGTCAGTTTCAAAACGAAGCAGAGGGGAGCAGAGGGGATATGTTTTCACTCAGCGGGTTGTTCGAATCTGGAATGCATTGTCTGAAAAGGTGCTGGAGGCTGAATCGATAACAGTTTTTAAAAGAGAATTAGAGCTTTAATTAGGTAGAACAGGTCTGTTAGGTTATTGGGAGAGAGCTGGGCAGTGAGATTGAATTGCTCTTTTCAAAGACTGGATGGGCCGAATGGCCTCCTTTTGTGCCTTAAAATTCTTTGATTCTATGATTCTAAGGTGTGGTCAATATTAGAAACCATGACATAGGGAGGAAAAAAGGGCTGATATGCTACAGGGAGAGTATCACAAACTAGAGTGAAAACCAAAAAGCAGGATCTCGAAGGTGCAATCTGTGGGTTACTCCCAATGCCTTGTATAAGTGAATATCTACAGTCGAATCAAAAGATGATGCTGCAGAAAGGAGGGCTTCGGGTTCCTGGAGCATTGCGACTCGTCCTGGGGCAGGTGGGACCTGCACAAGGTGGATGGGTTACACCTGAACATGGCTGGGACCTATGTGCTCACAGGGAGATGAATTGGTGCTGTGGGGAAGGGTTTCAACAAATATCAAGGTAGGAAGGGAATTGGGATGTAGCTTCAGAGAGGACAAACAAGTTACACAGTGGGCTGCGAGAATAAACAGCAATGCAACGAGTAAACACTGAAGTCAACCAAGCAGTGGGAAGGAGATAGATGAGCAAATCTGCAAGCAAATTTCAGAAAGTTGCAAAACCAATAGAGTAGTACCAATAATGTGGTACTTCAATTATTCTAACATAAACTGGCAACATAACAGCGTAAAGGGTAAGGAATGGAAAGGATTCCTGAAATGTGTGCAGGATCATACTAGAACAGTATGTTTCCAGCTCAATCAGGAAAGAAGCAGTGCTGGATCTAATACTGAGAAATAATAATAATAATTGAAGTCAATGGTTGCCTTAAAATCGAAAGTCCTGGGTTCAATTCCAGCCAAGGTGGAACCTTGTGCAAGTTTACTTACTCCACACATGTGATGATAATCCTTAAAAAAAAATAGTAAATTGACCATTTCAATCCATGACTCGTTGCGTGGATACTGCTGAGCACAATTGACTGCTGCATTTCGACAGTCAGTTCACTTTACAGTATAATCTTTGAAGTGCTTTGAGATGTTTAGAAGACATGCTAAACACTATATAAATGCAAGGATTATTATTATTATTTTTATGGATTTTCAAAAGATATCTGACATAAGACTTGTAAACAAAATTGAAGCCCACAGTGTTAAGGGAATAGTGGCAGCGTGGTTACAGAACTGGCTGAAAGACAGAAAGCAAAGTATGGTGGTAAAGAGATGTTTTTCTAACTGGAGGGAAATAGGGGCATAGAGTACAAATAGAGTTATAAATTGGGGCATAGTGTACAAAAGTCAGGAAGTCCTCACTGAATTCTGTAAAACTTTGTTTAGGCCTCAGCTCTAGTACTGTGTACAATTCTGGTCACCACACTTTAGGAAGGATGTTAAGGCATTGGAAAGGTTGCATAGGAGATTTACTAGGATGGTACCAGGAATGAGGGACTTCAGTTATGAGGAAAGGCTAGAGAGGCTAGGTTTATTCTTATTGGAACAGAGGTTACGAGGAGACCAAATTGAGGGTTTTAAGATCATGAGGGGATTCGACAGAGTTAATAAGAAAAAAATGTTTCCACTGGTTGGTGTATCAGTGACTTGTGGTCACAAATTTACAATAGAAGCAGAGGGGAGATGAGGAGAATTATTTTCATTCAGCGATTTGTTCGAATCACTAATGCATTGCCTGAAAAGGTGATGGAGACCAATTCGATAACAATTTTTAAAAGAGTGGTAGACATTTATTTGGGGAGGACGGGTTTCCACAGTTATGGGGAGAGAGCTGGGGAGTGGGATTAAATTGCTCTTTTTAAAGAGCCGGCACAGACTTGATGGGCTGAATGGCCTCCTTTTGTGCTGTAAGATTCTATGATTCTATGATATGTTTGTGATCTACAGTAAAAGCCCATTTATTTGGCACCTCGGGATCTAGACAATGCTGGTTAAACAGCATGCAGGATATTCTGGTGGCAAGTTGTCGATAACCCAACACAAAAAAAATAACTTATTTTTAAACATACCATATTAATAATAGATTAAATAATAACAGAATATTATATGGGTACTTACCAATAAAGGCAATAAATATTGATTACTGTATATAAACACAGCACAAATCACAAAGCAAATTTCTACAATGGCGGAAGGAAGTTTTTTCCTCTTAAAGCGGCACTGTCGGTTTTCCCTCTTTTCTTTCTTTCTCTCTCACCCTCCTTCGCTCTCTCTCTCTCTCTCTCCCTTTCACGCACACACTCAAGTCAGTCTGGCATCTGAATGGCTCCAAACCCAATCCCCCTCCACTCCTCTGATTTTCCAACTAAATTAATCAACTCACCCCCTCTTTCTCTCCCCTCCTCTCCCCCACCTCTCTCTCCACCTCGCACTCCTCTCTCTTCCCCCCACCCCTTTCCCTCTCTTTCCCCACCACCCTCCATCTCCCTGCCTCTCTCTCCTTCTCCCACCCCACCCCCGACCAAAACAGTGTATAAACCCACGATACAGTCAGGCTACACAGGCAATACATAGTATCCATCAGAGAGAGGGGAAAAAAGAAAGAGAGAGAGGAAGGGAGAGATAGAGAGGGAGAAATAGAGAGGGAGAGATAGAGAGGAAGGGAGGAGAGGGGGAGAGAGAGAAATAAAAAGAGGGAGAGAGAAAAAGGAGGGAGAGAGTTCTATGATTCTATGACCTTTGCTCTGGACAGGTTCTGCAGGGTTGTAATGCAGCTCAATTTGTGGGTTTGAGCCTCACTAGCTGAATCCTCAGAAACAGGAACCCCTGTGAGTTTTCTTGTGGTCAACACAGCTCAGCATGAAATGTGTGAGAGCATTGCCACCATCTTCCTGCCCACAGCGAAGACTCACAATATACTGAACCTCCTGTATCTAGGTTGAGGTGATTGATTTACACCGAGGAAAGGAGAGACCCCAACACAGATTTTGTGCCAGGCCACTAAATACCTTCTGCCAACGGAAAACACATCTGTTACCCTCTCTGCTTCCTGTCCTTCAACCAGCTTTCTGTCCAAACCACTACCTGTCCTTCTACTCCAAATGCCCTCAGTGTATGAGGCTTCTGTGAGGCACCTCATCAAATAACTGGATATCCCCACCTACCATCGCCAGCATTGCCTTTACCAGAGGTTTACTGATTGCCTCAAAGAACTCTCATAACTCTGACAAATGATCGTGGACCCAAAACGTTGACTCACTTTTCCATTCTCCGTAGATGCTGCCTGACCTGCTGAGTGTTCACAGCGACGCCTGTTCTTGTACACATTAAACTATTACCTAAATCCTCACTAACCTTGTCCCTCAGTATTGCCTCCAAACATTTACCCACAAACAAAGTCAGAGGAACTGGCCAGTATTTCCCAGCATCTCACTTGCCTGTTCCTCACAGTAACACCAGACTGGCCGCCCTGTAAGTTACTGTCAGCCTCTCCTCTCTCCTCCCTGTTTCCCCCACAATCTGGGATCAGGCTTCCCGGCTCAATGTCAATCACTGTCTGGGTCTCAGTGTCAGTGTCTCATTATCAGTCAGTCTCAGTGTCAGGGTCTCAGTGTTGTGGTCTCCCCCCCACTCCCCCCCACCCCCGGAGCCGTCTCCCCGTTACTCACCAGCCAGGATGTTCTGCTCTGGAATTAAGACACTGATGGTGGAGAAGAGGAGCAGGAGGCGGAGTGCCGGAGACAGAGCGACAGAGAGAGACATCACCGATCCCTATTACAGGCTGTGGCTCTGTGTCTGCTACAGGCTGTGTGTGTGTGTGATACAGGCTGTGTGTGTGTGTGATACAGGCTGTGTGTGTGTGTGATACAGGCTGTGTGTGTGTTACAGGCTGTGTCTGTTACAGGTTGTGTGTGTACCTGTTACAGGCTGTGTGTGAGCTGGACTCAGTCCTGTGTCTGTGGGTGAGATAGACTCAGTCCTGAGTCTGTGTGTGAGCTGGAGTCCAGTGTCTGAGCTGCTGTGGGAGGTGAAGTGTCTCTCAAAGGCACCAATGAGCAGCTCTGGACGCTGCATCACCAGTTTCTGGGCAGATCCTAATCCTCCAGCGTCTCCTTCTCACACAAGTTGCATTATATACCAAGGGGTAAGGTGACCTTATAATAATAATAATCCTTGCAATTGATATAGCGCTTTTCACATCTTATCGACATCCCAAAGCGCTTCACAGAATATACTGTAAAGTGAATTGACTGTATATATTTGTGGGCGAATCGCGGCAGCCAATTGCGCACAGCAGCGCCCCACAGACAGTCGTGGATTGAAATGACCAATTTTATTATTGTGTTTTTTTTGGGAGGGATTATTATTAGGCGTGTGTGTGTAGTAAGGAAACTTGCCCAAGGTTTTGCCCTGACCTGCCTGGATTCGAAAACAGGTCTCCCCAGCTTGACAAGACAAGTGCTCTAACCACTGAGCCACAGGAGCTCCAGGACCTTAAGACAGTCGGAGCGGTCGAGATGAACACCAACAATAACAACAAAATTACACTTGTATAGCGCCTTTACATCGGGAGGACGTCTCAAGATGCTGAACAGTTAGTTCGGGACACGAGCAGGGTGGGGGAGGGTCGGGATAGTTGGAAGGGGAAGGAGAGATACCTGACTGGCTTTGAGAGATGGAGAGAGCAGCCTTAAACGCTGATGTTGTCGGCGCCAGAGGTACGGAGGCACTGACGCGAGCCAATCAGGAGGGCCTCTGTCTTGTTGACGTTGAGCTGTAGGAAATTTGTCCTCGTCCAGGATTCAATGTTGAATGACCCATAATTTTAAGATTATGACACCTGGTTATAGATTCTCCTACGAGGGGAAACACTCCCTCACTGTTTACTTTATCTAGCCCTTTAAGAATCTTATATGTTTCAATAAGATCCCCCTAATTCTTCTCTACTCTAGAGAATACAGCCCTAGTTTATTCAACCTATCCTCATAGGTCAGTTCCCTCATCCCAGGAACTAACCTAGTGAATCTACGCTGCAGCCCCTCTAAGGCAAGTATGTACTTTTTTAAATAAGGAGACCAAACCTACACACAATACTCTAGGTGCGGTCTCACCAGAGCCCTATCCAGTTGCAGCACGACTTCCCTATTTATACTCTAAACCTTTTGAAATGAACGCTAACATGCCGTTCGCCTTCTTAGTTGCTTGCTGCACCTGCAAACCAACTTTTTGAGACTGGTGTACAAGGACACCCAAATCCTTTTGTGTGGCACTTTATCAAATGTCCTCTTAAAATCTATATATACCACATCTACTGGTGATCACCAGTTCAAGCGGGTGGCCATGAACATGGGTGGTGGAGTGGATGTGGGGTGAGAGGCTGAGAGATGAGAGGAGGGAGGATAATTCTGAGGAGGTGGAGCAGGAGGGAGTGAAGTGCAGATTTAAATCACTGAGGATAATGAGGCAATCAGAGGAGGCACAGTGGGAGGCTAGTAGAGTTGAGACATCTGAGATGAAGGCTGGGGAGGGTTTTGGAGGGCAGTAGATGAGAAGGATTTTGAGGGAGGGATGGGAGGAGTGGGAAATGGTGAGGTCACTGGAGGGGAAGGAACTGGAGGAGTGGGAGGTAGGGCTAGTGGCACTCTAGAGATGAGGGCCATGCCACTGCCGCGGCAGTTGGGGCGAGGGATGTGGTGGGATGTACAGCCAGGTGGTGTGGCCTCTGTGAGGGAGAAAGTGTCCCCTGGGGTGATCCAGGTTTCAGTGAGGGCCATGATATCAACGTTCTCATCGAGTTTGAAATTGTTGATGGCCAAGGTCTTATTGCACAAGGAGTGGACATTTTGGAGGCCAATGCAGTGGGAGGAGTTGACAGAAGGGTGTGTGGGGAGAGAGGGGGTACCGGATTGTGTGGCAGGTGTGGTGGGGATGGAGATGAGAGAGGAAAGGTTAGCCCCTGCGGATCTTTGTCTGTGGTGGCTGGAGGGGGTGATGGGGAAAGGGGCATTCGGTGTGGCTGCTGCTGGACAGCCAACGCTGAGTGCCACGGTGAGCCTGGCGGAGGATTCCCAGGCTGGAGAAGAGGGAGGCTGTGGGGGGGGTCGAGTGGGGATAGGAGGCAGGGAGCGCGGGGAGAGAGCAGGGCAGAGAGGAAGAGTTGCAGAGTGGGAGTGGGGGTGAAGGTGGGGGTGGACAGTGGGAGAAAATAACAGAGTGAGAGTAGCAGATAGAGGGGTATGGGAGAAGAGGTGTTAGGGTGGTGGGGGTGGATCGGGTCTGGGAGGCAGCCAAAGTGCGCACGCAGGAAACCCAGGAGCGAGCGATCAGCGGTTATGAAGAAGGTGAGGGAGGGATTTCCAAAGCTTTGGGATTTAGTGGCTGGGACAAGTACAGGGCCGTACGCAGGATTTTTCATGGAGGGGTGCGAATTGCTAGTGATGGGACCAACAATGGCCGGGGGCTTGCGGTCTGCCCCCGAAGCCCCCTCGAGGCTCCGACGTTTTACACAGTTTGAGGTCGTATTTAATCAGTTCAGAAGATCCAATATGAACGGTAAATGTTTCATGCCCTTGGTTTTTAAGAGCATCATTATTTATTCAGTGTTTTTATTTTCCCCGGTAGTCCGCGTCTAAATTTTTTGGGAAGGTCGAATGTGTTCGCCGATAAAAGCAAACACGATTGTTGACTCGATGATGTACGGAATGTGAACGATAAAGTAAATTACAATCCAATTAAAACAGTACAATGACGAATGCTTGATAAATGGATGCGTAAAAGAGAAAATGATCATAAACTACAGATTCATAGATTCATAGAATTTTACGGCACAACAGGAGGCCATTCGGCCCATCTAGTCTGTGCCGGCTCTTTGAAAACAGCGATTCAATCCCACTGCCCTGCCCGCTCCCCATAGCCTAATAGACCCGTTCTCCCTAAATAAAGATCTAATTCCCTTTTAAAAGTTGTTATCGAATCAGCCTCCACCACCTTTTCAGGCAATGCATTCCAGGCATTGCATATTAATTCCAGGCAATGCATATTAATTACTGTCCCATTGACAGTAATTAATAAGTTGTTCTGCATTGTTATCCTAAGACTCAATTTCTTTCGGACTGTAATGAACAATAATGTAAGAGTAAAGTATGAATTATGTGCTCAGATATTCCAGCAAAGCAAATTTTATTAAAGACAAGAAAATAAACAGAAACTGAAAATCAGTGTAAAACAGTTAATTCTCACGTGTTACAAGCCTGTTATCAGCATTATCCTGAAAATATCGTTGAACTGTGAGCAATAGTGTAGTTAGTTTTTATTTATTTATTTAGAATCAAAATTAAAGGAAGTGACCCATCAAGCAATACTGATCTGACGAAAAAATACTTGAAAAAATAAGGGAGGGGAAATTCTTTAATAGCGTTCCATATTCGAGACGCCTTGGTCGCTTTGAAGCGAATACGTCAACCACTCTACCAATATCGATTTCCATATTATAATGAATGTGCATTAACGCGAGTGCTGAAAGTCGCTCCTATATGGAGCAGAATGCTGGACACTTACGCAAACCTTGACCAGGAGATTAGGTGACTCATGAGGTATATACCAGGCTTCTAAGAGACGCCCTGAACGTTTACTGGCGACAGCATCTGACAAATAGTGAGCTATATGGTACACTACCACACTGGTATCACAGACATTACTGCAGAGGCGTCTTAGGTTTTGCGGACATAGCTGGAGAAGCCGGGAGGAAACTGTCCATAGTGCTACTATCCTATGGGAACCATTGCACGGTCACAGAACACGAGGTAGACCGACCCTAACCTACATCGATACTCTGGAGCGCGATTCGGGTATTGGCAGGCGGGAGTTTTCAGGCTGCATGGAGAGAAGGGATCAGTGGAGAAGTGTGGTTGTCAATGCCCGAGTTCGCTCGATCAGATGATGGTGAAACTATTTTTATGCCAAATTCGTGCGACATTGATGTTTTTTCACTCTGGGTACAAAACGGAATGTGAAATAAAGTAGCACTGTTTATCTTTGCGGTCATTTTTTTTTGCATGCCAATGGACGTCTCTAAAAGCAATTTTTAATTACAGGAATACATTTTTAATAATATAAATCAAATGTGATAATCAAGACAAAACAAGAAACATGATATTTCAGAAACACGCCTATCAAAACTTAAGTCATTTTTACTTACATTTATCAGATTAAAATACGATTTCAGCTTCCACAAAGTGGTGCTACCTTTTGATGTAGTGACTGTATACGGGATGATTTCCGATTGACACACCACGTAGAATAGGCGCTAAAGCATAGGTCTACGTCCATGAGTATTTCTTTTAAAGATAGGCATTCCCGTCCAGCATATAACTTTTTTGTTGGGTTCTCAAAAGCTTTAATTTCTCAGAAGCTTGTAAATATGTTGTCATTGTTTGCTAGCATTACAGTCACACCTCTCAAAACTTGAGCAATTTTTACTTACGGTGACCAGATGAAAAGATGATTTTAACTTCCAGAAGTGGTGCTACCCTTGTGGCTGTTTACGGGATGATTTCCAAACGAGGATTTGAGTCTTGGCGCGCACCTATGTTTATCCAGTCACGAGTCACAGACTCGCTGCGTTATTGACTCCTCTATCGACGCGGTATGTTTTGGGTAGACGCCGATTCTGGTGTGCGACTCGATAATTTTATATTAATATTAAAACATTCAAAGATGTGTGTTTATAATTTATACATAGTTTTGAAGAACTGATTGTTACACAAATGCTCAATAAATTTACTTTACTTGGTGTTTAAATTTGATAAAAAATACAATTCTCTAACCCGGAAAATGTGGACCTTTTATAATTTGGGGGGGCGTGCGTACGCACCCGTCGCACCCCCCCTGCGTACGGGCCTGAAGTAGGAGGCCAGACCCAGTAGAACAGAGGCGGCAGATACGGCTGTTAGGATAGAGGAGGTTAGTGAGGTATTGAGGTGCAGAGGAATAAAGGGATTTAAACATAAGAGTAAGGATGTTGAAGTCGATCTATTCTGTGACAGGGAGCCAGTGAAGTCTGGCGAGGACTGGGGTAATAGTGTTTCAAAGTTTGGTGAGGGTGAGAATGTGGGTGATGGAGTTTTGTATGAGTTAAATTTTGTGGATGGTGGAGGAGGGGAGACTGGCTAGGAGGGTGTTAGAGTAGCCCAGTCAGAAGTAACAAAGACCAGGGTTTCAGCAGCTGTTAGGTTGAGGGATAGGTGAAGATGGGCAATGTGGTGGACATGGAAGAAAGCACACACATAGTCACTGAGAGCAGCAGAGTAAGGAGCAAACTGAGTGGGAATTCAGTGCAGATGTAGAAAGAGGTGAATAATAATAAAATATATAAAATTTATAATAAAATAATATCGAACATGTCTGGGACTATGGCAGGGCAGCTGAGACTGATTGCATACACAATCTGAGCTTTGTGGGAACTATGCTTTGTTCACCATTGACAAACACATATGTATAAACCCGTCGTGGCGGTGGCGTGGCCCTCATTTCAAAGTCATGCCTCGCCCTATCCCCCTACTCCTCCGGTTCCTTCCCCTCTTTTGAACAGCTCACCCTCTCTCACTCCTCCCACAATTCCTTCAAAATCCTATTAGTCTATCGCCCCCCCCAAACCCTCCCCAACTTTCATTTCAGATTTTTCTTCTCTTTTAACCTCCCTCTGTGCCTCCTCTGATCGCCTTATCATTCTTCGCGATTTCAACCTCCATTTCACCCCCTCCTGCCCCATTTCCTCTGAATTCTCCTCTTTACTTTAGTCTTTCAACTTCTCCCTTCACATTAACACTGCCAATCACACCCACGGCCATCCGCTCTATCTGGTGATCACCCGAGGCCTCAACGTCTCTGGCATCACATCACAGACAAGGCCATCTCCGACCATTTTTTCATCTCCTGCAACACCTCTATCCCTCCCCCTCCACCTCCAAACCCACCACCATCTTCTACCGGCCCTGGAAGAAGATTCCCCCTCAAACTTTCACCTCTGCCCTAGAAACCTCCGACCTCTTCCCACAATGGCATTCTTTTTGCACCGACCCATCCTCCGCCTCCACCGCCCTCCACAACATGCTGGACTTCCTCGAGTCCAAAATAGAGAGAATCCGCTCTGCGGTTTCCTCCCCCCACCTCTCCTCCAACTCCGTGCCCTCATCAGTTACCTCAACCCCTACTCACCCCCCATTTCACACTTTCAACACCACCACCCCGTTTTCAGTCACAAAAATAATTACCTCCATGAAACCCACCACGTGCTCATTGGACCCCATTCCCCTCCTCCGCACCCAGCTCCACCTTTTGGCCCCGCTCATTTCTGACACCATCAACGTTTCCCTCTCCTCAGCCACCATCCCTACCTCCCTTAAAACAGCCACCATCACCCCTATCCTGAAGAAACCCTCCCTTGATGCGTCGCAACCATCAAGCTATCGACCCATCTACAACCTCCCGTTTTATCCAAGGTCCTTGAAAGAGTGGTTGCCTCCCAGCTCCGCTCTTTCCTTTCAACTCACTCACTCCTTGAACCCATCCAATCAGGTTTCCGCCCTGTTCACAGCACAGAAACTGCCCTGGTTAAGGTTACAAATGACATCCTAACCGCCTGTGACCAGGGCTCCCTCTGCATCCTCGTCCTCCTTGACCTGTCTGCTGCGTTCGACACAGTCGATCACACCATCCTCCTCCAACGTCTTTCCTCCCACCTCAACCTTCAAGGCACAGTCCTTGACTGGTTCCATTCCTACCTGACCCACCGTTTACACTTTGTTTCTTCCAACGTTTTTTCCTCAATCCCCCGCACAGTTTCTCACGGCGTCCCTCAGGGCTCTGTCCTCGGCCCCCTCCTTTTCACCCTTTACACGCTCCCTCTGGGCGATGTCATCCGCAAACATGGGGTAAATTTCCACATGTATGCGGACGACACCCAGTTGTACCTTTCTGCCTCATCCCTCAACCCCCAGACCATCGATGTTCTGACAGCATGTCTCTCCAACATTGAGTCCTGGACAAGGGACAACTTCCTGCAATTGAACGTGAGTAAGACAGAGGCTCTCCCGATCAGCTCAAGCCAGCGCCATCGCACATCGGACGCTGCCAGCCTCAACATCCAAGGCTGCACTCTCCACCTCACAAAGCCAATCAGGAACCTCGGCATCACGTTCGACCATAAATTCTCCTTCCTCCCCCAATCCGTGCCTTGACCGGCACCACTTATTTCCACCTGCGTAACATTGCCAGGCTCCGCAACTATCTTACCCCCCGCGCTGCCGAAACACTCGTGCACGCGTACATCACCTCGAGGCTGGACTATGGAAACTCTCTACTCATCGGCCTCCCCAGTTCCTCCATTCACAGGCTGCAGGTCATTCAAAACTCTGCAGCCCGTGTATTATCCCGTACCCGCCTCTGCGACCATATAACCCCCACCCTCGACCGTCTCCATTGGCTCCCCATTCTCCAGAGGATCGAGTTCAAGATCCTCGTCCTCACCTTCAAGGCCTTACACAGCCTTGCCCCGCCCTATTTAACCAATCTACTTTCCCCCTACAAGCCCACCCGGACCCTCCGTTCAACAGGACTTGGCCTGCTCCAAGCCCCCCGCCCGAACCGCCCCACCATCGGAGGCCGGGCCTTCAGTTTATCCGCTCCCACCCTATGGAATACCATCCCCCAATCCCTCCATTTCGTTTCTTCCCTTTCCTCTTTCAAGGCCGGTTTGAAGACTTTCCTCTTCGACCGTGCCTATTTTTCCACCCAGCATTTTTCGACCTCCCCTTCATGTTTCACCCCTTCCCAAACACTCCCCTCCCAGCTCGGGTCACACGCCTCCTGTGCAGCACCTTGGGACGTCCTGCCGACGTGAAAGGCGCTGTATAAGTGTAATTTGTTGTTGTTGTTTTTGTTGTTGGAGCTCAGGCTTTCTGAGCTGGAGGAGAGGCTGGAGACACTACACAGCACATGGCTGAAGATTTGGTGGATCAATCTTTTCAGAAGGTGGTCAACCCCACAGCCATAGCGGGTTCAGAAGAATAGTGAGTGGGTGACCATCCGGCATGTTAGGAAAAGGGACAGGCAGTTTAGAGGCTGTGGCACTCATAAAGCAGTTCACTGTATGGAATTCTGGAGAGGGTAATGACACCTCTGGGAAGGGCAGTCAAAAGCAAATGGATCCATAGGGTGACACAGGGAAGAGTGTCAATGTGATTGTCGTTTGGGAGAGGAGTGGACTGGAGTTTCTACAACCAAAGATATGATTCTCATGTGCTATATTGTCTTCCTGGTGCCAGAGTTGAGGACATCATGGAGCAGGTGCAAAACATTCTACAGCGGGAAGAGGATAATCTGGAAGGTGTGGACAATATTGGAAACTATGACATAGGGAGGAAAAACGGAGCTGATATCCTACAGGGTATCAGAAACTAGAGTGAAAACCAAAAAGCAGGATCTCGAAGGTGTAATCTGTGGGTTACTCCCCATGCCTTCTGTAAGTGAATATCCACAGTCGAATCAAAAGATGATGTTGCAGAAAGGAGGGCTTCGGGTTCCTGAAGCATTGCAACTCGTCCTAGGGCAGGTGGGACCTGCACAAGGTGGATGGGTTACACCTGAACAGGGCTGGGACCTATGTGCTCACAGGGAGATGAATTGGTGCTGTGGGGAAGGGTTTCAACAAATATCAAGGTAGGAAGGGAATTGGGATGTAGCTTCAGAGAGGACAAACAAGTTACACAGTGGGCTGCGAGAATAAACAGCAATGCAACGAGTAAACACTGAAGTCAACCAAGCAGTGGGAAGGAGATAGATGAGCAAATCTGCAAGCAAATTTCAGAAAGTTGCAAAACCAATAGAGTAGTGATAATGTGGTACTTCAATTATTCTAACATAAACTGGCAACATAACAGCGTAAAGGGTAAGGAATGGAAAGGATTCCTGAAATGTGTGCAGGATCATACTAGAACAGTATGTTTCCAGCTCAATCAAGAAAGAAGCAGTGCTGGATCTAATACTGGGAAATAATACTAATAATTGAAGTCAATGGTTGCCTTACAATCGAAAGTCCTGGGTTAAATTCCAGCCAGGGCGGAACCTTGTGCAAGTTTACTTGCTCCACACACGTGATGGGAATCCTTCAAAAAAATTTTTTTTTGACCATTTCAATCCATGACTCATTGCGCGGATACTGCTGAGCACAATTGGCTGCTGCATTTCGACACAGTCAGTTCACTTTACAGTATAATCTTTGAAATGCTTTGAGATGTTTAGAAGACATGCTAAACACTATATAAATGCAAGGATTATTATTATTATTTTTATGGATTTTCAAAAGACATCTGACATAAGACTTGTAAACAAAATTGAAGCCCACAGTGTTAAGGGAATAGTGGCAGCATGGTTACAGAACTGGCTGAAAGACAGAAAGCAAAGTATGGTGGTAAAGAGATGTTTTTCTAACTGGAGGGAAATAGGGACATAGAGTACCAATAGAGTTATAAATAGGGGCATAGAGTACAAAATTCAGGAAGTCCTCACTGAACTCTGTAAAACTTTGTTTAGGCCTCAGCTCTAGTACTGTGTACAATTTTAGTCACCACACTTTAGGCACGATGTTAAGGCATTGGAAAGGTTGCATAGGAGATTTACTAGGATGGTACCAGGAACGAGGTACTTCAGTTATGAGGAAAGGCTAGAGAGGCTAGGTTTATTCTCATTGGAACAGAGAAGGTTGTGAGGAGGCCTAATAGAGGTTTATAAGATCATGAGGGGATTCGACAGAGTAAACAAAGAAAATCTGTTCCACTGGTGGGTGTAACAGTGACTCGTGGTCACTGATTTAAAATAATTTCAAAAAGAAGGAGTAAGGAGATGAAAAGAAATGTTTTCACCCAGCGAGTTTTTCAAATCTGGAATGCATTGCCTGAAAAGTTGGTTTAGGGCGATTTGATAACTTTTAAAAGAGGAGGATGGGTTTATTTGGGAGGACGAGTTTGCACAGTTATGGGGAGAGAGCTGGGGAGTGGAATTGAATTGCTCTTTTGAAAGAGCCGGCACAGACTCGATGGGCCGAATGGCCTCCTTTTTTTGCAGTATGATGCAATGATTCTATGATAAATTTGTGATTTACAGTAAAAGCCCGTTTATCCGGCACCCCAGGATCTAGACAGTGCTGATTAAACAGCATGCCGGATATTCGGGTGGCAAGTTGCCGATAACCCACCACAAAAAAAATTCACTTATGTTTAAAGTGACCATATTAATAACAGACTAAATAATAACCGAATATTGTATGGATACTTACCAATAAAGCAATAAATATCGATTACAGTCTATAAACACAGCACACAATCACTAATCAAACTTGTGCAATGGCGGACGGAAGAGTTGTTTCCTCTTAAAGCAGCACTGTCGGTTTTTCCTCTTTTTTTTCTTTCTCTCCTTCCTTCCCTCTCTCTCTCTTTCACACACACACAAAGCCAGTCTGGCATCTCAATGGCTCCAAACCCAACCCTCCCTCCCAACTCCTCTAATTTTCCAACTAAATTAATCACCTCACCCCCCCCTCTCTCTCCTCTTCCCCAGGTCTCTCTCCTACTCCCACTCCTGTCTCTTTCTCCACTCTTTCCCTCTCTTTCCCCCCACCCTTCTGTCGGAGTCTCTGTGTCACTCTCCTCTCTCACATCGCCCGCATCTCTATCTATCTGTGTATTATCACATCCACCCCGTCTCTACCCCAGCCCCCAGCCATCTCTCTCCCACCCACCCCCCCCCAGCCGTCTCTCTCCCCCTCACCACCACCCACCAGCCGTCTCTCTCCCCCTCCCCCCTCCTAGCCTTTTCTCCCCACCCCAGCCCTTGCATACCTGTATATTGTATTCGAGGACTATGAATACAATATGGCGGCTTTGCACCTCGGTCTGTGCATTGTGTATAGAGATGAGCATTCTGGGTCTTGTAGTTCAGTATGCGCGCATTCCGATTTTTTTACCTCGATATATACATTTTTCGATATATTTATATTTTTTAAATGCTTATATCGGCGTATCGATATGAAAATTATATCGGGTTTTTGCTATATATTGATATATCGCCGGACCCTACTGGGACAGGAAGCCAGTGGAGATGGGCAAGAGTGGGAGTGATGTGGTCGCTGAGCCTAGTGTGAGAGAGTACACGAGCTGCAGAGTTCTGAATAATGTGCAGCCTGCAAAGGGAGGAGCTGGGAGGCTGACAAGGAGAAATTTCCTGTAGTTGACCCTAGATGTGATGAATGCATGGATAAGTGTATCGGCAGCATGGTGGTGGGCTTCATGGAGGAGATAGTTTTGCTGACGGAGGATGGGGAGATGGGATCGAAGGTTTGTAAGGAGGTATGGGTGTGGGGGAGAGGTGGAGTGTGTGTGGGAGGTGGAGAGGGGTGCAAGTTGGAGGGACAGTAGCCATAGAGTGGATTCCCTTGATTTTGGACTCAAGGAAATCCAGCATCTCCTGTCTGTTAGGACAGCAGTGGTTCTGGAATTTTGTCAGCTCCACTGGGCGGCCTTGGTCCCCATTGGGTCATGGAACTATTGGGGAGGTGTTGAACCCTGTGCCAATATTGTCTTCGAGCTCTGTTTGGCCTTGCTTCATGTCCACTTGCTTGTGTTCCAGATACAAGATCCATCTGTGATTCGGATCCTGCTCGATTATGAGCCATGGATCTCGCAACAGCCTCTGAATTCCAGCCTCTCTTCAGGCCCTGCTCCCGTCTAAGAGACCTCCATCCTTTTGCAAGCTCCCCAGCCCCGTAGTGCCTCGAGCCCAAGAGCTCCCCGTGCCCCCCACTTGAATCCAATCAAACTATGATTGGCTCCATTCACCTGGATTACCAAATCATGTTTAGTCCCATTTTTGGAATCATAATTGGTGAGCTTCTCATGATGCCAGCCTACT
Organism: Hydrolagus colliei; assembly: GCA_035084275.1. Lineage (NCBI taxonomy): Eukaryota > Metazoa > Chordata > Chondrichthyes > Chimaeriformes > Chimaeridae > Hydrolagus > Hydrolagus colliei. Next base: position 649,387 of record CM068771.1, on the reverse strand, counting down.
GTCCACTGCCATATTGATCAACAACCCCAGGCTCCTCTTCTCTATCACCAGCCGGCTCCTCCTCCCACCCTCTCATCTCCCATATCCTCTCCAATACCAACCACTCAGGCACCTCTTCCCTTCCAAGCACTAGCCCCTCACCATCCCCCACCCCTCTCAAACCTTGACTCCTACCTATCCCTCCCTCCATCCCATCGAACCTGTCTCTCCCTCCTCCTTCACCACCACTATAACCTACATGAAACCGACCACCTGCTCCCTTCACTCCACCTTCTCCCTACCTCACAACTTCACCTCCTTGCCCCTACTCACATCATAAACCTGTCCCTGTTCATTGGCACCATTCCCAACACTTTTTAAAAACAGTCATCATCATTTCTATCCTTGAAAACAAACTCTGGACCCATCCTTTCTCCCAAATTCCTGCCAAGTCTCCAACCTTCCTTTCCTTTTCAAGAACCTGAGATGAGTAATTGCTTCGCAGCTTCACTCGTTCCTCTCCCACCACACTCTTCATAAAATCCTCCAATGGGGTTTCCATGCTGCCCATAGCTAAGAAACAGCTCCAGTCAAAGTGACAAATGACATCCTGTCCATTGTGATCAGGGCTCCCTCTGCTTCCTCATCTTCCTTGACCACTGTGATGCCTTCAATACTGTTGTCCACTCTATCCTCCTCCACTGCCTCTCCTCATCCTTCATGGTCTTGTCATTGAATGATTCAGATCCTACCACCTCTACAATCTCTACTTCATCTCCACAAATGGCTTCTCCTTTAGCCCCCACAACATCTTGTGGAGTGTTCTCAGTGCTCTGTCCTTCGTCCCCTCCTCTTCAACATCTTTATGCGCCTTCTTGGCAACATCAGACATGTGGTCAACTTCCACATGTACACAGATGACACCCAACTGTACCTCTCTACCTCCACCCTCGACTCCAGTCTCACTGCTGTCATAGAAGAATGTCTGCCAGATATAAAGTCCTGGATAAGAGCTAACTTTCTACAGTTGAACATTACCAAGACTGAGGTGCACCTGATTGGTTTCTGTCAGCGTCTCCACACCTCAGTTGCTGATAGCATCACAATCCATGAATGCAAACTCCATCTCACTGAGCCAGTCCAGAAACTTTACGCATTGCTTGATCCTCAACCATCTTTTCTACCCCAAGTCAGTTCTATAATCTGCTCTGCCTCCCCCCACCTCCTCAACATTGCCCAACTCCTCCATTGCCTTACCCCTCAGGCCGCCGAGATCCTCAGATATGCATTCATAACATCTAGGTTTGACTACACCAACTGTTGGCTTGTTGGCCTTCCCAACTCTTCCCTCCACAAGCTGTGGATCACCCAGAACTCTGCAGCCCATATTCTCTGCTAGACCAGGCTCCATGAGGCTATCATCTTCACCCTCACCCAGCTCCACTGGCTCTCTATCCTCCAGAGGATAGAATTCTAAATCCTTGACATCACTTTCAATGCCCTCCATGGTCCTATCTCAGTCACCTGCTGACCCCCTATTAACCTGTCACCAGCCCCCCCACACTCCACACTCAGTAGGCAGGTTGGCCTTGCTCCATGTCCCCCACCTGGCCCTCCCCACCATCAGTGGTCAGGCCTTCAACCTCTATATTCCCATTCTTTAGAACTCCATCCATCCCTTTGCCTCACTACCACCCTTACCTCCTTCAAGTCGAGTTTTGAAAACTTCCTCTTCAACCACACCTATGGCCACCCACCTAATCTCCCTGCCCATCTTCCTCCCTGCCCTCTACCCTGCCTGATCTCAATCCCCTGCTCAGTTCAAAATCCCTGATTGTCCAGCGCCTTGGTTCATCCTCCTGATATGAAAGGCGCTGTTCAAACATAATTTTGTATTTTTTGTGTACATGTTTCATTTCACAAGTCTGCCATTTCCTTATTGTCCATTAAAATCTCATATCTATCTTCAATGGGTACATATTCCCCTTCACTATTTTATCTGTCTTAATATATTTATAAAACCCTCAATTTTGCCCTTGGTATGCCTTGCAAATTTTTTCTCCTTCTGCTTTTTGCACTTCTCATTACTGTACTTTGTTTATATCTGTTTGATACATTTGATAGCCACTTACCTCATTTGTCGACAACAACCACAAGTGGAGCTTTTGTGTCTTAGGGGAAAAGTACTAGTTTAGTGATATCCAACATATTTCTTTGAATATTTCCCAATGTATGTTCATGTGTTTACCCCCCCACATTTCTCTCCCATATCTGTGCCTTCCACCAACTCCACAATATTGTACATCTCTGCCATTGCCTCACTCCCCAGACTGCCAAAATCAAATCTGCAGTTCATGTCCTCTCTCGCACCAGGCTCTGTGATCCCATCACCCTCCACCCTCAACCAACTCCACTGTCTCACCATCCCTCAGAGGATAGAATTCAAGATCCTTCTCTACAGTTCAAGGCCCTCCGCAGGCTTGCCCCCTCCTACCTCTGTGATTTTCTGACCCGCCTTACCATGTTATTGCTGTTTGCTGATCTGATTCTCCCTTTTCTGATTTGCACATGGCTCACATAGTCACCTGCAGATTACCACCCTTGAGGTCCTGTTTTATAATTTAGCTTCTAGATTCAGATACTCCCCGAGCAGGAACCATCCCTCCTGCATGTCTGTGACTGTCTGCAATGATGTGTTTCTGTCTGTGAGTCTCTATATGTGTGTGTGTGTGTCTATGTCTGTGAATGTGTTTACAAATGTACCACTCTGGGCCTGTGTGTGTCTATTAGTGTGTGTTTCTGTCTGTGTAGGTTTCTCTCTCTTTCTGTGATTGATTGTGTGTGTTTTTGTGTGTCCGAGAGGCAGTAGATGGTGACTTCTGCTATCACTAGTCATAACAACTTGGATTTATATAGCGCCCACCATGCCAAATGGCATCTCAGAGCGCTTCCCAATAACGGATCCCGGGGACGAGCCAAGGAGGGGGAAGGTGACCAAAAACACGGTCGAAAAGAAACCTGAAGATAGGAAGAGAGGGGACAAGGTGAACAACAAAATTACATTTATAGAGTGTCTTTCACGTCAGGAGGACGTCCCAAGGTGATGAAAATTGAAGTGAGTGAGGAAGGGAATTCCAGATCCTCTGAGTGTAGTGGCTGAAGGCACGACTATGATAACTCCCTCCTTATCAGCTTCCCCAAATCTTCCATCCACATGCTGCAGATCATCCCAAATTCTGCAGCTCATGTCTTGTCCCACACCGGGCTCTGCAATCCCATTACCCCCATCCTTGCCCAGCTCCACTGGCACCCCATTCCCAGGATCAAATTTAAGATCCTTCTCTTCAATTTCAAGGCCCTCCACAGCCTTGCCCCTTCCTGATCTGATCTGCTTTCAACCTGTACGCTCCCTCCATTCAGCCTGCTCCCCGTCTCCCGTTCAGCCCGCCCTACCATCGGTGGCCTGGCTTTCAACCTCTCCACCCAAACCCTCTGGAACTTCATCCCACAGTCCCTTCAACTTGCTGCCTCCCTTGCCTCATTCAAGGCTGAACTCAAGACCATCCTTTTCAACCTTCGGTCACCCTCCTACCTCTCTGCCCATCCTCAATTTAAGCCTGCCACCCCTAGAACCCACTCAGGTCCTGAACTGACTATTCAGTGCCTTGGGTCATCTTCCTGTCATGGAAGTTGCTCTACAAATGTAATTTTGTTGTTGTAATAAGAGATTTGTAATAGCATAATAATAGGGTCTCTCACACAGACACACTGTGTAATAAGGTCTCTTACACAGACAGTGCATTAATATCTCTCACAGGCACCTTGCAATAAAACATCTCAGGAACACACACAGTGTAATAAGTTCACCCACACAGACACGCAGAGTAATAATGTCTCACACACAGACACAGTGTAATAAGGTATTTCACACAGAATCAGTTTATTAAGGAATCTCAGACAGTCATAGTTTAAGCTGCTTCTCATGATATTTTGAGTAAATGAAGCTCTGCCTTGTGAGTTTTCCATATATTTTCCCACTGAACACACCTGAGAAAACACAAGAATAGGAATCATTATAAATCATTGGGATTGAGAGACCCAGACATCACTGGCACTGATCAGGACAGTGTCATTGACACCACATTCAGGCCTCGGAGCTGAACTATCCCAAGGTGACCTGCCTGGCAATGGAGTGCGGATATCCAGCCTGTCTCTGTGACCTTCTCTGGTTTGGTTCCCGATCCAGGAGTGTCCGCAGTATTCCAGGGTTCTCACTGGATCAGCCTGGATCATCAGCAGGACCTGGCAGAGCAGCCCAGTCACTGGGGGCAGGGAATCCTCTCACTCAGCTACTGCTAACCCTGCACCCAAACCCCTAAATTAAAGATAGGTTGGTCCTAGCTGGATAAGGAGCATGAAAGCTTGTCAGCCTGTGATATCAATGGCAAGCTGTGTAGTTTGGCTGGTCAGACAGTGGTCACAGTGACATAGACATTAGTCACTTTGACACACAGTGGTCACAGTGACACAGGCAGAGGCCACTGTGTGACACAGACAGACAGTGTAAGAGTGAGCGAGTTGCACTGTTACTCACTAGAGCGAGCGCTGTTGGCCGTGGAGACGCTGCCTCTCTTTCAGCAGTAAGATGATACCCACGATGGCACTGATGATTCCCAGTGAGATTCCCAGAGCACAGATCACCGTCCCCGCTCCGCCCTGAGCCTCAGGCACCTCCGGCTCTGAGTGAGGAGAGAGGAGCAGCTCAGAGCTGGCACACAATGGCATACACAGGGGGGACACAGGGACACAAATATATAGGGAAAGATACAAGATGGACAGTGCTGTGCACAACTGACTGCTACATTTAGCCCACAAAATACAAGCAATCCACTTCACAGTATATTCTGTAAAGACACAGTGGGTCAAATACACACTGAGACCCATGAATACACATGTCCACACACACACACAGACACACACACAAAACCATAGGAACAGGAGGCCATTCAAGCCAGTTCCACCATTCTATAAGGTCATGTCTGATCTGTACTTCAACTCCAATTACCCACATTTGCCGCATATTCCTTGATACCCTGACCTAACAAACATCCGCATTCTTGGTTTCAACAGTGTGACTGGATCCATCCATAATCCACAGCCTTTTGGGAAGAGAGAGTTCCAGATTCTCAAAGGCCTATGCATGATTTCACTCCTAAATGCCCCAGTTCTGATTTTATGTTTGTGCCCCATTGAGATTGATTTGTTTCTCCATTACCATGTTCTATTAATATTAAATGCATTTAATACTTCTCTTTGGCATATTGTTAGATTCCTCTGTACAGCTGGTATATTGTCCTCTTCCTCTACTGTGAAATGGAAGCAAGGTACTTATGTAAAGTTTACCATTGCCTTATTGTCATTGTTAGCTTCTTGATGCCTCTTACATTTGTTGTGGACCATAGTTGTTTAACTGTAATAATAATATATATAATAATAATCCTTGCATTTGATATAGCGGTTTCCACATCTTATCAACGTCCCAAAGCGCTTCACAGAATATACTGTAAAGTGAATTGACTGTATATATTTGTTGGCGAATAGCGGCAGCCAACTGTACATGTGGAGCTTTTGTGTTTTAGGGTTAAGTACTGGTTTGTATTGTCGCAAATATGTTTATTGAAGATTTTATATTGATATTTTATTGAAGATTTACCCATTGTGTGTCTGTTAGTTTATGGGATGTCTGGCTGACTTGAAAGGCATGATACATGTATAATTTTGTTAACACTTCAGTCCAGTTGCCGTAGTTCATTTATTTCTCATCACTATAAAGTTTACTTTATTCAAATGTAAAAGTTTGGTTTGTGCCTCGACCATCTCCCTCTCAAATCTCCATCGCAAATTCAATCATAATAGGGTCACTATTTCCAAAATGTTCACTTAACTGTCAGACCACATTAAGTAACCTCCCAAGCAGCAGCACACACCTATCCCCCACCCACCAAATATACACTAAAACCCCGCCAACACACAATGAGACCAAATGCCCACACACAACAACAAAATTACATTCATAGAGCGCTTTTCACATCTCGGGGGATGCCGCAAGGCACTGTGCAGTCAGGTCGGGACCTGAGCAAGGGAGAGGGGCAGGGTAGGAGGGAGGGGCAGGAGAGAGTTAGGAGGGGAGAGAGAGATTTAGTAGGACAGGGAGAGAGTTGGGAGGGCAGCAGAAGGCACAGTCGAAGAGGAGGGTCTCGAGACCAGCCTTCAACAACAACAACAACAACAACAACAACAAATTACATTTACTTTCACGTCGGGAGGACGTCCCAAGGTGCTGCACAGGAGGCGTGTGACCCGAGCTGAGAGGGGACTGTTTGGGAAGGGGTGAAACTCGAAGGGGAGGTAAAAGAGTTTGGGGTGGAAGAAAAGGCACGATCGAAGAGGAAAGTCTTCAAACCGGCCTTGAAAGAGGAAAGGGAAGAGACGAAACGGAGGGATTGAGGGATGGCATTCCATAGGGTGGGAGTGGAGAAACTGAAGGCCCGGCCTCCGATGGTGGGGCAGTTTGGGCGGGGGGCTTGGAGCAGGCCATGTCCTGTTGAATGGAGGGTCCGAGTAGGGGGAGAGTAGATCGGTTAAATAGGGTGGGGCAAGGCAGTGTAAGGCCTTGTAGGTGTGGACGAGGATTTTGAACTCGATCTTCTGGAGGATGGGGAGCCAGTGGAGACGGGCGAGGGTGGGGGTTATGTGGTCGCGGAGGCGGGTGCGGGATATTACACGGGCTGCAGAGTTTTGGATGGCCTGCACCCTGTGAATGGAGGAACTGGGGAGGCCGACGAGGAGAGAGTTTCCGTAGTCCAGCCATGAGGTGATGTATGCGTGCACCAGTGTTTCGGCAGCGCGGGGGGTAAGATAGTTGCGGAACCTGGCAATGTTGCGCAGGTGGAAATAAGCGGTGCCGGTCAAGGCGCGGATGTGGGGGAGGAAGGAAAGTTTTTGATCGAACATGATGCCGAGGTTCCTGATTGGCTTTGTGAGGTGGAGAGTGCAGCCTTGGATATTGAGGCTGGCAGCGCCCGATGTGCAGAGGCGCTGGCTTGAGCCAATCAGGAGGGCCTCGGTCTTACTCACGTTCAATTGCAAAAAGTTGTCCCTCGTCCAGGACTCGATGTCGGACAGACATGCTGTCAGAACATCGATCGTCTGGGGGTTGAGGGATGAGGCAGAAAGGTACAACTGGGTGTCGTCCGCATTCACGTGGAAATTTACCCCATGTTTGCGGATGACGTCGCGCAGACGGAGCGTGTAAAGAGTGAAAAGGAGGGGACCGAGGAGAGAGCCCTGAGGAACGCCGTGAGAAAGTGTGCTGGGGTTTGAAGAAAAACCATTGGAAGAAACGAAATGTAAACGGTGGGTCAAATAAGAATGGAACCAGTCAAGGACTGTGCCTTGAAGGTTGAGGTGGGAGGAAAGACGTTGAAGGAGGATGGTGTGATCGACTGTGTCGAACGCAGCAGACAGGTCAAGGAGGATGAGGAGGCAGAGGGAGCCCTGGTCACAGGCGGTTAGCATGTCATTTGTGACCTTAACCAGGGCAGTTTCTGTGCCATGGAAAGGGTGGAAACCTGATTGGAGGGGTTCAAGAAGTGAGTGAGTTAAACGGAAAGAGCGGAGCTGGGAGGCAACCACTCTTTCAAGGACCTTGGAAAGAAACGGGAGGTTGGAGATAGGTCGATAACTTGATGGTTGCGACGCATCAAGGGAGGGTTTCTTCAGGATAGGGGTGATGGTGGTTGTTTTAAGGGAGGTAGGGATGGTGCCTGAGGAGAGGGAAAGGTTAACGGTGTCAGAAATGAGCGGGGCTAACAAATGGAGCTGGGTGCGGAGGAGGGGGGTGGGGATGGGGTCCAATGAACACGTGGTGGGTTTCATGGAGGTAATTGTTTTTGTGACTGAAAGCGGGGTGGTGGGGTTGAAAGTGTGAAATGGGGGGTGAGTAGGGGTTGAGGTAGCTGATGAGGGCGCGGAGGTGGAGGAGTCGTGGGGGGAGGAAACCGCAGAGCGGATTTTCTCCATTTTGGACTCGAGGAAGTCCAGCATCTCCTCACAACGAGCGTTTGAGGAGAGGATCTGGGAGTTGAGGTGGGGGGGGGGGGGTGGGGGGGGTCGGAGGAGCTGGTTGGTGGTGGCGAAGAGGAGGCGGTGGTTGTCCTCCGCTTCCAGGATTATCCTGGAGTAGAAGGCTGATTTGGCGGTGGCTAGGGCGGATCGGTAAAATTTGATGCGGTCGAAGGAGGCAAGGGAGGGAGTGAGACACTGTGGGATGGAGTTCCAGAATGTGGGGGCAGAGAGGCGGAAAGCGGAAAGAGGCGGAAAGCCCATCTGCCGATGGTAGGGCGGGGGACATGGAGCAGGCTGGAGCCCACTGAGTGGAGGGGGCGGGGAGGTTATAATGATAATAATCGTTGCATTGGATATAGCGCTTTGCACATCGTATCAACATCTTAAAGTGCTTCACAGAATATACTGTAAAGTAAATTGATTGTATATTTGTGGGTGAAACCCGGCAGCCAATTGTGCATAAAGGTTCATAGGAGAACAGCAGATCAGAGAGATATGGGGGGAGCAAGGCCGTGAATGACCTTGAAAGTGAGGATGAGGATCTCAAATTCGATCCTCTGGGGGATGGGGAGCCAATGGAGCCGGGCGAGGGGGGGGAGTGATGTGGTCGCGAAGCTTGGTGAGGGTGAGGACACGAGGTGCAGAGTTCTAGATGATCTGCAGCTTGTGAAGGGAACAGCCAGGAACGCCGACGAGGAGGGAGTTTCCATATTCGAGCCTTGATGTGATGAATGCATAGGCTAGGGTTTGAGCAGCCTGAGGGCTGAGGCAGTGGTGGAGTCTGGCGATGTGATGGAGGTGGTGGAAGGTGGTACTGTTCATGGTGCGGATGTGGAGGAGGAAGGACAGTTCAGGGTCAAAGAAGACACCCAGGTTCCTGATTGGCTTAGAGAGGTGGAGAGGGCAGCCTTAGGGCTGATGGTGTCAGTGCCTGAGGTGCCGAGGCGCTGACACAAGCCAATCTGCAGGGCCTTAATCTTGGGGACATTCAACTGAAGAAAGTTGTCTCTCATGCAGCACTCAATGTCAAACAGCCAGGCAGTTAGGACGCTGGCAGTCCTGGAGTTTAGGGTGGAAGTGGAAATGTAGACCCCCCCACATGCATACTGAGACATCTCTACCGAACACACAAACACACAGTGAGAAACACCCCACCCACACCACATACACACTGAGACACTCCCCCACACATACACTGAGACATTCCCCTCACACACACCCTGAGACACCCACTCCCCACGACCCCTCCCCATGATACATCCTCACTGCCCCTCCTTCACTGCCCCTTCCCTCACTGCCCCCTCCCCCACTTCCCCTCCTCACTGCCCCCTCCCCCACTTCCCTTCCTCACTGCCAAACTCCTCACTGCCCCCTCCCCACTCACCCTCATCTCTGCCCCCTCCCTCACTACCCCTCCCTCACTGCCCCCTCCCCCACTCTCCCTCCTCACTGCCCCCTCCCTCACTGCCCACTCCCCCACTCTCCCCCCTCACTGCCCTCTCCCCCACTGCCCCCTCCCTCAGTGCCCCCTCCTCCACTCTCCTTCCTCACTGCCCCCTCCCTCACTGCCCTCTCCCCCACTCTCCCTCCACACTGTCCCCTCCCTCACTGCCCCCTCCGTTCCTCACTGACCCCAGAATTGGACTGCAGATTCCCCCAGGCTGCTATTCTCCACACTAACCCCTCACTGCCCCACACACTCCCCATCCTCCCTCTCCCCACCTCACTGACACCAGAAGTAGACTGCGGGCTCCTTCAGGCTGCTGTGCCCCACACTGCCCCCCCATTCCCCCCCCTCCCCACACGTTACTGACCCCAGAAGTGGACTGCAGGCTCCCTCAGACTGCGATGCTCCACCTTGCAGGTAAACTCATCCCCAGGACGGGGCACGAAGCTCAGGTAGGTGAACCTCTGGAAAGAGTAATCCTTCTCCATGTAATACTCAGTGATGTTCACACCCTCCTTCACTGGCTCGTTGTTCTTCAACCAATTCATCTTCAGCGCCGGAGGGTAGAATCCAGCAGCGTGGCAGATCAGGGTGTTCATCACACCCCACTCAACAGGCTCCTCGGGGTAGACAGAGATCTCTGGTGGGACTGTGGAGAGAGAGAGTGTTAGTCTACACCCAAAGTGTCTAACACATACAGTACCATACAGTACTGAGAAGAGACAGAGAGCCTCTCTATCCCCCATTCAGCTCACACTCACTCACACACACACAAACAGCTGTTTTGAGAGGGGGAGCCTGAGGAGAAACTGATTTACAGTGTGTGTCCGCAATGGGCAGGGGAAGGGAAGTTGAACAACAATCGGCTGGGTGGGGAGAGGTTGAGGCAGCAGGTTGTGGGTTTCAACTGGGAGATAGTGGGGCAAAGGGAGTTGGGAGAGTTGGGTCAAAGTATATTGTAGGTGTGTGTTGTGGTAGGAGACGTGGTCACAGGTGAGAACCGTGGGGAAGGATTCATGGCATGGCGGGAAGGTGACATAGTTGTAGGAGGAGGAGGCAGCTGGAGGAAAATGTCCATCTCAGAGATAAAGGAGTTGAGGACCTCATCTCACTTGGTGTCTGAAATGAGAATTGATGGTATTTGAGAGAGGGTAAAGGAAGTGGTGGGTTGTGGGAATGGGAATTTTGGTTTGTGGAGAGTTTGGAGGAAGGGAGGGCGATGTGAGAGGAAGTGGTCTGAGAATTGCCAGTCTGTGATAAACAGGTCAGTGATCACTTGGCCTTGAGTGATGACTAGATCGAGGGGTTGGCCATGGTTGTGGGTCAGAGTTCATGTGGAGGGTGAGGTTTAAGGTGGAGAAAAGGGCAGCAAAGTCAGAGGAGATGGAGCCGGGGGAATTCAGATGAAGATTAAAATCTCCTATTATAAGTTGTTTGATAACAACTTTTAAAAGAGAGTTAGATGATTAGTTGGAGAGGACGGTTTTGCAAGTTTATGGAGAGAGCTGGGGAGCGGGATTGAATTGCTCCTTTCAAAGAGCCGGCACAGACTAGATGGTCCGAATGGCCTCCTTTTGTGCCATAAGATTCCATGATTCTATGATAAGCATGTGCTTGGTGCAGAGGAACAGGGATGAGATGAGAGAGGACAAGTCTGGGAGGAAGGAGACAGGTGCTTTAGCAATAATAATCCTGATAATCTTTGCATTTGATAAACCCCTTTTAACATCCAGAGAAAACACTGTATCAAATGCAAAGATTATCATGATTATTATTATTCACAGAATATACGGTAAAGTGTATTGACTGTGTATAAGTGGGTGAAACGCGGCAGCCAATTGCACACTGCAGTGTCACACAACAACAACAACTTTGATTTATATAGTGCCATCTACGTCAGACGGCGTCTCAGAGCGCTTCAAACATTTATGGGTTGAAATGACCAATTTATTATTTATTTGAGGAATTATTATCAGGAATGTGAAGTAAGGAAACATGCCGAAGGATTCACCCTGGAATCGAACCCAGGTCTCTTGCTTGCAAGCCTATCTACTGAGCTACATGACTCCACAGTAGATTTTGAAGAGAGAGGAGGGATGCTAGAGAGCAAAGTGCTCAAAAGAGGGGAAACACAATGGAGTAGCAGAGAAAGGGAGGTTTGGGAGATGTGAGTAATGTATAATCTGTGTGCCTGTCTGTGGGCTCTGTGAGTGTGCTTTGTGTGAGTGTGTGCACGCGCGCTACTAGAACACACACACATCATGTGCAGATCTGTATGCTGTATAACCACATCCATACACAGCGGTGTTTTGTATAATCACACACCAGGGCACTGTATAACCACACACACTCCAGCGTGCTGTATAGTGACTCACATGGACACACATGCAATGCAATGTGTGTATAACCACACATATACACTGCAGATTGCCATATAACCACACACACACCATTGTACTGCATAACCACACATACACATACCCATCAGTGTGCTATATAACTGCATACATACACACATGTCAGTGTGCTGTATAACTCTACACATGTAAGATGCTGAATTAATGTGTTAAATAATATCTCAAGTTATATTAGTTATACAGTATATATACACACATATTAGAGACATGTATTAATCACATATGACGGGAGCTGGCTGTGAGTAGCTTCGCAGAAGACTGTTGATAAACAACAAGTGTTTTCAGTCCCTATCAGTGATTTTCTGATGGAGAAATGGTCTAGAGCTGGAGAGGGAGCTGTGTTGCGTTTGCTTTTCCACATTAACCATCTTGCAAAAGAAACTCGGTGAAAGATCACCTAATGAACTGGATAAATGGAGATCAGTTCAGAAGAGATTCTGAAGAAAGATTTGCAGACGAGGGATTCAATTGGACTTGCCATAATAGACTGTGGACCTGCTGTGATACCTGGATGCAGTGTGATGACGGAACATACAATACCTGGATAGTTTGGGATATCAAACTGATAACCGTCCAACAATACTTGGATACATTTTGATGGATGTATATATTTGTAATGGGCATTAAATTGGACATTGCTGCTCTATCTCTACTGCAGCACTTGGTTTGGACAACTTAAACCATTGTGAAGAATGCATCAAAATGTAAGCAATATTGTGATGTATTTAATTGCTTATAACTAATAATAATGTTGAACTAATAAACACGTATATTTTCTGTAAAACATTTGTGTCAATCCTCACATCGCAACAGGGTTACACATTTAACTCAATCTTTACACACCAGAGTGCTGCATTAACACACACACACACCAGAGTGCTGTATAAACACACACACACACACCAGAGTGCTGTATAAACACACACACAGACACACACCAGAGTGCTGTATAAACACACACACACACACACCAGAGTGCTGTATAAACTCACACACACACACCAGAGTGCAGTATATACACACACACACACCAGAGTGCTGTATAAACACACACACACCCACACACCAGAGTGCTGTATAAACTCACACACACACCAGAGTGCTGTATAAACACACACACACACACCAGAGTGCTGTATAAACACACACACACACACACACACCAGAGTGCTGTATAAACACACACACACCAGAGTATAAACACACACACACACACACCAGAGTGCAGTATAAACACACACACACCAGAGTGCTGTATAAACACACACACACACACACCAGAGTGCTGTATAAACACACACACACACACCAGAGTGCTGTATAAACACACACACACACACACACAAGAGTGCTGTATAAACACACACACACACCAGAGTGCTGTATAAACACAGACACACCAGAGTGCAGTATAAACACACACACCAGAGTGCTGTATAAACACACACACACACACACCAGAGTGCTGTATAAACACAGACACACCAGAGTGCAGTATAAACACACACACCAGAGTGCTGTATAAACACACACACACACACACCAGAGTGCTGTATAAACACAGACACACAAGAGTGCTGTATAAACACACACACACACACCAGAGTGCTGTTTAAACACACACACGCACACACACCAGAGTGCTGTATAAACACACACGCACACACACCAGAGTGCTGCATACACACACACACACACACACGCGTGCTGTATAAACACACACACACACACCAGAGTGCAGCATAAACACACACACCAGAGTGCTGTATAAACACTCCCCCCCCCCCCCCCCCCCCCCCCCAGTGTATTTGCTGACTCACTGTTTGGCTCCGGGGTGTCTCCGTGTGAAAGCTGTTTCCGCACTTTCAAGTTGTTTTTACAGGTTTGAATATTCTGTAACACCCCCTCCACTCCGCCCTGCATTGTGTGGCTGAATTCAGGCAGGCGGCCGACCTCCTTCCCCAGGGCAAAATCCATGTAAAGCAGCTCATCCCAGTCAGCCTCAACATCAAACTGCTGGACAGGTGCCTGGTCCTGGTCCTGACACAGGGTCACCAACGAACTATCGTGTAAATCTGACACAAACACAAACTACAGGTTAGACACACGCATCTCACACACACTGTACTGTACTCCCGCACGCTGTACACCACGAATGACTGTGCAATCCCCAGGCTGGTGTGTGTTGGACAGACAATGAAGAAACAGCCTGAACTGGCCATGGGCTTCCCTGTTACCACCTGGTGAGGGGCTGACCAGACACAGCCAGGGGGGCCACACGGTGGGAGAGGGGGGGCCGGGGGGGGAGCTGAAGGAGAGAGTCAGATGGTATTATTATACAGGGACAGACAGTGACACACACCATTGCTGCACACAGAGAGAGAGAGAGACACACACACAATTGTTATAGAGAGAGAGACACACAATTATTATACAGAGAGACACAATTGTTATAGAGAGAGATACACACACAATTGTTATAGAGACACACATACAATTGTTTTAGAGAGAGAGACAGACACACACACAATTGTTATAGAGAGACACACACAATTATTATATAGAGAGAGACACAATTGTTATAGAGACACATACACAATTGTTATAGAGAGAGAGACACACAATTATTATATAGAGAGACACAATTGTTATAGAGACACACACACAATTGTTTTAGAGACACACACACAATTGTATAGAGAGATACACACAATTGTTATACAGAGAGAGAGACACACACACAATTGTTATAGATACACACGCACAATTCTTATAGAGAGACACACACAATTGTTAGAGAGAGAGACACAATTGTTAGAGAGACACAATTGTTAGACAGAGACACACACAATTGTTATAGAGAGACACATACAATTGTTATAGAGAGAGAGACACACACACAATTGTTAGAGAGAGACACACACACAATTGTTAGAGACAGAGACACACACACACAATTGTTATAGAGAGAGACACATACACAATTGTTGTAGAGAGAGAGAGCGACACACACAATTGTTATAGAGAGAGATACACACACAATTGTTATAGAGAGATACACACACAATTGTTAGAGAGAGAGGCATGCACAATTGTTATACACTGAAACGCAAACACAATTGTTATACACAGAGAGCCACACACACAATTGTTAGAGAGAGACACACACAATTGTTATACACAGAGAGAGACACACACAATTGTTATACACAGAGAGACACACACACAATTGTTAGAGAGAGACACACACACATAATTGTTATAGAGACACACACAATTGTTATACACAGAGAGATGTACACCATTGCTGTAGAGAGAGAGAGAGAGAGAGAGAACATTGTTAAACAGACAGAGAGATACCATTGTTGGACAGATAGAGACCATTTTTATACAGAGACACAGAGAGAGAGAGAGAGAGAGAGAGAGAGACCATTTCTATACAGACAGAGAGACACCATTACTATGCAGAGAGAGAGAGGGAGACACCATATGTGGCCAGTAGCGCTGGGCCCTGAGCCTCTGGAGAAGCGGGAATCAGATACTAGGTTCCGTGATAAAGATGGCAACATATCCAGGACTTCCTTGGAAATCTCTCTGCCCATCGATGGCACCCAGAGGTGCTGAGCCAGGCCGTGTCTGGGCTCTCCTCAAGGTGGTGTGTGAGAGTCAACCTGACTCTGGCTGTGATCACCTTCATATAGAATATAGATTAATCCTTGCATTTGATATAGAGCTTTTCACATCTCCTAGACATCCCCAAGCGCTTCACAGAATATACTGTAAAGTGAATTGACTATTTATGTGGGCAAAATGTGGCAGCCAATTGTGCACAGCAGTGTCCCCACAAACAGTCGTGGATTGAAATGACTAATTTATTTATTTTTGAGGGATAATTATCAGGTGTGTGGTGTAAGGAAACTTGTCTAAGGTTTCACCCTGTCTGGAATTGAACCCAGACCCTCTATCAAACTCTCTCGTTTGTAAGGCAAGTGCTCTAACCACTGAGCTACAAGACTAAACTTAATTTTAAAAAAATCAAAATTACATTTCTATACATTTACATCGTGCCTTTCACGTCAGGAGGACGCCCTTTTAGGGATGGTAACATTCTGGTGAACTTGCACTACACCCCCTCCACGGCCAATATACCTTTCCTGAGATGTGGTGCCCAAAACTGAACGCAGTCTCCAGGTGTTGTCTGACTAACGCTCTATGCTAATGTTCTATATATTGAGATGATGATAAGATGTGAAAAGCGTTACATCAAATGCAAGGATTATTATTATTAGAGCATTATTTCTTCCTCTGTGTATTCCAGGTCCCTCGAGATAAAGGCCAACATTCCATTTGCCTTTTTAATTATGTTTTGCTCCTGCGAATGAGTTTCTAGTGATTTGTGGAAACAGACTCAAATCCCTTTGCTCCTCCACAGTTCTTAATTTCTGCCCGTTAAGAATATATTCTGCCTTACCATTTTTGGCCCATAGTGGACGAGCTCACACTTCCCTACATTGAACTCCATCTGCTGCATCTTTGTTCACTGACTTAATCTGTCTAAGTCCCTTTGTAACTTCCTACTCGCATCTACACTATTTACTGATTGTCCAACCTTAGTGTTGTCTGCAAACTTGGATGCAAAAATTTCTATTCTTTCATCCAAGTCATCTAGATATCTATGGTGAATAGCTGAGGTCCCAGGATAGACCCCTGGGGGACACCACTTATCACATCCCACCAATCAGAGAATGTTCCCTTTATCCCTACTCTCTGTTTCCTGCCTCCCAACCAATTACCAAACCACATCACATCTCTGATTCCATGAGTTTCCAATTCTGCTAATAATCATTTGCGTGGAATATTGTCAAATGCCTTCTGAAAGTCCAAATAAATGACATCCACAGTCATTCACTTATCCACCATTTTAGTGACATCCTCAAAACATTCAACTAATTTAGTTAAATACAACGTACTTCACAAACCCACACAGACTCTTGTTGACTAGTTCATGTCTCTCCCAAGTGTTCAGTCACTCTGTCCCTGATGATGGATTTCAGTATTATCCCTACAACTGACATCAAGCTTTCCTGGTTTCTCCCTCCTTCCCATCTTAAATAAAGGGGTGATCTTTGCAATATTCCAATCTAAGGGCACATTTCCAAGTCTAGCGAGCTTTGTAAAATTATGACGAATGCATCTGCAATTTCCTCTCCTATTTCCTTTAACACCCTGGAGTGGAAACCATCAGGTCCTGGAGATTTGTCTATTTTGAGTCTCATTATTTTCTCCGTTACCATTTTTAATTTATATTTATTTTATTAAGCATTTATCTTTGACTTATTTGTAAGTCAAAGAGACATGCTCTTTTACCAGCCTGTATGTCTGGTATTTGGTCCTCATGTTATACTGTAAAAATGATTCTGTTTCTTAATTCTGCTACCTGTTTCTACTACCTGATTGCCCTTACTGGAATCTTTCCTTTCCAGTGCTGTAATAGTGTATTTTATCAATATTTACTCCTCCTATTTTTCCACAAGCCAAGTTAGAATCCTTGGGAACAGGTACAGTACAGCTCACACTACTGTGTCTCCCTCCCCTCCCCTGCATGTCTCCGTCCCCTTCCCTTTTCCCTACAGGTTGCTGATTGCTAACCACAATGAGTGTCCTACCCATTCTCCTCCTCCTCCTCCCCCCACCCCACCCACCATCCCCAGCCCCCACAGCTTCCTACAGGCTGACCATGTCCCGTTAATGCACTGTCTCACATCTCAGCACATTTTGGCTGCCGCCGCAGACCCCAACTGGCCTTCACTCAAAATGCCCCCATCCCTGCAACACTCCTGCTCTGCTCTCCTCTCTCTCCTCCCTCCTCGCCTTCTATCCCCACTTGACCTCTGCTCCAGCCTGGGACTCCTACCTAGGTTGCAACCAGGTCTCTGTAGTGGCTTTACCCTCTGAACTGAATTTGTGTTTCCAACTCACTTGTTTTATTTCTAATATTATGTGCTTTTGTGTACATAACTCTTATTTGGCAACCATTTCCAACATGCCTTAAAGCCCCTATAATGACAGCATTTCTGTTCTCTCGCTTGCTCTGCCTTATGCTCTATGGTGCCTTCTTTTGCCTTCAGACCTCCTTCCCCAGACTTCTCCCTCATCCAATGTGGCAAGTACCTGTTGGACAACTCCAGTATCTTCTTCTCTGCTTCTACTGCTGGCTATCAATCTCACACTCCTGCTCCTGTCTATTTGGGGTGGCTATGTTCTCAAGTACACTCCTCTCCCTTCCTTATGCATCAGAGCCTCTGTATTAATCTCCAACACTTGGCCTATGATTCACTGCTAATTGACTTGTTTGTCTAATTACATATGAGGTTGCCTTATCTCAAAAAATATTCCTATTCTACGGCTGAATTAAATAGTTTTCTCTTGCTCTCTGGTATCTCTCCTGTCTCACCTCATTCCCTAACAGAATTCTCACTCTGTTCCACCTCAATCAGTTCCCTCTTCATGCTGCTGGGCTCTCTACTCATGCACAGGACACACGCACTGTAAACAAACAAACTAAACACACACTGTACACACAAAATGCACACATACACTGTACACAAACTACACTGTACACCTTGTACATTGTACATAAACACTGCACACACTGGACACTGACTAGTCACACTGCGTACACTGAATACACTGTTCACCCAACAACATGTAATTATACACAGTGACCTACATGTGGTGGTAGTGCCTTGGAGAACTTGACAGTCTGATACTGAGCCAGCGGGAGAGGGAGGGTGAAATCCAGCATAAGCACGATCAAAAAGGAAGGTCTGTAGGCAGGATTTGAAGGTGGGGAGGGGGCAAGGCGGAGGGGTTGGTGGGTGGGGGTGGGGGTTAAGGGAAAGAGTTGCAGAACTTGAAAGTGTAGTGACTGAAAGCTCGGCCACTGATGGTGGAGTGGAGTGGATGAGGGATGAATAGGAGGCCGGAGTGGGCTGATAGGGAGCAGTAAATGTTGGAGTGGATGTGGGTAAGGGCGTGGGGGGAGGGGGTGGGTGGGGGGATAGGGGGAGGGTAAGCAGAGTTGAGATGTGCGAGGTCATGAAGGAATTTGAAATTGAGTGAGAGGTTCTTGAAGTTGATGCAGTGGAGGCTGGCAAAGGCTGGGGTAAAAGGGGTACAGAATTTAGTGTGTGTGTTAGTGAACCAGGAGGCTGGCGAGGGTTAGGTTGATGGGATTACAGAGTTTAAAGTGTGATAGGTGGACAGTAGAGTTGGCGGGGACCTGGTGTTATGAGGTTAGGGAGTTTAGTGTAACAGAGCCAGTGGATCCTGATGAGTGTGAAGGGTGTACAGAGTTTTGTGCTGGTGAGTATCCGGGAGGGCAGTCTACACACTATACATACACACTGATTCTACACACTATTTAATCACAAAACTGCTCACACTAACATACTGGCCCTCATGCTGCCTGTAACATCACACTGTCTGTAATAACACATTAGCCCTCACACTAACTGTAATAATACATTAGCCCTCACACTAACTAAAAACACATTAGCCCTCACACTAACTGTAATAATACATTAGCCCTCACACTAATTAAAAACACATCAGCCCTCACACTAACTGTAATAATACATTAGCTCTCACACTAACTAAAAACACATTAGCCCTCACACTAACTAATAACACATTAGCTCTCACACTGACTGTAATAATACATTAGCCCTCATACTAACTGTAATAATACATTAGCTCTCACACTAACTGTAATAATACATTAGCCCTCACACTAACCAAGAACACATTAGTTCTCACACTAACTAAAAACACAGTAGCCCTCACACTAACTAAAAACACAGTAGCCCTCACACTGACTGTAATAGTGGAGTTCTGTAGCTTATTGGTTACAGCTCTCATCTTACAAGCAAGAGACCGGGGTTTGATTCCAGGCAGGTCAGGGCGAAACCTTGGGCAAGTTTCCTTACTCCACACACCTAATAATAATCCCTCAAATAAAAAAAACACTTTTTAATCCACGACTGTTAGGACACTGCTGTGCACAATTGGCTGGCGCATTTCACCCACAAATATACAGTCCATCCACATACTCTACGAAGCGCTTTGCGACATTTAGAGGACGTGAAAAGTAGTATATCAAATGCAAGAATTATTAGTATTACACTCACTATAGTTACACACTGCCTAATAACCCACTGACTGTAATAGCACATGGATGACTGTTACTGTAAAGTCTCACATTTGACAGCCCCCACCGCCTGGGCGAGGATCAGGGTCGCGGTGATGAGGAATGTTGCTCCCATGTTGCCGACTGCTCTCAGTGTGGGTGAGAAACTCTCACTGACTCTCACACCTCCCAGCCCAGTGCCTGACTCCTCTCCACACCAATCACATGGCCGCCTCTCACAACTCACTTGTTGCTGGGAGACTTCAGCAAACTACTGTCACATATTGAACAATTTCGCAACTCCAGAGCCACAAACCTCAATAATATCCCAAAACCAGCTCCAACCATAGCTCCAACCCTTTTCATGTCTTCTAGATGTCTCAAAGTGCTTCACAGAATATACTGTGAAGTGAATTGACTATATTTTTGAGGCAAAACACGGCAGCCAATTGCGCACAGCAATGTCGCCACAAACAATGCGCTCACAGTCGTAGATTGAAATGATCAATTGGTTATTGCTTTTTTTGCAGGATTATTATCAGGCACGTTTAGTAAGGAAACATACCCAGTGTTTCGCCCTGCCTAGAATTGAACCCAGGTCTTCTGCGTGAAAGGCAAGTGCACTAACTATTGAGCTATAGGACTCCAGCTATAGACACAAAGATAGCCGCAATCCCACCCAAAACCCTAGCTCTATCACTAGCTCCAATCATTGCCCCAACTGCAGCCACAACCATAGCCCCAAACGTAGTACCAACCCCAACCCCAACCCCAAGCACAAACCCCCAGCCCCAAACATAGCTCCAGCCACAAACATAGCCGCAATCCCAGCTCTAACCAAATACCCCATCCCAGCACCATCCCAACCCCAACCCCATCAAGCCCACCTCTAACCAGAGCCCCAACCCGAGTTCCAACCAGAAACACAACTCCAGGTCCAGCCACTGCCGCCTCAAATGCCCCACACCTACCCCACCCACCCACACACATCACCTCAGCTCCTTATCACCAACACAAGCACCCACCCTCACAACCCACCACTCTACACAATCCCAAACACCTCTCCGCCAAACCATCGAGTAGCTGTTTAAAAAAAATCTGTTTCAATAATAATTCTCACTTTTGATTTAGCGCCTTATTACATCTTCGAGACCTTTCAAAGTGCACAGTGTACTATAAAGTGAATTTACTATATATACTGTGAGTGAAACATGGCAGCAGTGCAAACAGCAGTGACCCACAAATAGTCATGAATTGAGTGACAATATTATTATTGTATCGTGGTTATTTACTTTTGAAGGAATCAATAACCCCTTCGACTCTACTCCCCTTCCTGGTAACCCTATTCCCATGATAATTCTCCTCGAGTTGAAACATTTCCTGGTGTCTGTTCTTTAAATACCCTGTACACTAAACTATAAACCTGTTCCTCTTGTTCTTCTGTCTTGATACATTCTGATGCAGATCCTCTCAGAATTTGTCACCTCAAACCCTCCCTGAGTTGATCTTTGTTTAGTGCTGTATCTCAGTGGTTAGAGCATTTGTCACACAAGCAAGAGGGCCTGGAATCAATTCCTTGGCAGGGACGAAACCTTAGGCAACGTTCCTTGCTCCACACACCTCTGTTTTCCTTGCAGTCAGTAGGAACCCTCTTGTAACTTGATTGATGGATCACTTTTCCCTAGCCAATAAACCTTTCAATTAATAATAATTCCATATCAAATGTGAGGATTATTACTATTGTGCTAGCACCTTTTGACATCCTTGCAATGTGATAGGCCCTAAACAAATGTAATTTTGTTGTTGTTGTTGTAGTATTGTAAGAAAACCATTGCTCATCCCCAATGTTTACTGAAACAAGACAAACAACTGAAAATACTAAACTGAACAAGAATATCATAATAAAATCAGGTGTCTGACACGTGGAAACCAATAATGGTGGTTAAAAATCTCCAAACTAAGTGGAGAATTGCATACATCACATTTACACCAAGAAATCACAGAGATAGATTTTTGGAATGGAATGCCCCCTCCCTCTCTCTCTCTCTCCCTGTTGGGACACATGCTGCTTACATAATGTAATACCGCAGACCTATCTGGCTAAGGAACAGGACTGGACACTGCGCACAGAGACAGGCTGGCTAAATTGTGACAATCATGTCACCTTGGTGACCTTTCAACTCCAAGGAGACATCACTTACCTCACACTGCAAGGAGGACAATTTTAGTTTAATTATAATATAGTTGTAATGTGAGTGTGCATGCCAGAAGTATAAATTTTATTTCGTAAAGAACCTTCCATGTTCTTTCATATTCTGTTGAACTCTGCAGCCAGAACTCTGCGGCCCATGTCCTCTACTGTTCCGAACTCCATGACCCCAGCTCCCCCTTCCTCGCCCAACTCCACTGGCTCCCCATCATACAGAGGATCCAATTCAAGATCCTGGTCCTCACATTTAAAGCCCTCCACAACCTCACCCCACCATACATCCGTGACCTCCAAACCCCTTACCGGTTACCACTCGATAGTCCGAAGGTTCGTTAGTCTGAAGGTTCATTAGTCCGAAGATTTGTTAGTCCGAAGCTTCCCCTAACCGTAACCCTAAGTCTAACCCTAACCCTAAGGATGGAAATGTTCGGATTAACAAACTTTATTTCATTTTCGGTTCAGACGATCGAGCGGTAACCACGGTAACCACGCCGGGTATAGGAAATTTCCCAGGTAGCAAGCCCATGTGGGCCCCATATGGGCATGGATCAACCCATATGGGCTTGCTACCTGGGTTGTGTGTTCAGACTATCGAACTTTCAGACTATCGAACATTGAGTGCCCACCCACTTACCAACCTGTCCACCCTCTCCGCTCAGCAGACTCTGGCCTGCTCCACATCCACTGACCCACCTACTCTACCATTTTTGGGCAAGCCTTTAGCCACTCTGCCCCCAACCTCTGGAATTTCATCCCAGAGTCCCTCCACCTTGCCCCCTCCCTGGCCTCCTTCAAGTCTCGCCTCAAGACTCTCCTCTTTGATGGGCCCACTAAAAACTCCTAATCCCCTCCCCTTCCCTCCACCCACCATATCCTCACCTCAGGTCTGAAGCAGTGACTGTCCAGCACCTTGGGACGTCCTCCTGACATGAAAGGTGTGTAATTTTGTTGTTGAGAAAAAGAACAATATACAGCAGCTAAAATAAAATGCCACTAACATTATAGGAATTCATACCAACAACAAACAATCCTGTGTGTGTTGGTGAATTTACACCACTGGCTTTTACATCTTTTCAACTTTACTGTAAATATGTATAGATAACCAGATCAGTGAAGCCTGGCAGGCCAGAGGCTCAGAGCAGATAAGTATCTCAGTGCTTGGCCACTAAGTAAGTGATTCAGGCAGTGAGTGAGGTTTCCCACTGGAGTGAGTGAGGTACAAATATTACCCTCTACCCTGTCCTGGGCTGAGCACCAGGCAAAGGAACTACGTGTTTGCAAGCCACTATATCACCCCATGACTGGTCAGCACTCTGGTTTGGGGGTTACTGTGCTTGGAAGCCATTAATCCATGGGCACCTCAGATCCCAGTGCATCGAAAGTCAACAGAATCCTTCCCCAGTGGAGTGAACACAAGGGGTAACAGCTCTGAGAGAGGGAGTAAAGTAATCCTGAGAGGGAGGGGGGGTGGGCGGTAACACAGGTCTGAGAGAGGGGTTAATAAAAGCCTGCAAAAGAGGGTAAAACTGTCCAGAGGGGGTAGCACAGATCACACTGTATTTTCACGGTATTCCCACACTGCCTGCCTCTGCCCTGTGCATCACACTGTGTACCTACACTGTACCCTTCACACAGCCTTCCTCTGTCCTGAACCTCACACTGTGTAATAATAATAATCCGTGCATTTGATAAACTGTTTTTCAAGTATTCTAGGCATCTCAGCCACCTGCCCTCCCAACTCTCCCCCTCCCCTCCTAACTCTCTCCCACCCCTCCCCCCTGCCCTGCCTCTCTCCCTTGCCCAGGTCCTGACCTGACTGTTCAGCGTCTTGGGACGTCCTCCCAATGTGGAAGACGCTCTATAAATGTGATTTTGTTGCACATACAATTACACATACTATTATACACTCCCATACACACCACATACAATCACAACCACATTTGCACACATACACGAATATCAGTTACACACACTGCCACACATATGTGTACACACACAGACACACACACTCAGTTACACATGCATAACCCAGGCTCAGTGTGAGGCAGTCAGTGGATTAGGAGTTGTGGGAGGGTTAGTGATGTGGTTGGAAAGTCCCTGGCTGGGAGTCAACGCCTCAGACATTAATACCATAAACAATGATTTAATACAGAACAAACACATGAACAGCACGGGTTTAGATACCAGTCAGCAATGGCCTGGAATACACCAATGAGCTGCTGTGTCCACATCTCGTCACCTGTTACTGGGTGAGACAGTGACTCCCTCTGCCCTGTACCTCACACTGTATATCTACTACCCACCACACAGTCACTCTCTGGCCAAAGCGAGGGTTTAAGACAGGCCCTCTGAATGCTCGCACCTCCAGATTGAGATTGTCTGGCATACGGGATTTACTTAAAGGCTGACGTGATTTTTAATAAAATAATCAAGTGAATCGACAAGTCAGACATTGGGGAATCTGCTCTGTGAGAGAGAGAGAGATCCTAAAGAAGATCTTTACATCACATGCTAATATCCCTGCTTGTTGACCTTCCCAACACTTCCCCTGCACAAGCTGCACATTGTCTGGAACTATGCAGCTCAGGTCCTCTACTGCACATCAAGCCCATGCTCACCCAGCTCCGTACCTCAGGGGATCAAATTCAAAATCGTACTCCTCACCTTCAAGGTCCTCCACGGGTTTGCTCCTCCCTACCTCTCCGACTGCTAACCCCATATCAACCTGTCCACTCCAGCCACCGAACAGCCTCTGGCCTACTTTATTTCTCCTGTCTGACCCACCCTAACAACAACAATAACAACAAAATTACACTTATAGAGCGGCTTTCATGTCGCGAGGACATCCCAATGCACTGAACAGTCAGGTCGGGACCCAGGCACGGGGGGGATCGGTCGGGGTAGGGGAAGGAGAGTAGGAGAGATGGAAGAGTTAGGAGGGGAGCAGAAGGCACAGTCGAAGAGGCGCTGCTCTTTGAGAGAAAGAGAGGAGGTGGGGTGGGGGTTGGGGATTGAGGAAGAAAGAAAGAAGCGCATCACGTGTCCTGAAATGCCTGGGCTCAGGTTGTGATATTTCAGTGTGGTGACTGTGCAGACCTGGCCTGGGGCAGGAAGGATTGGCATTTTTATTCCTGCAATTTTTGTCACATTCCAGAACTCCTCAACCTGTACAGCAAAAATGTTAGCGTGAGGAACCGCTAGGAACTAAACTGATGTTAGCAGGGAGGCTCGGATCGGGGCGGCATTTTGGCTGCGGCCAATTACAGTAATACAGTTAAACTCTTGCTTAACAAAATTTTCGCGAAACACAGGGTTTTAAAGTCCCTAACCACTTCATTAAGCGGGGTCTATCTGTATTCTGTGAAGCACTTTGAGACATTTAGAAGATGTGCAAAGTGCTATATCAAATGTAAGCATTATTAATATTATCACATTGTATGCCCCAAATAGCCTCCCACTGCCCTGAACCTCATATTGTGTATCTACACTCCTCTACACACAGGGTCCCTCTGCCCTGAGAATGGGTTAAGAGAGGACTGATAGAGGGGATAAGACAGGGCCTATAAATGCTCACAACTCAACTGTGAGCCACATCCCAAAGATTGAGAACCTCTGGCCTAGAGTTTTGATTTGCATTGTTGTTAAAATGCTGACATGTATAATTTTAATGAAATAATTCGGAGAATTCTCAAGTCAGACAGGATGAAATTTGGCTTGTGGAAGTGAGATGTAAACCAGTTCCTTACTTATGGTTTCACCATAGCGACAATCATAAATACACACACATTCTCACATGCAAACAATCACACATATGGTCATACACATACAATCAAACATACACAAAATCAAATATTAAGTGACACAAAGACTCCCTCACTTGAACATTGGCAGTTCCAGGTCTTACAATGAGGTAGGCAATGAATTAGAAACACAGAAACAGGAATAGGCTATTCAGGCACTCAAGCCTGTTCCACCATTTTATAAAATGCTGGATGATCAGAAATTGAACTCCAAGTACCCGCCTTGCCCCATATCTATTATTATCCCAACCTAGCAAATATATATCCATCTCTGGCTTGAAAATGTGTATGGAGCCATCAACCACAACCTTAAGGGTAAACACAGTCATTATCCTTGATTGAAAAAAAACTTACTCCTGATTTCTCTGGTAAATGGCCTGGCTCTAATTTAAAGGCTATGGCACTGGCAGCATCAACCTCCATAGCTGCACACTCCATCACACCAAGCCAGTCAAGAACCTAGGTGTCTTGTTCGATCCTCAACTGTCCTCCCTCCCCCACATCCAAGCCAGGACCCACTTTGTCTTCCCACACCTCTGCAATATTGCCTGATTTCACCAAAACCTCACCCAGCTGCTGAAACTCTCATTCATCCCTTCATCACAACCAGGCTCGACTATGCCAATGCCCTGCTTTTTGCCTTCCCAACTGCTCCCTTCACTGACTGCAGAACTCTGCAGCCCCAGTCCTCTCCCACACCAAGATCTCTCCTATTCTTTCCCGACTCCATTGACTACCCATCATTCAGAAGTTTCAATTTAACACCCTGTCCTTACCTTGAATGCCATCCATGGCCTTACCCCACCCTATCTCTTTGACCACCTTATCCCCGACAAAGCTGTCTGCTCCCTCTGCTCAATAGGCTCCATACTAATGGTCCCCTCCAGTCCCCTGACCCACCTGCCTCACCATCTGTGGGCAAGTCTTCAACAACAACAAAATTACACTTGTATAGCACCTTTCTCATCCGGAGCATGTCCCAAAGCGGTGGATAGTCACTGTGCCAGACTCGAGCTGGGGACAGGAGGATAGGGGGAGGGAAGGTCACAGATGTAGGATGGGGCGAGGTTGTGGAGTGATTTAAATCTAAGGACCAGGATTTTGAATTGAATCCTCTGGATTATGTAGAGTCAATCGAGTTGGGGGAGATGGGGGTCACGGTTTTTGGAACAGTAGAGGCCATGGGCCACAGAGTTCTGGATTATCTGCAACATGTGGAGGGAGGAATTGGGAAGGCCGTCAAGTAGGTCATTTGCATATTCAAGCCGAGATGTAATGAAGGCATGAATGGGGGTTTCAGCAGCTTTGGTGGTGAGGTTGTGACAGCCAATCTGCCTCCATCCTCTAGAATTGTATCCCATAATCCCTCTGCCCAACCCCCTCTTTCAATTTCCACCTCAAGGCCCTTCCCTTCGTTGGTGCCATCTGCAATCTTTCCCCTCCCTTCCCTCCACTCTTCCCTATCCCCACTCCAGCTCGAGTTGGAAACACTGTATGTCCAGGGACTTTGGACATCCACCTGACATGAAAGGCAAATGTAAAGTTTTTTGTTGTTGTTGTTGGGTCTAACTTTAAGAATGTGGTCGTTGATTTCGATTCCCACATCAGAAGAAACAGTTTCTCTCTATTTTCCTTTTTGAATCCCTTTGTTATTTTAACAACATAGAGCAGATTATCCCTTAATATGCCAAACTCATGGAAATAGAGGACAAATTTATGAAACCTGTCATGATATAACTCTTTAAACACTGGTATCATTCGGGTGAATCTGTGCTTCCCACCCGTGCATCAAGATGGTAATAAACACACAGAGTCACACAAACACAGAGTCACACACACACACATATACAAAATCAAACACATACTGAAACACTAAATTACACACTCTCTCTCTCACATACATTGACAGTCTCAGGTTTAGTGTGGACCAGACAGTAGATTACAAACTGAGAAACAAGAGGAGGCTGTCAAACCATTTTATTATATCATGGCTGATGAGTACCTCAACTTGAATTAACCACCCTTGCCCCATATCCCTTAGTACCCTGACCTAACAAATATCTGTCTGGCTCTGTTTTGAAACTGTGAATGGATTCAGCAACACAGCCCTTTGGGGGAGACAGTTCCAGAATTTTCCACTTAGTCCTGTAGCTCAGTGGTTAGAGCACTCGCCTTACAAGTGAGAGACTTGAGTTCAATTCCACGCAGGGTGAAACCTTGGGCAAGTTTCCGTATTCCACATGCCTAATAATCCCTAAAAGAAATTGGTTATTTCAACCCACGACTGTTTGTGGGACACTGTGGCGTGCAATTCGCTGCCATGTTTTGCCCACATATATATACTGTCAATTCACTTTACATTATATTCTGAGAAGTACTTGCAGACATCTAGAAGACATGAAAATCTCTATATCAAAAGGAAAGGATAATTATTATTGTTACTAATTGGGTGAAAATCAACCTTATAATTTCACTCCCAGAAGGATTGGCTCCTTGTTCTGAACTCCCCCAACTGAGCAAATAGTTTCTCTGTAACGACGCTACTGAATCCCTTTATTATTTTCAAAAACGCGATCAGATCATTCCTCACCTTACAAACGTCAGGGACCAAGTTAGTGCAACCTGCCCAGGTAATTTTACCCGTTAATTCCTGGTATCATTTTTGGAGAATCTGCATTGCACCCCCACCCCCCCCACCGCTCCCCCCCCCCCCCCCACCACCACCACCCACCACCCTCCACCCAGCCAACATATCCTTCCTGAGCTGCAGTGCCCCAAATGGAACTCAGTATAGCAGATGGGGTCAGACCAAGACTCTCTTATCTTTTTGCTAGTTGAAGAATCATTCCCTCTTCTCTATATGGCAGCCCCTCGAGATAAAGGCCAACATCCCATTAGCCTTTTTGATACCATTTAGAAGTGGGAGCAATGGATTATGAAGGGAAGCAGTTTAGAAGGAGGGTGTGAAGAATGGTTCAGGAGGGGGAAGTGTGGCTGTGGTTGGAAAGTCCCTGGCTGGGATTAAACGCCTCAGACATTAATAAGATAAACAATGATTTAACACAGAACAAACATATCAACAGCACGGGTTTAGATACGAGTCAGCAATGGCCTGGGATACACCAATGAGCTGCTGTGTCCACCTCCTGTCATCTGTTACTTGGTCAGTCAGTGACTCCCTCTGCCCCACATAGCACAGTCCACCTCCTATGTACACCCCTCACCTGTAATCACCTGTAGATACACATATTCCCCATACATACCAGAACTCCCCATACCGACTACTTCCCCAATAAACCCCTGACATCCAAACCCCCCACCCTCCACCCCCCCCCCCCCACACACACACACACACATGCACTATTCCCAACCCCAGAGCCCCAGTACAGGAAAATAGTTGGAAAATAAAACGCAGTCAAATGGTGTGAAAATTAAAAAAGGCAATAAAACAAAATGGCGGGGAAACAAAAACAACCCAAGTACAGCCCCAGACCTACTGCCTGATACACATAATGCCACATACTCCAGTACAGAACAATGGCTAGAAGATAATACACAAAAAAATCCTATAAAAATAAAAAAGGCCGTACAACAAAATACATCCTATTTACTGCCCCACAAATATGGGGTAATGCTCACTGTCCCAGTAGAGCTCACAACACAGTTAAAACCTCAGTGTAGACCCCACAACCTTATGACTGCCACCCACGCCCTCAGGGCAGACAGCATACACAGCCCCCCTGATACACACACACTGCATGCCCCCACACCGCCATACAGCAAATGGCTAGAAAATATGAAACAAATAGAAAATCTTGTGAAAATAAAGAGAAGTGGTAAAACAAAAAGAACCCCAATTACTGCACCCTGACAGCTCCCCCACCCCAATGTACGCAACAGCCTAAGCACCCCCTAACCACCAATCAACAGCCCCCATATCTCCGGTACACCCTAACAGCCCCGGAACAAGAAAACTGGTGAGAAAATAAAAAGAACAATCATTTTTTTAAAAAAAGTACGCCCCAGTATAGATGCACCTCACGCATCCTTCCCTGCCCCCACCTATACCACCACTCCCCCCCACACACACACACCCACAAAGCACCTGAACCACCCCCCATGCTCTTTATACATCCACATAACTCTAATAACCCCAGTGAAGCATCTCACATCACCACATATCCAATATTCCTCCCATCCCCAGTGCGGCAGCATTTCTCCCAACATTTAATGGCCCCTACACCTCCAGTACCCCAAAAATGGTTGGAAATCAAATGCACAAAAATAAAAATGTCAGGACAACAGAAATAATAACATAACAAAAACAGTTAATAACCACCCCACCCCAAACATACAGACAGTACACATCCCAGATCATGGTACAGGAACATGGCTAGAAAATGGAAACACAACAACAACATTACATTTATAGAGCGCCTTTCACATTGGGAGGATATTGCAAGGTGCTGGACAGTCAGGTTGGGACCCGAGCAAGGGGGAGTTTAGGGGGAAGTGGAGGGAGAGTTTGGAGGGTGGCAGAAGGCACGATTGAAGAGGAGGGTCTTGAGATCAGCCTTGGAGACGCAAGAGAAGAAGCGAGGCGAAGCGACAACAAATCATGGATGGTGTTCCAGAGTGTGGGGGCAGAGAGGCTGAAAGTCAGTCCACTGATGATGGGGCGAGTTGGGCGTGGGACATAGAGGAACCCGCTGAATGGAGGGGGCAGGCAGGTTCATAGAGAAACAGCAGGTCAGACAGATAGGACGGAGCAAGACCATGCATTCATGGTGAGGACGCGGATCTTGAAAGTAAGGACAAGCGTCTTTTAATTCAATCCTCTGGGGGAAGGGGAGCCAATGGAGCTGGGAATGTTGGGGATGCGGAGGTTGGTATGAATTTTGCAAAGTTTATGTGAAAATAATGAAAGGCTGCTAAACAACATACAAAATACATCCCAATTACAGTCCACCACACACTCCGCACCCCATTCAGCCCACACTCCAACCATCCCCTTACCCTCAGTACAGCCTTCACATCTGCAGTTCAACCCCAACAATACCAGAACACCCTCATATCCCTAAATAAACACCCCCACACAAACAGTACCCTCATACCCCTAGTGCAGCACCCGCACCCCAAACTATATGCACACCAAACAAAATGGCATAAAAATAAAATAAACAGGTAAAAAAGAACCACCCCCAGTACGGACCAAGGATAACCCCCAAACATTACCAATACAGCCCCCATACTGCCTGCGCACCACACCCACACAACACCCACACCCCCAGTACCATCCCACAACAAACACAGAACACTCTCACAGTCCCAGGAGAGCCTCACTAAACCCTGTTAGTGCCTCAGTACAGATCCCATAACATCACGTCAGCCTTAAAATCTTCAGCCTAGGAAAGCACGCCAACCACCTATACACCCCATACACACATCCCCTCAGTACAGCTCCCACAAACTCAATATACACCACACACCCTTGCATGCATACTAGAGCACCCCAACCCTTTTTGTGCAGTTTTGGACTCCTTAGTTAAGAAAGTACATACTCGCCTTAGAGGAATTGTAGCATAGATTCACTAGTTTGGTTCCTGGGATGAGAGGGTTGAGCTATGAAGATAGGTCGAGAAATATAGGCCTATATTCTCTAGAAGAATTACAGGTGATTTTATAGAAATCTATAAGATTATTAAGGGGAATGACAGAATAGACAGTGGGAGACTGTTTCGCCTGGTTGGAGAATGAGAAACTATAACTAGATTAGGGGCTCTGCGTTTTCGCACTGATTTGAGGAAAAATGTATGGATTCTGCACCACAAAAAAGCTGTAGATGCTCGGTCAGATGCTCAGATGCGCTGAAATTGACGGATTTCTTATGGATAAAGGGATTAAAGGATACATGGATAAGGTGGCAGGTAGAGATGGATTAGAAAATCAGCCGTGATCTTATTGAATGATGGGACAGGCTTGAGGGGCCAAATGGCCTACTCCTGCTCGTTGTTCTTATGTTCTTGTGCTCTGACAGTCTCACGAGGCTGTGTATGTGTTTACACACACACTCATACTCTGTTAGTGCCAGAGGGTCTGTGTGTGTGTTCACACTTATGCTCACAATCCCACGTGTGCTCTGTGAGGGTTTGGGAGTTGTGTAGTGTTCCTGCTCACAATCACACTTGTGCTCTGTTAGTGCCGGAGGAGCTGTGTATGTGTTCACACTCACACTTGTGCTCTGTTAGTGCCAGAGGGGATGCTGTGAGAATCAGTATCATTGTGGGGGTGTGAGCTTTGCCTTCGGCTGCATCCTCCTCTTTGCGGGGGTCAACATGAGGCTCATGAATGCCAAAGGTCAGCTCCCCCCACCACTCTCTCCCCTCCATGCCCCTCTCCCTTCATCCCCCTCACCCTAAATCACTCCTCGCCACCTTCAGCCCTACTCTCCCACCACCCCTCTCCTTCCATCCTTCTCTCCATTTCCCTATCAATCCACTACTTTTTGTGTGTATGTGTCTCTCCCCCTCTCTCTCTTCCTCTCTTACGGTGTGTGTATATGTGTATCTCTTCTCTTACTGTGTGCATGTGTATGTCTCTCTGCCTCCCTCATTGTGCATGTGTGTGTGTGTCTCATCCTCTCTGAGACGATGAGACACACTTTGATTTATATAGTGCCGTGCATGCCGGCCCAGCATCTCAGAGTGATTAAGACAGTCACAGGAACCACCAGAGAGAGGAGGAGCAATGTTTCCACCCAGTGGTTGGAGTTTGACCTCTCTGCAGGGAGGCGGGTGTCGCCTGAGACTATTCGGGAAGTTGTGGACGAGGTGCGGTGACAGCTTTGTGAGCCATGATGACTAGCTGGGCCGAATGGCCTCCTGTGCTGTTGGGGGTGGGGGGGAGAGGAGGAGAGTAGTAAGACGGTGAGGTGACTGATGGTGAGAGAGGGTGATGGCCATGGGGGGTGAGAGAGAGACAGTGGGGAGGGGTGGGGGAGCGGTGGGGGGGTGCTGGGGAGACCCGGCCCCATGACCGTCGTCAAAGCTACAAAACCACCATGATTAGAGGCTGCAAAAATGAGAACATAAGAATTAGGAGCAGGAGAAGGCCATTCGCCCCCTCAAGCCTGCACCACCATTCAATAAGATCATGGCTGATCTATTCTAACTCCACTTACCCGCCTTATCACCATATCCCTTAATCCCTTCATCCACAAGAAATCTGTCAATCTTAGTCTTGAATATGTTCTGGCCCTTTGGGGTAGAGAATTCCATCAATTCACTGCCCTCTGAGTGAAGAACTTTTTTCTCAACTCAGAAAAAAGTTTAAAATTTTTTAAAATTATTTGACCCCTAATTTTAAGACTGTGACCCCTTGTTATAGTTTCTCCAACCAGGGGAAACAGTCTCCCACTATCCATTCTGTCATGTCTCTTAATAATCCTATAGGTTTCTATAAGATCACCTCTCATTCTTCTATATTCTAGAGAATATAGGCTTAGATTGCTCAACCTATCCTCATCGCTCATCCCCCTCATGCCAGGTACCAAACTAGTAAATCTATGTTGTCCCCAAGGCAAGTACATCATGTCTTAAATAACGAGACCAAAACTGCACACAATATTCTAGGTGCAGTCTAACTAGGGCCCTACACAGCTGCAGCAAGACTTCCCTAAGTTTATATTACAACCCTAGTGTAATGAACACCAACATACTGTTAGCCTTCCTAATTGCTTACTGTACTTGCAAACTAACTTTTTGTGACTGATGTACAAGGACACCCAAGTCCCTCTGAACACTAAACATGGTGTCTGTCACTGTCGCTTTGCTTTAACGCTGACCTGCACTGACCCCAAGGCAACACTGATCCCCACTGACCTCCGCTGTCTCCAACCCGACTCTGACCCCTACCCAATATTACCCGCGAACCCGGCTGCCTCTGCTGTTTTTGATGATTATGGGGATATTTACTGCAGGTTGTGTGTTGAGGGGATATGCGGGGTGGGGGAGGGGGGTGGGGGGTTGGGCGCGGGAGGTGGGGTTTGGGATGGTGTGGATGGGGGAGATATACAATCAATACTGATATCCTGAGCAACCAACATATCCATGTCCACAGCTCGTAAGTGTCCACAGTGCGTTCCAGGTCTATGGTGTGATCCGGGCTGTGGTGTGATCAGGGCTGTGGTGTGATCAGGGCTGTGTCTCATGTGTCAGCAATGGCTAAATGCTTTTCTCTGCAAAATAATCATTTTAAAGCCACTGCATAACTCACTGTGTAATTAACTTTACAAATGAATAAATTTGAAATAAAGATTTGTTATAGGTGTCATCAGCGAGCAGATACATTGGGGGAGAGGGGGGCTAGCAAAAGGGAAGTGGAAGTTCAAAAGTCCCATCTGGGCTTCCCTGATTAACAAGCTGCATAGAAATTCTCTCTCTCACCAGTCAGTACTGTTAATAACAGGAGGAACAGCAGCGTTAATGCTCCCTGCCAGTCACACTCAGCGGCCATTGCTCTCACCTGTTACTGGGAGACTAGAGCCGCCCTAGCCCCTGACACCAATATAATCCACCCACCCCCACACACCACCACTCTACATAATCCCAAACACACCTCCCCACTGCCAAACCGTACCCCCATCACAGCATCAAGCTGCTATTTAAATAAATCCTGTGCATTAACAATAATAATAATAATAAACCTCACATTTGATAGCACCTTATCACATCTTCAAGGTGTCTCAATACACTGCAGAGAATATACTGTAAAGTGAATTTACAGTATAGTTTGTGGGTGAAATGTGGCAGCCAATTATGCACAGCAGCTTCCCACAAACAGTTGTAGATTGATTGACAAAATTATTATTATATTTCAGTTATTTATTTTTGGTTATATATTCATTACTCCCTTGGCTTAAACTCCCCTTCCTGGAAACATAACAGCAACAATTCTATGTGTGTTGGTAACTTTACACCACTGGCTTTTTACCTCTTCTTACAGCTTTACTGTAAAAACATGTAATGTTATTTACTCCACAAAAGCAATGTAGATTTACTCAGTCCTTTAATTCAAATGTAACAAGTCGCTCTCTTTCAAATCAACCTCTTTCATGCTCTCTCTCTCGATTCTGTAAGTCACTAGTCCCATAATTCTTTTATACATGCACCATCCATAACCAATTGCCAATTATGTCATTAAATCAATATGCAACATAATTCTTTGTGATCTTTGTATTTCTCTTCAGCATCTAGTTCTTCTCACAGTTTCTCCTTTTCCATTTTCTCCTGTTGTTTTCTTATTGTTCTTTGTTTGATTCTCCAACGATGTTCCTCTATATATCTTTCCCTTTTCATCTTTTACCCAATGAGATCCGGGGTTCTCATCTTTCCATCCAATTTTTCCTTTGATCCAGGCCTCTGTTTTTATGTTTTTCCTCTGAAGCCATACGGCTTCTACTTTTTGAAAGTTTTGTTTCTTCAGTTCTTGTGCTTGTTTTTTCCAATTTATTTATGTCTGTACCTGTGATCTCAATTTTTTCATTTCATTAATCCTTTCTTTCCAAGCACCTGTTTATATTGTCCTTGTATTTCTTCTGTCTCCCTTTGTTCACTTTCCTCTCCTTTCATATTCCAATTTATTTTTAACATTCATATTTTTAGCATATCTTCCAATCGTAATAAAGTGTCAGTTTTTATTATTACAATGTAGAATTTTATTCTATACTGTATTGTATCCCTTTGTATATCACTTGTATCTCGACTCTACCCGCTGTTTCAAATTTTCCTTTCTTATACATCATCAATTTACCTTTCCCTTTCTCCGTGTTTTCCTTATTTGGTTCTCCCAATTTTACACTCTACCCATGCCATTACCCTGGCCTGCGCTCCTGTATCTACTTTGCACTAAATGACGTTCCTTACTATTTTACACTCTAAAAACACCATCCATTTATTTTTCTCTTTTTCTATTGTGTGTATACTCTTTATGAGTTCCACTGCTTCAAAGGGGTGTTCATCCTCTTCTAAACTTTCACTGGATTCTGTATCTTAGCTATTTGTCCTTTCATATTCTTCTGATTTAATTTGCCCAATTCTGGTTCTGCTCATGTAATTTGACCCATTGTATGCTCTTCTTTCTGTTTGACTTTGTTCTTGTGCTTTATTATTGTTATATCTCCCTAGATAGTCTTGTCTATTCCTACATAATCTTGCATAATGCCTTTATCTTTTGCATTAACAGTATTCTTTTCCTTCTGAAGAAAATCTCATATGATGTCTAATCTACATTTGTCACAATCGTCCATATTGTTTGGCCTCCCTCTTCGCCTGTACATTCTCTGCACTACATCTGTACCATCTCAAATTTTTGTTGTCTAGTTCATCTATTTCTTTTCTGTTTCCATCTCTCTCATATTTATTACTTCAATCTTTATTATCTCCATGACTGATTCTAACGTCAGGTCCCGTTTTACCAAAAGCCTTCCTCTGAATTTTGTATCCTTTATTCCAACTACAGGTAGATCTAGCTTAACATTGCTTCGGTCAAAGTTGCTTTGTTATTATGTTGCTGATACATGGGGAACATATCTTCATTTAACTTTGCGACATTCGCTATTATATCATTCGCACAGGTGGAAATGCTACTTTGGGTAGCATAGGCGATATAGACACTGCACATCTGGTATTCTTGTGTGAGTTCACTTAACATGATTTCGCATAAAGTCGCATTTTTCCCGAACACAACTGCGATGTTACTCAAGGGCAAATCTGGTCGTGAATCATTTTGTATTTTAATATTCCCAAGTTGTAATTTTTAGTTCGGGTTCTCAGTATTTTACAGTACTGATTGGATGATTCTGTGGGTCCCTGCTTTCTTGTTCCAAACTTAAATCACTCAAATATCACATTATCTTTTCCACAACATCTTTCTCTCATCATTCTCATGTCCGCATCTTTCTCGGATTGTAAAATACCCCCTCGCTTCCTCACCTGCTGCACTCAAAAATATCACAGACTACTGTTCCTGTGCAGTTTCATTATGTTTGATACTACTGTACTGTAGTCCAAAATTGTTATTCAGGAGTGGAGTTCGGGGAGGGCAGTAGTTTAGGAGGGGGAGGCGACAATGTACTTGGAAAGTCCCGGCTGGGAGTCAACGCCTCAGACATTAATATCATAAACAATGATTTAACATAGAACAAACACATCAACAGCACGGGTTTAGATACGAGTCAGCAATGGCCTGGGATACACCAATGAGCTGCTGTATCTACATCTCGTCACTTTTTACCGGGTCAGACAGTGACTCCCTCTGTCCTGTACCTCACACTGTGTATCTACACTGTACCCTCCATACAGCCTCCCTCTACCCTGAGATAGAGAGTAAAATAGGCTTGAGAGAGGGCATAAGACATGCCATGTGAATGCCCACAGCTCTCCAGACTGACAAGTCTCAGAGATTGAGAACCTCTGGACTAGAGTTTCGATCTGGATTTATTTCAAGTCCAACTTGATTTTTTTGAATGAAATTTTGTTGGGACTGACAAGTCAGACAGTGAGGAATCTGCCGTGTAGGGGAGAGATGCTAAACTAGAAATAAAATCACAGGGACAATCTTGTTTTCTCCATCTCACGCACACGTACACAGATATCAAATCACTGATTCACATTATCCCACAACAACAAAATTACATTTGTATAGCGTCTTTCACATTGGGAGGCCATCGCACGGTGCTGAAAAAACACTGTGATTGACTGTACATATGAGAGAGAGTTTTTTTTGTCATTAGTGTTTGAGTTTGTTTGCTTTTGTGATTGTGTAAAATTATTTTATTATAAATGTCACTTCATCATTTAAATCAATCCAAATCAAAACTAGGCCAAAGTTTCTCAATTGTTTAGACTTGGCTCGCAGGAGAGATGTGAGCAATCATAGGATCTGTCTTAACCTGACTTTAAGGTCTATCTTAACCTCATTCTCTGGCATTTCTTAATCCCACTCTCAGGGCAGAGGGAGGGCTATGAGGAGGGTACAGTGTAGATATGCAGTGTGAGGTAATGGGCAGAGGGAGGCTGGGGGGTACGGAGTAGATACACAGTGTGAGATATAGGGCATAGGGAGGCTGTGTGTAGGGTACAGTATAACAGTATAGATACACAGTGTGAGTTACAGGCTGGAGGGAGGCTATGTGGGGGTACACCATAGATACACAAAGTGAAATGCACCACGGGACAGGGGGGTTATGTGGAGGGTAGGGTCCGTCAATATGGAAATTTTCCGATTCAGATATATCGACGAGCTCATATCGAGATCTACCAAGATATCGATATTTTGGGGGTTTCCGTACTGCGCATGCGCGCGCGTTGCAAGGTGCACGTGCATTCGGGGCCTATCTCTGCAGGAGGTAAATATCTCTCTCTGTGTCTCTCACACTCACTCTCCATCTCTGTGTTTTTCTATCTGTGTCTCTGTGTCTCTCTCCTCTCTCACGTTCCCCCCCATGTCTGTCTGTCTGTCTGCCTGCCTGCCTGCCTGTCTATTATCACATCTCCCCAGTCTCTCTCTCTACTTCCCCCACCCCCTCCTTTCTCTCTCTCTGCTTCCCCCCCCGAAGCCCCCGGTCTCTCTCTCTACCTCCCCCACCCACCCTCTCTCTCTCCTTCTCGCCCCCCCCCCCCCCCCCCCCCCCCCCCACCCCAGTCTCTCTCTCCCTCCCCCCCTACCCCGGTCTCCCTCTCTCCCTTCCCCCTCGGTCTCCCTCTCTCCATCCCGCCCCCCCCCCCCCCCCCCCGGTCTCTCTCACTCCCCCCCCCCACTCCACCCGGTCTCTCTCTCTCCCTCTCCCCCCCCCCCGTCTCTCTCCCCTCACCCCTTGCATACCTGTACATTGTATTCGAGGACTATGAATACAATATGGCGGCTTGCACCTCGGTCTGTGCATTGTGTATAGAGATTAGTATTCTGGGTCTTGTAGTTCAGTGCACGCGCATTCCTATTTTTTTGATATATGGTTTTTCTATATGTCGATGTTTTGGGAATGACTATATCGGCATATCGATATGAAAATTATATCGGATATAACCAATATATCGATATATCGCCGGACCCTAATACACACCCACACTCAATCATACAAACACACATATATGTATATACACATGCACTCACACCATCTCACACACATTATCAGATTCAATCACACACACTATCAAAAACACACAAGCACTAATGCATTCTTCAATGCACACTGACAGACCCAGGGTCAGTGTGAGCTTTAGAAAGAGACAGGATTGGAGTACTGGTTAAGGACAGGAATTGGTAATGTGGTTGGGAAGTCCCTGGCTGGGAGTCAATGCCTCAGACATTAATACCATAAACAATGATTTAACACAGAACAAACACATCAACAGCACGGGTTTAGATACGAGTCAGCAATGGCCTGGGATACACCAATGAGCTGCTGTGTCTATTATTCATCATCTGTTACCAGGTTAGACAGTGACTCCCTCTGCCCTGTACCACTGTATATCTACACTGTACCATTGACACAGCCTCCCTCTGCCCTGAGAGAGAGGGTAAGATAGGCCTAAAGGAGGGAGTTATGTCAATGCGCACAGCTCCCCAGGGAGACAAGTCTGAGAGATTGAGAGCCTCTGGCCTAGAGTTTTATTTCAAGGCTGACATGATTTTTTTTAATTAAAACATTTGGGGACTAATAAGCCAGACACTGAGGAATCTGTCCTGTAGGAGAGAGATCCTAAATAAAAAACAAAATTATAGTGACAATCATACACACACAGATATATTCCCACACATATTCATATTCTCACACAACAACAAATTTACATTCGTCTAGCGCCTTCCATGTCAGAAGGACATCTGAAAGCGTTGAAAAAATATATAAAATATTACACACAATATAATAATATATTAATCCTTGCATTTGATTTAGTGGTTTTCACATCTTATCGATATCTCAATATACTGTAAAGTGAATTGACTGTATATTTATGGGCGAAATATAACAGCCAATTGTGCACAGCAGTGTCCCACAAACAGTCATGGATTGAATTGAGCAATTTTATTATTGTGGGTTTTTTGGATGGATTACTAATCACACATATACAAAATCATACACACACTCAAACACTAAATGGCACAAACACTCACTCTCCCTCTCTCACACACACATGACCAGTCCCAGGCTTAATGTTGGATGGGCAGTGGAGTAATAACACGGAAAGTGGAGGAGGCCAGTAAGCCCCTCAAGCCAGTTCTGCCATTTTATGAGATTATGACTGATCTGTACCTCAACTCCAATTAACTCCTCTTGCCCCATATCCCTTAATACCCTGCCACTTACCTACCCACTCACCTAACCCATCTATATCGCGCTGCATTTTTTAAATGCCATCCTGGTATTAACGTTTCCTCCTAGTTTCGTATCATCAGCAAGTTTAGATATATTAAGCTTGATGTCCTTATCTAGATCGTTGATGTAGATGGTAAATAGCTGAGGCCCAAGGACTGATCCTTGTGGCATTCCACTAGTCACATCCCACCAATCTGAGAAGGACCCATTCCAGAATCCAAGGAATTTTGGAAGATCAGACACAAGGCCCCCACTATCTCATAAACTACTACTTTTAAGACCCTGGGATGCAAACCATCTGGACCAGGGTTTTTACTCTGCTAACAGTTTTCCGAGCACCAATTCTCTAATGAATATTTACCTAAATTGTTCCCTGTCATTTACCCCTTGGTGTATCCCTATTGTTGGGTGAATATCTATCTCCTAATTTCACTCCTATATGGCGTGGCATTAACTTTAACACAATGCTTCTTGTTCGGAATTCTCCAAACCGAGGAAACAGTTTCTCTGCAGCTACACTAACAAATCCCTTTATTATTTCAAACACCTCAGTCAGATCATCTCTCAACCTGCTAAAGTCAAGGGAATAGAGATCATGTGTATGCAAACTGTCCTGATATTTTAACTCTTTAAACCCGTTCTGGTGCATCTGCATTGGACACGTCAATCCCAGCAGAATGTGTCTGGCCAAGACGATGTTTAGTTGAAGTATCATTTCCTCTCCTCCGTTTTGCAAACCAACACCACATTCGTGTTTGTGTAACTTAGAAGAGGGAGCAATGGTTTAGGAGGGGAGGTGGTGGGGGGGAGGTTTCAAAGAGAGAGGGTGCGGAGAGTGGTTTGGGAGGGGGAAGTGTGGCTGTAGTTGGGAAGTCCCTGGCTGGGATTAAATGCCTCAGACATTAATACCATAAACAATGACATAACTACTGGACAAACACATCAATAGCACGAGTTCAGAAACAAGCAAATGCCTGGGATCCACCAGTGAGCTGCTGTGTCCACTAACCCATCATCTGTTACTGGGTCAGACAGTGACTCCCTCTGCCCTGTACCTCACACTATGTACCTACACTGTACCCTCCATACAGCTCCCCCACCCCCTCCCCACCCTGTACCTCACACTGTGTATCTACACTGTACCCTCCACAAAGGAACCCCGCCCCAATCAATCAATCAATCAACCAAAACTTACATGTATAAAGTGCCTTTCACGTCCAGAGGACATCCCAAGGCGCTGTACAGTCAGGTAGGACAAGAGCAGGGTGGGAAGGGTCAGGACAGGATGAAGGAGAATAGGAAAATTGACTGTATATGTGTAGGCAAAATGCAGCAGCCAAATTGCGAACAGCAGTGTCCCACAAACAGTCATGGAAGTGAGACTAGGGGAGAAAGGCGAAAAAGAGAGTAAGGGGGGAGAGGGAGGGAAAGATGGGGTGGAGTAAGGTCAGGGAGGAAGAGAAGGGAGAAAGGAGGGTAAGGGGGGGAGAGGGAGGGAAAGGTGGGTGGGGGGCAAGATGAGGGAGAAAGGGCGTTAAGAGGGAAGAGGGAGGGAAGGTGAAAATGCGGAAGAGAAAATGGGAAAAGGGAGTGAGGGAAGAAGAGGGGGTGGGGGGGGAAAGGCCAGGGGGCAAAGAGGGGGGGAAATCAAACAACAACAATAAATAACAAAATCAACAACAATAAAGAATCAGCATTAGTCCAGTAATCGCTCCTTGTCCTCGCCGCCGCCTGGACCATCTTTAAAATGGCGGGAAACAGGGCCCAGTGCGGTGACCCAAACCAACCGGCTCCT
The DNA here is from genome assembly GCA_035084275.1 of Hydrolagus colliei. Taxonomy (NCBI): domain Eukaryota; kingdom Metazoa; phylum Chordata; class Chondrichthyes; order Chimaeriformes; family Chimaeridae; genus Hydrolagus; species Hydrolagus colliei. Next base: position 607,051 of record CM068771.1, on the reverse strand, counting down.
CAGCTGGTGACTTCTTGACAACCCTCGGACACGGTGTGTCTGGCCAGCTCCCCAGCAGCAGCCCCACCGCCGTCTGGATCTCCCGCGATGAGACGATTCGCCGCTGGCAGCACCAGATCAAGTAAAAGGCCTCGCAGGCGAACCACTCGAAGATGTCGCTGTCGAGCGAGTTCACCTCGCCCATGGCCGCCCCACCCTGTACCTCACACTGTGTATCTACACTGTACTCCTACACTGTCTCGCTGTGCCCTGAACCTCACAATGTATCTACACTGTACTCCTCCTCCCCACCCCGGCTCAGCATTGATGCAGTGGTAGCTCTCTCGGCTTTGAATCAGAGGTTGGGAGTTCAAGCCCCCATGTCAGGATGTGCAATCTCATAGTCTGAGCCAGTGGTTTCCAAACTGTGGGGCGCAAGTCCCTTTGGGGGTGTGTACCATTGGCTGGGTGGTCGCGGAACTTTACTGTCTCGCTCCCCCGAGTGTATGTGGAGCTGAGGCGGAGCTGAGGACCTGAGTGTATAGAGCCAAGTGCGAAGGAGGGGGAGACACAACAAAAACATTGCTGAGTTAGTGGGGGGGCGCCGCTATTCAAAGTTTGGAAGCCACTGGTCTAAGCTGACACAGCAATGCAGTGTTGGGGTTTGTTGTCAGAAGTGCCATCCTTTTGATGAGACATTAAGCTGTGTTCCTGTCTGCCTGTAAAAGTTTCCATGGCAATATTTGAAAAGAGAAGGTAATTCTCCCTGTATACTGGCCAACAATCCCCCAAATAAGATCAGTCACTCACTTCATGGCTGTTTGTGGGACGTTGCTGACCACAATCTGGGTTGTGCATTTTGCCCGTAAAATACACAGTCACTACACTTTACAATATATCCTGTGAAGTGCTTAGGACATCTTGATGGTGTAACAAGGACTGTATCAAATGCCCACATTACCATTATTTTTTGTGAATGTTAGTTTAATAATTCCTTATTAGAAAAGTCATTGGGGAGAACCCATTGTCTGTGATTTACAGACACATGCGGTGATTGCAGAAACCAACACTGGGGCTTCACCACCTTCTCTCTCTGCAACTCAAAATGTTAATTCATTGCCGCCAATAATCCACAATCATTCATAGGTTAAACTGTCAGCAAGTGGCCTGGCTACTGTTACTATAGATGTCTAGATTGCAAGATAAGGTGCTGCATCAAATGCAAGGATTACTATTATTAAGTTCTGTGAGATGCTGCCTCGTGTGAAAGGCCCTACATCAATGCAAGTTGTTGTTATATTACAGTGAGTGCAGACACCCCCTCTACAACACTGTGTGATGAGCTTATTATCAGGTTTGACATCAATATTTGTCCCTCTGCGATGGCTGCTCGCATAAGCAGAGGCTCCTTTCTCTCACCAGGAACAGCAGTGACACCTTCTGGCTGTCCCAGTTAGCAGCAATGGAGCTGGGTTTACTCACAGTCACTGACACTGTTAGAGTGAGACTTTCCCAGGACATTTCCTGATGGGTAGTCAGAGATCTGCTGTTCCTCTGAATGAAAGGATGTCAGTGAAGAGGGGGCATCATTTTATAATTAGTGCCTGAGCATTTTGGAGTGAAATTAGGAAAATGTTTCACTCAAAGATTAGTGGGAATCTGGAACTCTCCCCCAGAAGACTGTGAATGTGGGATTCACTCAAATATTTAAGATGATAACCTAAATTTGTGTTAGGTTATCAAGAGACCACATCCCAGTAAGCTCCTGCATACCCCTAATAAAGACACCCAAATAACCCCTACACATTTCAAGAATACATCCAATCATGTTTAACAAAAACAGGAGATGCTGGGGAAACTCAGCAGGTCAGGCAGCATCCATGGAGATAGGAGAAAGAGTCAACATTTCGGGTCTACAACCCTTCATCAGAACTGGGGCTTGTTTGGAGAGAGAGGTTTCTTATCGATGGTAAACAGGGAGAGACAGGATATGGAAGACAAAGGAGACAAAGAAGACAAAGGAAAAGGATAAAAGAGTGTGTTAACTGATGGGTTGAATATGTGATAACGACTTTAGAGGGAGAAACGGAAGGGGATGTGTTCAAACGAAACTGGGGAGAAGAGGTGTTTAGTGGTGATAGAACAAACAAAACACCAGAGAGGCAAGTGGTTTCTGGAGTTATGATTATGATGGGTGAGGGGAGGGAGGAGGTTGGTGCGGGGAAAGAGAAGGGGAAGCTCTTATGGCCTGAAATGGCTGAAATTGATGTTGAGTCCAGACAGCTGTAGTTGCCTCAGTAGATGTGAGTCACTGGAGCAGCGCAGGAGACCATGGATCAAAAGATCATCCTCTGAATGTGAGCGCAAGTTGAAATGGATGAAGACTGGAAGATCAGAGTTGACCTTCCGTACAGAGCGAAGATTCTCTGCAAATCAATCTTCCAATCTGCACTTAGTCTCCCCAATGTAGAGGAGACCACACCATGAGCAGCAGATGCAGTATATACTACATTGGTGATAGTACATATGAACCACTGTCTCACATGGAAGCTGTGTTTTCGTCCCTGGAGAGGGGTTTGGGTGGAGGTGAAAGCTCAGGTACTATATCTCCTGCGCTGGCACGGGAAGGTGCCAGAGGAAGGAGAGCAGCTGGTGGTGCTGACAGCAGAGTGGACCAGAAAATCCCGGAGGGAATGATCCCTTTGGAATGCGGAGAGGGGAGGGGAGGGAAATATATCCTTAGTGGATGGGTCACGTTGGAGGTGATGGAAATTTCTACAGATGATGTGTTGAATAGTGAGGCTGGTATGGTGGTACGTGAGGACCAAGGGGACCCTATCATGATTCCGCGATGGGGGGGAAGGGGTAAGGGCAGAGGTGCGAGAAATCAGACAGACATGGTCAAGGGCCTTAGCTACCATGGTTGGTGGGAATCCTCAGTCCAATAGTGGTTAGTGGGAATCCTCGGTCCAAATGTCCATTGTGATCGTCCAAACCCTACCCACCGATATCCGTGACTCGTCGAACGCCCTCCGACACTTTGACAATTTCCGGTTCCATGGTCCTCAACATCTCCTTTTCACAATGGACATTCAGTCTCTCTGCACCTCCATTCCCCACAAGGACGGCCTGGAGGCCCTCCATTTTCACATTGATAAACGACAAGATAAGTCTCCATCCACCACCACCCTCCTCCGCCTGGCTGAACTTGTTCTGACATTGAACAACTTCGCTTTTAACTCCAACCACTTCCTCCAGGTAAAAGGCGTCTCTATGGGAACCCGCATGGGTCCCAGCTACGTCTGTTTGTTGACCACCTGGAACACTCCTTGTTCCAGTCCTTCTGAGGCCCGCTCCTCGACCTGTTCCTCAGGTACATTCATGACCGTGTCAGGGCTGCCTCCTGCTCTCGCAGTGAGCTAGAGGCATTTGTAAACTTTGTCTCCACCTTCCACCCCTCCAAAAAATTTACATGGACCATCTCTGACACTTCCCTTCCTCGATTTCACGATCTCTACATAAGGCAACTGCCTGTCCACAGACATCTTTTACAAATCCACCAACTCACACATCCACCACCTTCATTACAAGTCATCCCACCTGGCCTCTGGCAAAGATGCCATCCCCTTTTCCCAGTTCCTCCACCTCCGCCGCATCTACTCTGACGATGCAACATTTCATACCAGAGTGACTGAGATGTCTGCATTTATCCTCAACTGAGGATTCCCACCAACCATGATAGCTAAGGCCCTTGACCATGTCCGTCTGATTTCTGTCACCTCCGCCCTCACCCTTCCCCCCCATTGCAGAATCGTGATAGGGTCCCCTTAGTCCTCACTTACCACCCTACCAACCTCACTATTCAACACATCATCCGTAGAAACTTCCATCACCTGCAACATGACCCATCCACAAAGGATATATTTTCCTCCCCTCTCCTCTCCGCATTCCGAAGCGACCATTCCCTCCGGGATTCTCTGGTCCACTCCGCTGTCAGCACCACCAGCTTCTCTCCTTCCTCTGGCACCTTCCCATGCCAGCGCAGGAGATGTAATACCTGCCCTTTCACCTCCACCCAAACCCCTCTCCAGGGACCAAAACACCTTCCATTTGAGACAACAGTTGACATGTACTATCACCAATGTAGTATGTACTGCATCTGCTGCTCACGGTGTGGTCTCCTCTACATTGGGGAGACTAAGTGCAGATTGGGAGACCAATTTGCTGAACATCTTCGCTCTGTACGGAAGGTCAACCCTGATCTTCCAGTCTCCCTCCATTTCAACTTGCACTCACATTCAGAGGCTGATCTTTCGATCCATGGTCTCCTGCGCTGTTACAGTGACCCACAGCAAAAGCTTGAGAAACAGCATCTATCTGTTAGAGACACTACGGCCGTCTGGACTCAACATCGATTTCAGCCATTTCAGGCCATAAGAGCTTCCCATTCTCTTTCCCCCCCCCCCCCCCCCCCCCCCCCACCCTTCTCCCTCCCCTATCCCCTCTCCCATCACAATCATAACTCCAGACACCCCTTGCCTCTCTGGTGTTTTGTTTGTTCTATCACCACTAAACACCTCTTCTCCCCAGTTTTGTCTAAACCCACCCCCTCCTGTTTCTCCCCTTGAAGTCATCATCACATATTCAACCCATCAATTAGCACACTCTTTTTTCCTTTTCCTTTGTCTTCTTTGTCTCCTTTGTCTTCCATATCCTGCCTCTCCCCCTTTAACGTCCTTGAGAAACCTCTCCCTCCAAACATGCCCCAGTTCTGACGAAGGGTTGTAGGCCCCTTTTTCCTTTCTCTATGGATGCTGCCTGACATGTTGAGTTTCCCCAGCAACTTCTGATTTTGTTTCAGATTCCCAGCATCTGTAGTATTTTGTGTTTTCTTCCAATTATGTTTATTTATCCAATATTGTCTTCACCGCGATTTACGTTGAACAAACCAAATGCTGCAAGAGAGATAGAGGAGCAATGTCCAATTTAATGTTCTCAAACGGTATCCAAGTATTGTTGTACAGTTTCCAATTCAATATCCTCCAAATGTGTCCAAGTATTATTGTACGGTTAGAGTTGCTTAACTGGTAGTCTTGATCTTCCTTCTTTAGAAGATCGAATATGTTTAATGACTCCAATTTCCCATTTGCTTCCAGGTTTTTTTCTGCCAATCGATCTCCATTTATACCATTAATTAGATGACATTTCACCGCTTCTCTTTTGCAAGATGGTTCCTTTGTAAAAACAAATGCAACACAGCTCCCTCCAGCTGCAGACCATTTTATCCATCAGAAAATGACTGTAGTTTGTTGTTTAAAAACAGTCCCTTTCGTGAGCAAAGATCTTTTTCGAAGCTAATCACAACCTGCTCCCATCATATGACATTGACTATATGTTTCAAATATAAATTGTCAGACAACCCCTGTGGAAGCATTTAAAGCCTCCCAAATATTCTATACACACCCCACATACCCAATACTGCCCACCTCCCTCCATTACCCAAGTACAGAAAACTAGTTGGAAATTGTAAAAACATTAAGATGGAGTACATTTTTTAAAAGGCGCTAAAACGAAAATGGCGGTAAAATGAAACCAGTAGTTTCCCCCTCCTCCCCACCCACCCACCCACCGCGGAGGTCTGTACCGCTAGTACAGACCTCCACACACCCAGTATACACCACACACACCCTTACATCCCCTGTAGAGACCCACACCCCTGTATAGAGAAATGGCTGGAAAATAAAAACATTTTTAAAAAATGGAATGAAAATAAAAAAAAGCAGGAGAATATTAAGCACCCCCAGTACAGCCCCCATATTCTATAACTAAAAGCCACACACCCGACATACTCTCAACACTGAAATAAAGCCACTCATACACCAAAAATGCCCCTCAATCCCCCACATAAAAATATCATAGGAAAATACAACACTTCCAAAAAATGGCTGAAAAACTAAACACTCACAGACAAATGGTACGAAAATAAAAAATGAGGAGAAAAACTGAAATGGTGGGAAAACACCCCAGGTGCCCTGCACACCATTTGTACAGCCCCCCCACACACAAAACAACTCCTCCCATACACACACATACCCAAATACAGCGCTATACACTCTAACATACACACCCTACCCACTCACCACCATTCCACATCCTGAGTACAGGCCTAGAAACACTGACATCCTCCCCCATAATCTCAGTAAAGCCTCCTGATCCCCAGTCAAACTACTTACCTATAGTACTTAGAACTCCTTACCTATAGTCCTTACCTCCCAGACCCCAGTATGGAAACACGGCTGAAAAACCCAAATAACGAAGCAAAATGGTGTAAAAATCAAAAAAGGCGGGAAAACAAATAACAGGTCAGTGCCCTCCCATCCTATCACACCAGTACATTTCCTGCCACACCCTCCCACAATCCACCTCACACCACCTTTTCCAATTTAAATATACTGTTCGCTATATGCTAACCGTAAACCAATATGTCCCTACTGCAAAATCCTTCTTCCTTTGAAGAATGGCACCCAACACTGCAACCCAAATACCCTGGTCATTCTCCACACATGGAAAATAATGGCCGGATTGCTGAGCAGGGAGAGTTATATTCCCATGTGATTCATCACTGTTGGTTAAGCTCTCAGTCATTGTGCTCATAATCTATGGATCTGGATCCCAGAATGCCTGAGCCCTGGTCCATTCCCAGCTTCAGACTTATCTCTTCTACTGTATCTTCAAATATCTCCTACCGCCCCTCCCCAATCCTTAGTTCTTCTACCATTTAGCAACAGTTCCAATACCATTCCCAATACGTTAGGTTCCATGACAATGTAAACTGTTGTTATTTGGGATTTTCTGAAAATTATTCACTTAGCAGTGACATAAAAACATAAGAATTAGGAGCAGGAGTAGGCCATTCGGCCCCTCGAGCCTGCCCCACCATTTGATAAGATCATGGCTGATCTTCTGACCTAACTCTAATTATCTGCCCTACCCCCATATCCCCTAATCTCTCTATTTAAAAAAAAATCTATCAGTGTCAGCCTTGAAAATCTACCCCATGTACAGCCTTCTGGGGTAGTGAATTCCATAAATTTACTACCCTCTGAGTTCTAAAAGGCTGACCCTTAATTTTAAGATTATGACCCCTGGTTATAGATTCTCCTATCATGGGAAACAGTCCCTCACTGTTTACTTTATCCAGCCCTTTAACAATCACATATATTTCAATAAGATCTCCCCTAATTCTTCTGTACTCTAGAGAATACAGCCCTAGTTTATTCAACCTATCCTCATAGGTCAGTCCCCTCATCCCCGGAACTAACCTAGTGAATCTACGCTGCACCCCCTCTAAGGCAAGTATGTCCTTTTTTAAATAAGGAGACCAAAACTGCACACAATACTCTAGGTGCGGTCTCACCAGAGCCCTATACAGTTGCAGCAAGACTTCCCTACTGTTGTACTCTAAACCTTTTGCAATGAACGCTAACTTGCCGTTGCCTTCTTAGTTGCTTGCTGCACCTGCAAACTACCTTTTTGAGACTGGTGTACAAGGACACCCAAATCCCTGAGTTGGCACTGACACTGAGTTGACAGCTGATAGGATGCTGCATAACACTTCCATTTGGTGCTTCAATCCCAGTGCTATACTACCAAATTGTTATTAAAAAAAACCTTACATTTGATATAGTGCATTATTGCATCATGGAGACATCTCAAAGCTCTTCACAGATTATACTGTAATGTGAATTGACTGTATATTTTGTGGGCAAAACAGCAACCAATTGCGCACAGAATTGCCTTTCCAACAACCAGTCATGAAATAAAGTGATGATTATTTTTGTGGAGGAATTCATACTCCTGGACAACTATTTCCGACTCACTGCTATGTAAAGAGAGGCATGTGGAATAACATAACTTGCCCAACCATTTGCCCTGCTGGGAATGAACCTAGTTTCCATCACTAGTGAGGAGAGTGCTCTCATCACTGAGCTACAGAGGTTATCAGTGTAACACTGCCCTCTGGTGCTTTAGCCTCTCCTCATTCTTCCTCCCAAAATGTGTCACTTTGTATTTCTCCATATTCAATTTCATCTGACACATGTCTGTCCAATTTATCAATCTGTCCATATCCCTCCGCAGTATACGCAAGTATTCTCCTAACTGTTTACTACTTTTCCAAGCTGAGTATTATCTGCATCCTTGTCCTTTACATAGATCAAAAAGAGCAGTGTTCCTAATAACAACCCCCTGTGGGACAGCATTGCACATTTCCACCTAGTCAGATAAACAATCATTCACCACCTCTCTCTGCTTTCTCTCTCCATGATTTACCTTGAACAAAACCATATTGGCTGTCCTTTATTAACCCTTCAAAATAAAAACGCGGTGAACTAAAAGCGGCTGGCAAACAAGATCATGAGTATAACCCACCACACGCACACACACAACAACAACAACAAAAACATCAAAATTACATTTGAATTGCACCTTTCACATCGGGAGGGTGTCCCAAAGCGCTAGAACACAAAGAATACATGAACCACACACACAGCAAAGAACAATGGCGAGAAAATAAAAATAACTTGCTACAATAAAAAAGGTGGTAACACAAAAAAAAACACGGCTAGGACACCAAAATGGCTCCTCTCCCCCATACAAGCAGAGACCCCCACACCCACACACCCCAACTAAACACACCCCATAACCTCAGTAATCTCCTCACATCCTGACTAGAGACCCCGCAATCCCAGTATTGAACACACATCCCCTCCTACCACTAGTAACGCTTTAAGACGCTGTCCAGCATGGCGGGCGCTATATAATTTGAAGTTGTTGTTGTCGAGCACCGCCAGGACAGGAAAATGCTTGGCAACTGAAACCACACTCAGACAAATGGTCTGAAAATACAAAGGAAGTAAACCCCAAATATTGGGAAAACAAAATCACCCATAATGCAGCCCCCACCTCACACTTATACACACTGCATGTCTCACATCCCCATTACAGAAGAATGGCTAGAAAGTAAACACATTAAGAAAAATCACATGAAAATTTTAGGGACCCCCCTCCCCACTCCACTAATATAGATTTCACGCCCCCAGTGCAGACTCACATATTCCCTATACAGCAACATATAGAATTTCAGCCTCTCTGCCTCCACACTCTGGAATTCCAGCCCACAGTTCCTTTGCCTCGCTGCCACCATTGCCTCCTTCAAGGCTGGTCTCAAGATTCTCCTTTTCAATTGTGGCTTCTGCCATCCTCCCATCTCTCTCCCTCTCCTCCCCCATGCTCGGGGTCCCTAAACCCCGACCGTTCAGCATTTGGACGTCCTCCCGATGTGAAAGTCACTTTATAAATGTAATTTTGTTGTTGTTGTTTCTAATCTGCCTAGTCACTCTTCTCAGAATCCTTTTACCCCTCATCATCCTCTCAATCACCCTCTCAATCACCACCAAAATTACCACCACAATCACAGGGAATGCACCTCGTGCACACGCACCCCCACCACCCACATCTCACACACAACCACACACTGTACACCCAGCCACCATATACACAAACAATGCCCACTTCTCTCACACCATATACCATTCACACACACACACACACTCACACACAACACAGTGGTTACCTCAAGCAGGTGGGTTTGATGAGTTGTTTGATGAACTGTACATCCTGTCAGCAGTTTCTAACGAAAATAAATCAGATATTACAGACATGTACCTATACACACTGACTGCCCACATATTACACGCACACACTCTTCAGGCTACACACACATACTCCAGGCTAGACACATACACACACGCACTTCAGGATACACATGCACACACTCACTACAGGCTACACACACTCACTACTGGTTACCACACTTAATAGAGGCTACACACACACTCACTAAAGGCTAAACACACTCATTACATGCTATACACATGCACTACATGCTGCAACACACTGCAGGGTACATACGCATTCACTACAGGCTACACATGATGCACACATACACATGTTTATACATGCATGCATTCATGTATGTGCATGCATGCCATATGTACACACATAGATATGCACATACATATGAACACAGATAACAGGCTAGACACACACATGCAATAAGCAAGCGATGTACACATTACACATCATTCAATCAAAACTTACATTTATATAGCGCCTTTCACATTGAGAGGACGTCCCAAGGCGCTGTACAGTTAGGTAGGAACAAGAGCAGGGTGGGAGTGGTCGGGGCAGGATGAAGAAGAGAAGGAAAGTTGACTTGGGGGAAACGCGGCAGCCAAATATACACATACTACAGTCAGTGATCAGGATGGTGATGCACAGGCCAAAGGCAGAGTTCAGGGTGACAGTAGGATAGTTAAAGTCTATATTCTGATGTTGTTGATTTACATTTGGTTGGGGCATAGTTAGGCCTTCTCCCTGTAGCTGGAAGATACAAATCTTAGTCATGTCACTCCACATCACCGCAAAACACACTCTTTCCCACACACTCACACTCGCCTCATATACACACTCCACCCTCACACACACTCCCATCATCCGGTCAACACACACATACACTGTTTTGGAAAACACACACCATATTCCCCCCACACATACACTCTCCCCATATACTCCACACAACACACAACCCACCCCCACAGAAACTCCCAAAACACGCGTTCCCTCCATATTTCCCCGCACACAAACAAATATTCAACCCAATACACACATTCCCCACCACACACACACTCCTGCCACTTCTCCCAATACAAACACAACAACAACAATCACTTGGATTTATATAGCGCCCTCCGGACAGCATCTCAGAGCATTGAAACACTCTTCCCAACACATACAGCCTGCCCCCTACACACAAACATACACACACATACAGTCCTACCCATACACACTCCCCCTACACTCCCACCCACGCAAACTCCCACCCACGCACACTTCCACCTTCGCACACTCCCACCCACACACACTCCCCCACCACAAACAGTCCTCCCCACCGCCCCCCATCCCCCAAACACATTTTTTAAATTTTTTAGTGTAAAGATGAACTCCTCCTCCTATCAGGGCGAGGAGCATCAAAACCCCAACAACAGCGATCACGATAAAGATGGTTATCAGGCCTCCCACTGGTCCAGCTGTGAACACAGGAAGGTTGCAGCTCAGCCATCAGCTCCCTCTCCCCTCAGGGTTAATCCTCTCAATACCGCCCTCACTCTCTCCCACCTCATTCTCTCTCCCCCACCCACCTCTCCGGTGTCCTTCACTTTCCCCCACCCACCTCACTCTCACTACTCTCCCTCACCTAAACTCATTCCCACACCTCTGCCACCATCCACTTTCCACCCACATGCCACACTTTGCCACCCTCAAATCTGCCACTCTCACCCTCCCCCACTTACTCTCTGCCCCCCACTCTCTCTTCCCCCATTCTCTGTGCCCCCCCTACTTCCTGCCTCCACCAGTCTCAGCCTCCCTGCTTCTTCCCTTCACAAGCCGCAGATTTTCCAGAACTCTGTAGTTTATGTCCTCACCCACAACAAGCTCCACGACCACATCACTCTCCACTCTTGCCCAGCTCCATTGGCTCCCCATTCCCTAATTTTTTAAATGTTTTCGGCCGAATATCCGGCATGCGCTTTAACCGGCATTGGCCAGGTCCCGAGGGTGCCGGATAAATGGGCTTTTACTGTACATCATTAAATATTTGCCACTGTTGGTCCACCGTTCTACCTCCTAAACTGATACTCCAGTCTATTTCACCCAGATCTTTCCTCATACCTACAAAATTAGCCTTATTTAAATTCAAAACAGTTGCCTCAGATTTAACTATATCCCTCTCTAACTTAATACAAAATTCAATCATGTTGTGAATACTCTGCCATAGAGGAGCTTTAAAATCTACATTGCCAACTAGCTCTGGTTCACAAAACAAGGTCTAGGATGGCCTGTCCCCTAGTTGGTTCCTATCTCTCATACACTCAATGAACTCTTCCTGTAACCTACTTTTCCCAATTTGGTTTTCCCGATCTATGTGAAGATTGAAATCACCCACTATTATTGCTTTACCTTTCCTACATGCTCCTCTGATATCTTGATTAAAATCTTGTGCTATATTGTGATCACTATTTGGGGGTCTATAAACCACTCCCAGTAATATTTTCTACCCCTTATTGTTTTTATTTTCACTATATTGGCTCTACCTCCTCGTTATCGAATTTCAGATCCTTCCTCTCTACTGCTTTTATTTCATCCCTAATTAACAGGGCTACCACCCGCCCCCCAACCCCTACTCACCTCGTTTCCCACATTGCCTATCCATTCTATAAACTGAAAACCCTGGGATATTTAACTCCCACCCTCGATCTCCCAGTAACCATGTTTTAGTGATGGCTACTAAATCGTACCCATATGTGTCTAATTGTGCCTTTAATTCATCCGTTTTATTCCGAATGCTTCGCAGCATTCAGATATAACATTTTTAATTTCCTACCATTTCCCCTAATCTCTGATTCCCTATTTGCTTTGCCAAGCTTTTTACCCCTAGTTAACATATCCTTATTATCTGGCATGCTATCCTGCGCTGTCATCTTTACTTTTTCTAATGCTAATTTATGATTTCTCCTAGTTATATTCCCTCCCCCACCACCCCCCAACCTTACCTAGTTTAAATTCCTGTTTACTTCCCCATTAATTTGTTTGCCTAGTACATTTGACTCAGCCCGATTGAAATGGAGCCCATCTCTGTGGAAGAGCTCCCTTTTCCTCCAAAACTCGTGCCAATGGCGCATCAAAAGAAACCCCTGATTTCCGCACCACTCTTTCAGCTGTGCATTCAGGTCCTTAATCTCTTTGTTCCTGTACCAATTGTCATATGGCACAGGTAGTCGTCCCAATATCACTAGTTTCGATGATTTTTACTTTAATTTTGACCACACCTCTTGAAACGCCTTCCTCAAACTCCCTCCTCAATTCATCGTGGCCAATTCTACCAATGCCGTTGGTATCTATGTGCATATACTACATTGTATAGTAATTGTTCGAGTTGGAATGTCGCGTTTTCATTTCTCAAAATATTTTGTAGATTAGATATCATTCACTCAATCCAGATCATTCATGTTTTTAGTACAACTAATTACCTCCCAAAACTGTGAGGTGTTCTAACCTCCACAAGAAAAAGCATATTCAGCCGCATTCTCTGCCACACTGGTCATTTATTCTTCTCATCTATTTAGAGAGTTAGTCAAAGCATACCAAAAAGCGATGGTGGAGGAAGTGTGGATTGCCCCAGAAATAATAAACATCTATGCCATGCCAGATACATAGATGGGAATTAAAGAAATTAAGTAATCTGAGGATCAGAATCAATGATAATATAAACAGGAAAATTTCTAAGCAGGAAGCTTCAGCAAGAAAACGATGGTCCATCGTTTTGTGGTGTGTTTACAAATCATCTTGAATCCGCTTTTGGAATTTCTATCAAACTGCTTGTGAAGAATTTATATGTTAGCTTTATCTATTGATATTTTGCAATATTATGTATATTCCACTAATCTCTCTGTCTTCCGTTATTTCTTCTAATTCATAACTAAAATGCTGTGTATAACTGGAAAATAACAATGTCTTGGAGAGCCTGGATACCACAAACACGTGGAATACAACTTGAGATGTCATACAGTAACTTATAGAGACTCGGAAATTTAGACTACTTGGAACAAATGAAAATAGAATAGATTTAAATTATATGGTTTATTGTATAGTACATTGTGTCATATGGGGTACGACATCCATCCCCTAACATCCATGGAAAATATCTTCAAGTCAGCTGAATACGTGCCCGTTTGGGCTTCCTGTTGTAATAATATCAACTCCTCAATTAGTACACCCAAAAACGTTCTTCACCATCCTCGATGCTCATACTGCCTGCACCTCTCAAACTGCTTGCTCCTCACAGAATTCAACTTCGAAAACTAGCATCCATTGCTCCTTCAACAATCAGGTGCATGTCACCTGGCTAAAAACCTAAGTTAATGGTCAATTGCCAGGTCTGGCTAGACATCATCAATATTCATACTCCACTAAATAGTCCTTCAAATCCAACAAAATCTTGGAGGCAAGAACTACACCAGGCTCTACACCATTACGAACCAGCTTCTCCACCTACCATGCTTTGCCTCGCTCATTTACTCCACCAACACCAACTGCAAGGAGACCTTGGACTTCCTCGAATCCAAAATTGAGGGGATAGCTTAACTGCCTCTGCAATTCCATATATTGCCTCTCCACAATCTTGCCCTCATATGCTGGCCCTTATGCATTCCTTCCTCCATACCAGAGTACACGTCCCCTTTGCCTCATTTGCTCACTTAGCTCCCTTAACACGTGCAAGACGGAACTCAATGGTAAATCCTCCATTTCGAACAAGCCTTCAGCCACCCTCCTACTGTCCCTGCTTTCCGCCCTCCCCGATTCTGTACCTCACCTAGGGTCTAACTCCCTACCTGTCAGGTTCTCCCAATTTTACCGGTGCTATACCATTGAAATTTTCAATTGTAAAGCACTCCAGTAACATCACTTTATCATTTATCTAATATAATATCATGATAGTATTGAATGAGTAACATATGGCAATGCTGATGACAGAAAAGTCAGTCACACTCAGCTCATTAGCAGGCCTTGGACTATTACTCAGATAGGAAGTTGTTTTTCATTTGGTTCTTTTTGGACTTGCAAACAAAACCCTGTTATAGTGTAATTATATGGGGCAGACTGGTGAAGATTTGCAACATCGTACTCTGAAAGCAAGTTGGTATTGGCTTATTAACTCAGTTGCAAAGATGAATATATCACAGCAGTTCCCTCAGAAACGCTCCAATAGATTCCCCCATCTTAATGAATGCATCTTGTCAGGCAAACGATGCTTGTTTCCAGAAAGAGTGGTTTCCCTTCCAGCCTCTGCACCAGCTCTTGCCATATTCATCGGCATCAACGACATTGCATCCTGGAAGAAAAACAACTTTCTACGGCTTAGTGCCAGCCAAACCGAGGCCTAACTGATTGGCACGTGTTAGTGCCTCTGCCCAACATGCATCAACAGCATCAGCATCCATGGATGAACACTCCACCTAAACAAACATTTCAGGAACCTGCGTGTCTTGTTTGAATGTAAGATGCCCAATCAACCCATATCCATGGCATGTGTAACACCATCTTCCACCACCTTCGGAATATCGGCCTTCTCCATCACTGCCTCACCTCTCAGGTTGCTGAAATACATACACATATATTTGTCAACTCTAGGAGCAACTATGACAACTCCCTCTTTGTTGGCCATCCCAATGCTATCCCCCACAAGCTGCAATTCACCCAAAAATCTGCTACTCTTGTCCTATCCCGCACAATTCTCCACTACTCGATCACCCCAACACTCACCGGGATCCACTGGCTTCCCATCAAATTCAAGATCCTTCTCTTCACTCCCAAGTCCCTCCATGGCCTTGCCGCCTCCTGCCTCTCTGACCTACTCACTCTTTAACAATCTGTATACGCCCTCCATTTAGCAAGCCTGCTCCATGTCTCCTGCCCAACACACCCTATCATTGGTAGACATGTTTTCAGTCTTTCTGCCCCTTTGGAACTCCATCCCAACAATCTATTCACTCTCTTCCATCTCTTGCCTCTTTCAAGGCCTGTCTGAGGAAACTCCTTTTCTTCCATTCCTTCAGTTAGCATTCTACCTCTCTACCCAACCTCATCCCAATCCTGCCCCCAACCACCCACACACGCTCATGTTCCTGAACCCTGAATGTTGAACGCTTTGGGATGTCCTCCCTATTTGAACGATACTCCACAAAAAAAATGTAATTTTGTGGTTGTTGTGCTTGCTGTTGTTGCTTATAGGGCAGCCAGTGGAATCGGGTGAGAATAAAGTGTTAATCGGTTCATGGAGTCTTGTGCAGGAGAAGACTTCGGCTGCAATGTACTGCATGATCTGCCATCTATGTGTGGAACAATAGCGGAGGCCTGTCAGAGATCGAGGCTGCAAATTATCTGTCCTCGTATTTTGTTATTGGTTGTATTGTATGAAAATCATTCCAGCCTGTCTTTTAAGACAGTGGCTGAGCCAAGGAGTGTTGCAGAGGTGGTGAAATGTAGAGTGAGTCTTGGCATGAATGCAGGATATGAAGAACATCTGAGGTCAACCAACTTGCTGAACTTCTGTATTGACTCTACTCTGTAGTAAAAGCCATGGAGGAGGGAAATATGGTCACCGCCCAAGGTATGGAGGCACTTGTGGGAGCCAAACCAGAGGACCTACATCATGGTGACATTCACCAAAACACTTCACAGACTTCACTGTAAAGTCACTTTACCATATATTTGTTAGGGGAATATGTGGCTGCCAATTGTGCACAGCAGCGTTCTATCAACAGTTCTGAATTAGGAGACCAGTCCTAAGTTAAAGCGTTGTTATACACAGACAACTCTATCTGTTTTCTCTTTTCAATTGATTGAAATTGATTTTAAAAATTTAAATGGGATTCACGAATGCACAGTCATGACCAAAATGTTTTAATACACTTTTATTTGTTGTGTAATTATCCTTACTATTCACAAAAGATGCATTTGGTGCAGAAGGGCGTGAGCTGCTTTGTCACAGTTGGTTGATCGGATAATTTATCACTTGCGCAATGACAGTCCCTTCAGAGCTGACTCCCAGATATAAAAAGGAAAGTTCTGAACAGATGGGAGTAGGTTCAAATTCTTTAGCTACAGAACAGTGTCAGCAGAAAACAGAAAAGCTTTGCCAATGATGGGAATAATAGAAATAGAAAAGGTGTTTTACCCTACGTTGGGAATCATTGGCTTTCCTGGTATGTTGTTGAAAGAGGTTCAGTTGTGTACAGCTGTGTGTGCCATTCCTCCACTCAAACAAGTGTGCACCCAAAAATGGTGCTTATTTTTCCTAGAAAGTAAACTTCTTTGTTCACCAGTGAGAGGACGACAAGTTTCAAGTGAAGGAAAGAAAGTGAATGACAGCATAAAGGAACATCACCAAATAGAATTATACCATGAAACGCAATATCCAATTTTGGTCTCCTTCTCTCAGGATCCATATCTGTATATTCCGCAAGGTACTGTGAATGGCAAATAGACAAAAGCTGCGATTTGGCAGCGGAGTTCCATTAGATTCTCTGATAGATTCAACAATAATTCATAATTGATAAGATCACACACTCTGCCACTGTCCTGGATTGTAAGTTAAGGAGAATGGAGGTAATCTGGCGTTCCACATTGAATTACTTTTGAAAAAGAACCAGGAGTATTTAGAATGAGCGATGCAGGAACAGGTTGTGAAGTCCGGTCGCTTTCTGGTTAGAACACCCCTCACAAGTGAAGGACCTGGGATCGATTCCCAGTCAAGGCAGACCATTGAGAAATTTTCCTCACTCCTCAATCTTCTCTTTGTAGGTAAGAACCCGGTTGTTGGTCGATTGGTGGATCGCTTCTCTGGGTATAATCTTTCCTTCACAACTAGCAGCACACCAAGAATTTGTAAATGTAATTTGTTGTTGTTGTTCATTCAATACACAAATTTTGACGTGTCAACTCTATGTCAATTGGCTTCTGACTTTGCCCAAAAAAAGTACACAGTCAATTCGCTTTACAATATGTTACATGAAGCACTTTGATATATTTTGATGAATGCAAGGATTACTGCTATTGTTATTTGTATCTCAAACTCCTCATTACCAGTTGAATCAGTTGAATGAAATATGGCAGGCAGGTAAGCAGGTAGGCAGGCAGATAGGCAGGTATAAATTGGTCAGAAGTGGTGAGTGAAGAAGAATAGACTGGTGAATGTTATGGAAAGCAGCCCAGAGATTGAGAAGAATTTTGAGACAGAGACAGGCCATGGTCATAGTTGCACAGATTGTCATTTTATTTACCTTTTCCAGGGCTGACTCTATTTTAGGAACAATACAAAACCCCAAATTGAAGTGGTTGCAGGGTAAAGCTGGGAGAGGAAAGGTAAAGTTGGGAAACAACATCACAATCCATTAATTTGGAAAGAATAGGAAGCATTGAAATGGGACTGTATTCGGACAGCATCTGAGATTTGAGGGAGTAGAGTTGCAGGGTTACATGTGTCAGTATGTATTGGTGTGGGAGTTGACAGGGACTAGTGTGTCAAGGATGACCGAATGCCAGAGATTTGTGGTTAAAGTCATCCAAGATTATGACGAGTTCAGAGCAGCATGCAGAAGGAAACGGGATGGTGGAGATTTCGGAGAGGAAAGTGTAGGACATTGAGGGTGGGAGTCGATGATGGACAACCAGCAGCATTTGCCAAAATCAGTTCAGTGGAGGATTCCAAGGAGGGAACATAGGGCTGCTGTGAGTACAGGTGGGTGAGAAAATGTGGAAATTGGTAGGAGACATTGATTGAGTTGGAGCAACACAGTGCAGGGAGTAGGAGAGGGAAAGTATTTTTAGCGGTTGCATCAGGTGCTGCAGCCACAGGCTCAATCTGAGACTCGGAGAAGAGCAATCACTGAGACATTGTCATCCAACATGCATTGAAACAGGGGAGGTTCAATAACACAATCCAAAGTGCAGGCAGAGGGAATTGTGATCATGGCATTTCTGCAGCAAAGCCGGAGAGGAAGGATGTGATGGACAGAGTGTAAAGATGGTTACAAAGCTCACTTGGAAGCGAAATTCGCTGGCTTGATTTGCGTGCAGGTCAATGGCTTAGCGATATTACCTTACATGCACAATCAGGCATGAGATAGTGAAATCTATGATTGTTTTTGTGACTTTCCTACAGCGATCGCGGTGACCATTGTAGTCCTGGCCCAGGGAAAGTGTGGACTCTCCAAATGTGTCACCCGCTACCTGGTCGCAATGGCTGTTGCTGATCTGCTGGTCATATTCATTGCTGTGATCCTGAGGAAGACATTTAAGGTCCACCTGCCGCACTTGCCTTTGTTCCAGACCCCCGTGTGCCGTGTGCACCTTGTACTGCACATCATCATCATCGAATCCTCTGTCTGGCTGACCATGGCCTTCACCTTCGACCGCTTCATTGCCATCTGCTGCCCAAAGCTGAAACCTAAATACTGCACTGAGAGGACAGCGGGCCTGGTGATCTGGACAATCTGTGCATTGCTAAGCACAAAAAATATCCCCTTTTATTTTATGTTCGAACCGCTGATGATGATCAATGGGCAGCCCTGGTTCTGCCGCGTCAAGCCCAGCTATAGATCTGCTATTGGCTGGAAGGTGTTTTCCTTTATTCATATGATTGTAAATCCGATTCTTCCCTTCATCGTCATCCTCCTCTTCAACTCTCTGACCATCAGGCATGTTCTAGTGGCCAGCGTTGTGCGTCAGCATCTGCGGGGATCAGTGAAAGGGAGGGACGAGGAGATGGAGAGTCGAAAGAAATCCATTATCCTGCTCTTTACCATCTCGGGGACATTTGTGTTGCTGTGGCTCACCTACTTGGTCACCTGCTTTTATGCAATGAGGACAGAGGCCAAACTGATGCAGTTTGACTACAGCAGCCCTTTCACCATCGCTGAGCATGTGGGTTACATGCTGCAGTTCCTCAGCTCCTGCTCCAACACTGTCATCTATGGTGTGACCCAGACCCAATTCAGGCAGCGACTGAAAACCATCTTCATTTATCCCATCACACACTTACTGGGACATTAACACAACCATGTTTAGCTGGGCTGCTCTCGTTGGTCTACACAACATTACACACACACACAGGTCTGCGCTATCTTAGATGGTTAGTAAATGGCCCGGTATCTCTTTGAAATAATAACTTTTACATTGAATAAAAACCTGTTTGAAAATGTCTGGTATTGTTTGACAACCAGTTTGTGAAGTTAGATATCTTTCGCTCAATGCAGATCTTTGATGTTCAATAAAGCTTAAGACATCTGAGCAATCTGAGGTTTTATGTACTGTACAATTAAGAAAAAGGATCCATAGGATGCTGAAATTAAACTTTTTAATTACAGCACGTTCCAAAGCCTGGGAACAACGTTCTGTAATTTAACAGATCCAGTGGGAGATGGGAGGCAGTGGAGGCAGGAGAGGTTGGAGCTAATTGGGTCACAGAGCTTCAAGTGGCAAAACACACAAGTTGCAGAATACTGTATAATCTGCGTCTTGCAGAGATGAGAATTACAATGACCAATAAGAACGGAGTTGGCACAAGGAAGCCTAATTAGATCAGAACATTGGTCAGGGTGATGTTTGTGTTGTTTTGTGACTAGATGGCAGCGGATAAGAAGGGGTTGACTGAGGAGATGGTTGTTCCATGTGTGTTGTAATATTGGTGAGAGAGGAATTTTAATCTATGAAGATAATATAATATAATAATCCTTGAGTTTGTTGTAGTGCTTTTTACGTCTTCTTTGGGATGAGGTCTTAAAGCGCTGCATAGAAATACTGTAAAGTGAATTGACTGTGTTTGTGTGCAAAACACAATAACCAATTGAGCACAGTAGTGTTAAACAAATGGTGGAATAACATGATCAATTTTACCATTGTATTTTTTTGGTGGGAGTATTATTAGGGATTAGGAGCAAGGAAACTTGCCCAAGGTTTCGCGTTGAGATGCCTGGATTTGAACACAGGTTTTACAATTGTAAGATGAGTGCTCTAACCACTGAGCCACAGGAGCTCCATGGTGACGAATGGATACGGCCCCATGTGTGAGGGCGAGATGGGCTTGAATATAGGTGTTTTGAAGTGCAAAGGCAGTTAAGCTATTCGTTGTTTTGGGTGTCCAAGAAATCATTATTTCTTAGTGGTTGTTTTTATTAGCGAATGGGCGAGGCATGAAAGTGTAGACAGGGAAGCTAGATGGTAACGTAAAAGATCCTGGTCTTGTCTTTAGTATTCCATATTGTGTTGGAGTTGAAGCAGGATTTAAGGGGGTGGGTGTTTTTGATGATGTACAGCCAGATCTACCATTAATTTTCATTGGAGCCAGGTGGCACGTGCCTGTATTTTGAATGAGAGTAGGTAGCTGGTGTACTAGGTTACCTTTAGTGAGGTCAAGCAGTTTGAAGAGTGTGTTGAAAAAAGTCACTGTGAGTGGTGAGCAGAGAGTTGTGGGGGAGAGCGATGGAGGAGTTTGTATCATTGTGGATGAATCCCAGATTCCGAGATAGTCAGATGACTCGAACGCAACTTGGAGATACTTTTTCAGGGAAGGTAGGTGATTGAGTTGGGTTGAATAATATGAGACATGAGCAATAGCAACTAATGGTCATACATTAACTCCAAAGTTTATCTATTTTCTTTTCATTTCATTTAATATTGTCTGTTTCTAGTTGTTGTGTAGAAGAGGCACTTGATCAAATCCGTTTTGGGAAAGCCATAGAAACGACATCAACTGCTCTACCTTCATCCACCGTCTCTGCTACATCATCCATAAAACTCTATCTTGTTTGCTAGACATAATTTGACATTAGCAAACCCATGGCTGTTGGATGTGCTGTTTTAACCCATAATTATCCAAGTGAAAATTTATCATGTTCCGGATGATAGTCTCTACAAATTTCCTTACCACTGACGTTGACTAGCTGGCCTGTTTTGCCAGGTTTTTATCTTTCTTCCTCTCTATATCTTTTATCTCTCTCGGGGACTACCATTAAGTGAATAGTATTATGACTGTTCGGATGGTACTTTAGAAAGAATATTTAGGGCAGCCACTCAATCAATCAATAAAATGCAGTATGTCTACAACCGCATTCTGTAACTCTTTGTCTCCCCAATATATCTATTTGATCGTTTGTTACATACAATATAGTGAGTTCAGAAACTCCCCGTGCACACCATATCAATTTAGAGTTCATTTTTGTTCATTGGTTTAATTTTCTAATTTGTATATGCTCAATGTCTGGCTAATTGTCTTGAAATTTATTTATTGCGTATTATTTGTCAAGATATTTTCTCTATCGAAATTTTCTTTGCAATTAGCTACAGATCAGTGGTTGGAATCCTCAGTTGTTGGGAGTCCAATGGTTGAAGTGCTGTAGCTCAGTGTTAAGAGCTTTAAACTAATAATCGAGAACTTCAGTCAATTTCCAGCAGGGCAACTCCTTGGAAGGTTTTCTTGCTCTAAACACCTGTTAGTAATTCCTGAAGAAAAAAACAACAGCAATAAACTAGATACATGGATTCATGACAGTTTGTGAGAAACTGCTGGCTGCCATGATTCGAGCGCAAAATTTGTAGTTAACAATAAGAACTGCGAAATAATTTGGGATGCCTAGAAGATGTGAAAAGTGTATTATCAAATTTAAGGATTACTATTGTATTCATTATTGTTTAAAGATTAAATAATTTTAAAAAGAGAGAAAAACTATCAAATGCATTACATTATTGGTCATTTTATGGCTTCAACATTTCTGATAATTCCCCTCAGATGCTTCTTGTTTCTTTATATCAATATTTTATACATGATATTTTTAAATTAGCAATGAATTGAACATGGTTATTGGTTGCATAATCTTGCACCAATTTGTAAATGATAATCCCTCCAAAAAAAAAGCACAATGAAATTGGTCATTTCAATCCACGACTGTTTGCTGGACACTGCTGAGCGCAATTGGCTGCCATGTTTAGGCAACAAATATAGTCACTTCACTTGCAATATATCCTGTGAAGCTTTCTGAGATGTCTAGAAGATCTGCAAAGTGCTATTTCAAATTTAAGGATTATTATTATTATCATTATCATTATCATTATTATCATTATCATTATCATTATCATTATTATTATTATTATTATTATAGTAGAAGGCTGGGAAAGGTAGTAAGCTCTGAAGCGAATATTACTGGAAGCAAGAGGGGGTATGCAGTCTAATAAACCAGAGGACATCAGCTGCAGCTCTATATCATCTGCGACTTACAGAAGGAAGATTTGGAAGTGTCAACAGAAAGGGATGTGCAGTCAATATTTGAGATGACATATGCAAATAGAAGGGTTTGTGGATTGTGCGGTGCAGTTAGCATGGTGTTTGGGGCAGTGTGTGCCATATCATTAATATTGGGTTGAAGCAGACTTGAGGTTTCAACAAGATTCTCATATTCCTGACTGACGTGGTGAGAAGTAATGTGTATCTCTGGATTCTGCCTCTGAGATGCCTGTGGTGTTGAAAGGCTGGAGCGTCCCAATAAGGAGGGTGTCAGCCTAGCTGACATTTAGCTGGAAATAATTGTCTCTGTTATCCAAAAGATGATGTCTTCAGACATTATGTCAGCAAATAATATATTCTGCAGTCGAGTGCAGAGTCAGAGAGAACATCTGAGAGGACTGAAGACAGAAACCTGAAGATCACTGTAAGAGACATAATGGTGCATGGAAGAGAAAGTGTTGAAGAAAGCCTGGAGAAGTTAGGACTTTTCCCATTAGAGCAGAGAAGGTTATGCGGGGACCTGATAGAGAGGTCTTCAAGATTATGAAAGGTTTCGACAGGCTAGATAGGGAAAAGCTGTTTCCACTGGTAGGTGTGTCTGTGACCCGTAGTCACAGTCTTAAGATATCTACCAAAAGAA
This sequence comes from Hydrolagus colliei, assembly GCA_035084275.1. Lineage (NCBI taxonomy): Eukaryota > Metazoa > Chordata > Chondrichthyes > Chimaeriformes > Chimaeridae > Hydrolagus > Hydrolagus colliei. The sequence continues at coordinate 583,472 of CM068771.1, read as the reverse complement.
GCAGGGGGCAGGTGAGAAGAAATTCTTTTACTCAGTGAGTTGTTCGAATTTTGAATGACCTGCCTGAAAGGGTAGTGAGGTCCGATTTTAAGAAATAACTAGATAGGTATCTGGGGAAGACGGGTTTGCAGGGTTATGGGGAGAAACCTGGTGATTGGGGTGAATGAAAGTGACTTGCTCAGTCAAACAGCCGGCACAGACTCGATGGGCCGAATGCCCTCCTTCTGTGCCATAACATTCTATGATTCTATGAAAGGCGGTGGAAGCAGATGGAGTGATCCATGGTATCGAAGACAGGAGTGTTCAATGTGGTTGTTGACAGAGGATTCATATTAATGAACATAATGTCACTTGTTCCTTCAAAAATGTATCTGCCATGTTGTGAGGAGCACATCAACCCATTTGGAGAAGCTCATAAGGGGAGTGATGAGAGGAATTAGTGAAACTGGGAAGCAATGACAAGTTCAAAGACCGTGTCAAGAAAACGGAGTTTGGAACAGGTCCATTAGTGAGATGGGCCAGCAATTAGAAAGTAAATGCCTTGCAGTGGGTTCAAAGCAGATTTCGCAGGATTATTCTCTTTGGATCAGAGATGGATAAGGCGAGGCTTAACAGTGTTGTTTAAAATTATAAGGGGATTTTGCGGATTAATACTGGTGAGTGAATGGGTAACCAAATGGCACAAATTTACTGTAGTTGTCAAAAGAATCAGAGAAGCTTTTCTTCATATAGTGAGCCAATCGTATTCGGAATGCATTGCCAAAATGGCTGCTGTGAGTCGATTTGATAATAGGTTTCAAAAGAGACATGGATAGATATTGGGGGAGGGAAAATATGCAGGCCTTTGGAGAGTTGGTGGGGTAGTGCGGTTAATTTGGACAGATATAACAAAGAGCATGTCACCATGGACCCAATAGCCTCCTTCGATAGAGTATAATTCTGATTGTTTGCAACCATATGTTTGAACTACAAGAATTTTGAAGAAAAATTTGCTGTAAAGTTCATCCATTGTTCTTGGTTTTTATCAGTTTTTTATATATCCAACGTTTATGAAGTAAACTATTCCATGATTTTGCGTGATTATTTTTTCATCAAAACTTTGTTGAATTGAACCCCTCCTGAATTCTGGGATTCTATCAGCTAAATCAATTTAGTTGCCATCCTCTGTATCCTCTCAATCGCTTTAATATCCATTTTATAATGTGGTGACAGCAACAACAACATAAACTAACTTGTGACAGCACATTTCAAGTTGGGTGGACGTGCCAAAGTGATGGACCATCAGTGTTTTCCGACCCATGTTTGTGTGTCAAGATCAGGGAGGCGGGACTATTGCAGAGGTGAATGGTGATCACCAAAGGCATGCATGAAAAAAGAGATGTGTCTTGAAGGAGATAAGGGAGCAGTCGAGAAGACTTTCCTGTGTGATGGACTTCTACAGGTTGAGGGCAGAGAAGCTAAAGTCCCAACTGCCAATGTTGTGATAGGCAAGGTGTTGGACATGAAGCAAGAAGCTACTGAGTGGGTGAATGGACACATTGGCAGATTGTAATGGGGTCATGGAAGTAGGTGGGAGGAAGGGCATGGAGAACCTTGGTATGTCCTCACAACCTGATTGGCGCTCTATAATTATAATTATTTTGTTGCTTTTGGTGGAGGGCGTTGAAAGCGAGCACCAGGACCTTGAAATGCATCCATGCCATTGACACAGTGGACAATCCAATCCTCATCAACTGCCTATCCTCTCACCTCAGCCTGCAAATTTGTCAAAGAATGTTTCAGGTCCTACCTCTCACACCGTCTCCACTTTGTCTCTGTCAATGGTTTCTCTTCCAGCCCTTGCACAGTCTCTTGCCGTATTGCTCAGCATCGAGGATGTAGAATCGTGGAAGAGAAAAAACTTTCCGCAGGTCAATGTGAGCTAAACCTCGGCCCTCCTGATTGGCATGTGATAGTGCCTCTGCACCACAGTTACCAGCAGCATCAGCATCCACGGATGCACACGTTACCTAACCAAGCCTGTCAGCAACCTGCTCCACGTCCCCTGACCCATTCGCCCCACATTTGGCGGGTGAAACTTTGGTCATTGTATCCTCAACCTCTGGAAATCCATCCCACAGTCCCTCCACCTCGCCCCCTCCCTGGCCTCCTCCAAGCCCCGCTTCAGACTCTACACTTTGAAGGAGCCATTGGCAACTCCTATCACCCCCTTCCCTCCTTCCCCCATCCTCACCTTGGGTTGAAGCAGTGACTGTCCAGTGCCTTGGGACTTTTTCTGAAGCAAAAGGTGCTGTACATGTGCAATATTGTTTTTGTTGTTGTTGTTGTCATCTTGTTTGAATGTGACACGTCCTTTCTCCTCCACATCGATGGCATGACCAGCACCATTTTCTACCAATTCCAGAATAACGGCCTTTTCCATCACTGCCTCTCCTCTCAGCTTGCTGAAATGCATACACATACACGTGTCACCAATAGGCCCAACTGCGTCGACTCCCTTTTTGTCAGTATTCCCAACTCTACCCTCTACAAGCTGCAGATCATCCAAACGTCTGCAGCTCATGTACTCTCCCACACCAGCCTCCATGTCCCCATCACCTCAACCCTTCCCTGGTTGAGGATCACCTTTAAGATCCTTGTCGTCACTTTCAAAGCCATCCATGGACTTGCCCCCTCCTATCTCTCTGACCTAATCACCCCTTAACAATCTTTACACTCTCTCCATTTACCAGGCTCCGGCCTGCTCCATGTCTCTTGCCCAACACACTCTATCTTCGGCAGCCAGACTTTCCGTTTCTCTGCAACTTTGGAACTCCAACCCACAATCCCTTCTTTTTGCTGCCACCCTTGCCTCTTTCAAGGCTTGTCTCAAGGACCTCCTCTTTGTCCCTGCCTTCAGTTAGCATGCTATCTGTCATATCTCTGGGACTACAGGTGTCACACATGTTCACGCTCTGATTTTCTGGAAAACGACTGCACACATCATGTGGCTTATTTACATTTATATACACTGGTCACTAGTGGCGCTATCACATCTCCTCCCTCCTTAATGAAGAAGTTATGAAAACAGTTACAATTACTTTCATTCAAAACACGATACTATATACAATTTATGTGCATGCATGCGCGCGCACGCACGCACATACATACATACATAAAAATTCTAAATTCAAACTTGACTACTGGTTTCCTACTTCTAACAGGATACCTTCGCTGTCCAAACGTTTTACGACTCATGGTAGCACTCAGACTCGCCATCTATCAAGTCTGGTATTCTTCTTGACTTTCACTCCTAGTCTCCAGTTTCTCAGTCAGGTTCTGTTGACTATCACCTGGAACTAAACCCTCACCTTCATTCACAATTGAATTATGTTTTTTGTTGAGTCCTCTGTTACCATTACTTACTCATTTGTTGGTCTAAAACTATTTGGTTCATTAGATTTATCCATTTCTCTCCACTCTTCCAGTACATGTGTAAGTAAGATATGATCAATACGAACAAATCTGAGTTTGCCACTTTCACACATCCTGACCAAATAGGTGCGTGACCCACATACTTTCACTACTCTTCCTGGTACCCACTTTACCCATTTGTGATGATGGTTCTTCACTTTAACTTTTTGGGTTAACTCCAGCCTTCTGTCTTTCACCTTACCTCTATCATGGTTCTCTCTCTGTCCCTCCTGTTTTCCTTCCGTTTGTACTAAGTTGGGTTTTAACAATGAAAATCTTGTTCTCGGGTGTCTTTTTAGGAACAACTCAGCCAGTGTTCTGCCTGCAGTGGTGTGAGGTGTGTTACGATACGTTATCAGAAAGTTGGCTAGTTTGTGAGGCAATGATAATTGACTTTTCCTTGGGTTTGCATCTAGCATTTGCTTAACTAGTGCGTTTGACAATTTGCACTGTGTGCTCTGCAGTACCATTCGAAGCTGGAAGGTATGCAGGTGCTCTAGTGTGCTTCACACCATTCTTCTTCATGCATTGCACAAACTCTTCTGAACAGAACTGTGGTCCGTTGTCAGACACGATTTCCTCTGGAAATCCATATGAAGCAAACAACCCTCTCAAAATATCCAAAGTTTTACTAGAGGTTGTTTTGTTCATCGGAAACACCTCAACTCACTTGGAATGACTATCTATCACAAGGAACATCTGCTGTCCATTTAGATCTGCAAAATCCATGTGTAACCTTTGCCACACTCTGGCTGGCCATTTCCATGACTGTAGTGGTACTGGTAGTGGACTCCTTCCAACTGACTAACATACACTACACTGTTTTACTGAGTTTTCAATGTCTTTATCAAACCTGGCCACCATAGGTAGCTTCTAGCTAGACTCTTGGTCAGATACATCCCTAGGTGTTGATCGTGAAGATCACCGAACAACTGTACTCTGTACCTTTCAGGGATTACCACTCTAGCTCCCCACATGATATATCCTTGGTCGTTTATCAATTCATGTCTCCCACGAAGGTATGAACTAATTTGTTCTTCTGTCTCAGTCATATGACTCGGCTACCCACTGACAATATGGTCACGCACCTTGGATAAAACCCTGTCCCTATGAGTTGCCTTGCTGATGTCACTTGATGTGACTGGCAGCTCTTCAACATGGGAAAAATAGAACACATCTTCCCTGTTGGGTTTCACTTATGATGCTAATAGTAACCTAGACATTGCATCGGCATTACCATGGTCTGCTGACCTACGATATTGTATGTCATACTGGTATGCTGCCAAGATCAACGCCCATCTTTGCATTGTGGCTGCTGCTAGAGTAGGTACCTGTGACTTTGGATTTAGGGTGGCTGTCAAAGGTTTATGGTCTGTTTCAAAGATGAACTTGCGACCATACAAGTATTTATTGAATCGCCTATCTCTAAAAATCAAGGCCAAAGCGTCTCTCCATATTTGGGTGTAGTTTTTCTCACTACTACTCAGGGTTCTAGAAGTGAAAGCTATCGATCTCTCTTCCACTGTTTCTAACACATGAGAGATAACCGCACCAACCCCATATGGGGAGGCGTCACTTGCTTGATTGTCTTTGTGACATCATAGTGTACCATCTACTAGCTATTTTTTACACAACTTGAAACCCTGGTCACATTCACGTGTCCATTGTCATGGCATGTCTTTCTTCAAAAGCTCATTCAAATGTGGTATAAGGGTTGCCAAATTTGGAATGAATTTTCCATAATAATTCAACAATCCCATGAAGGATCGTAGCTCAGATGTGTTTCTGGGAGTGGGCATGTTCCTGATCACATCGACCTTACTCTAGGTTGGTTGCAACCCATCTTTGTCTACCTTATGCCCTTGGTACTCTACAGACTCTTTGAACATCTCACGTTTGTGAGCCTTGACACATACTTGGTGTTTCTCTAGCCTTTGTAACACCATGTGTAGCCTTTCATCATGAACCTGCCTATTTGGCGCAGAGATGAGTATGTCATCAAGGTAGCATATTACCTAATTGATTCCCTCTAGAATCTGAGTCATGACCATTGGAAAATTCCTGGGCTTGACGTAACGCCAACCGGTAGCCTACTGTATTGATATGGGCCCATATGAGTGTTGATAGTCATGTACGCCTTTGACTTCTCATCTAACTCTAACTGTAAATAGGGCATTTGACAAGTCCATTTTAGAAAATGTTTTACCACCTACCAATGTGTTGAATAAATCTTCTACATTTGGTAACGTGTCAGGTGGACTACACTCAAGAACTTGATTCACCGTTACCTTGTAGTCCACACAGATTCTGACCCTACTGACAGGTTTTGGAACTACAAATGGAAGTAGCCCAATTACTTTTGTTGTACTTTACTGATAAAGTTCTCTTTTTCAAATCATTTCAGTTCTTTTTCTGCATTTTCTCTCATTCCATGTGGCACTGGGCGTGGCTTATAGAGCATTGGCCTTGCTTCACCTAACACATCACTTTGTATCCGCTGATTGGATTCACTGAACACCGTTGGGTGCTTCTTTATCACCTCTTCCTGTGTTGTGAACGAGATTTGCACATGAACGATTTCTTGCCAATCTAATTTCAGCGAGTTCATCCAATTTCTACCAAGTAATGCTGTTTTTTCTCCCTTCACCACAACAATTGGCAAATCCACACATTGGTCCTTGTATGTAACTGGAACACACAGTCTACCCACAAGTGGGATGATCTCCCCCCCATAGCTACGCAGCTCGACACTTCCTGATTGTAGCTTATTTTTGCTCAGCTTCTCTCAATACAGTGTTTCAGACACCACACTGACTGCTGCTCCAGTATCAACTTCCATGATTACTTGGACTCCATCCAATGTTACTTGGATCTTGATGCCATGCAACTTGCTACTGGATACTGTTGCATTGTAGATCGTATTGATCTCCACTAGCTCCTCAGAGTCCTCGCTCTCCTGGTGTCGCTCAACCGTATGAAGAAACTGACGTCCTTTCTTGACCGCATTTGCTCCCTTGGCCTTGAAACAAGCCTTCGCACTAACTCTCTGCCCAACCCCATCCCAACCCTGCCCCCAATCACCCACACCCCTATGCTCGGGTCCCCGTGCCCTGACTATTCAATGCGTTAAGATATCGGGTGAGGATAGGAAGTTGATAGGGTCATGGAGTTTGTTGGTCCAGCATGTCGCTGAGCTTGTGTATTGGCTCTATATCATTATCCATGGAGGAGGGAGATATGTCACAGCCCAATGTATGGAGACGCTTATGGGAGCCAAACCAAAGGGCCTCCTTCATAGTGACAATCACCAAAACACTTCACAGACTCCACTGTAAAGTCACTTTACTATATATTTGTTAGGGGAAAATGTGGCTGCCAATTGTTCACAGCAGCGTCTTATCAACAGTTCTGAATTAGGGGACCAGTCTTACGTTAAAGGGTTGTTATGCACAGACAACTCTTTCTGTTTTCGCTCTTCAATTGATTGAAATTAAAGTTTTTAAAAAAAAAATGCATTTCAAGAATGCACAGTCATGATCATTATATTGTATCAAACAGTTCACAGCATAGTTTGACTTTGCACATAATGGATAGACCAGCATTCAAATTGCTCATTTCCTATTTGCATGTGTTGCCCAGCTAATTAAAACAATGGTCACAGCATTCATCCATCCTCTTTATAATATGGTGTTATCCAGAGAGAGATGGTTGGCTTCTCACAAATTTATTTATTATTTTTATGTCATTTATTATTATTTCTAGTCTTCCCACATAACCACATTTTGTTCAGAATGGCGTGATTCTCTTTGTCTCAGTTGTTGGTTCAGATACTTTATTAGTTGCGTAATGACAGTCCCTGCAGAGCTGACTCGCGGGTATACTGTTGTGAAGACCAAAGAGAGCAACAAAGCTACACATGGTTATGTTCGTGCCTCAGTAAGTGAGTGATGGGGTAAATGAAGATGGATTTCAGGCTCTGCCTGAATTGGGTCTGGGTCACACCATAGATGACGGTGTTGGAGCAGGAGCTGAGAAACTGCAGCATGTAACCCACATGCTCAGCGATGGTGAAAGGGCTGCTGTAGTCAAACTGATCGAGTTTGGCCTTTGTCAACACTGCAAACATGTAGGTGACCAAGTAGGTGAGCCACAGCAACACAAAGGTCCCCGAGATGGTAAAGAGCAAGATAAGAGATTTCTGACGACTCTCCATCTCCTCGTCCCTCCCCTTCACGGATCCCCGCAGACGCTGGCGCACAGCGCTGGCCACGAGAACCTGCCTGATGGTCAGAGAGTTGAAGAGGAGGATGACGATGAAGGGAAGTATTGGATTTACAATCATATGAATAAAGGAAAACACCCTCCAGCCAATAGCGGTTCCACAGATGGGCTTGATGCTGCAGAACCAGGGCTGTCCATTGATCACCATCAGCGGTTGGTACATAAAATAAATGGGGATATTTTTGGCGCTTAAAAGTACATAGATTGTCCAGATCACCAGGCCCGCTGTCCTCTCAGTGCAGTATTTGGTTTTGAGCTTTGGGCAGCAGATGGCAATGAAGCGGTCAAAGGTGAAGGCCATGGTCAGCCAGACAGAGGCTTCAGTGACGATGAAGCGCAGCACAATGTGTACTCGGCACACGGGGGTCTGGAACAAAGCAAAGTGCGGCAGGTGGAGCTGAAATGTCTTCCTCAGGATCACACCAATGAATATGACCAGCAGATCAGCAACAGCCATAGCGACCAGGTAGCGGGTGACACATTTGGAGAGTCCACACTTTCCTTGGGCCAGGACCACAATGGTCACCGCGATCGCTGCAGGAAAGTCACAAATGCAATCAAAGATTTCACTATCTAAAGCTTGATTGTACCTGGCAGCAAACATTAATAATATTCCATGCATTTGCTTAGTGCATATCACTTTGATAGATTTCAAACAGATGCATTTCACAGAGTAGTCAGAGAATGTTACATAGACATTTACAGCATAGAAGGCCATTCAGCACATTGTACCTGTGCCAGATATTCTGTAAAGTGAAATTTCAGTATATATTGTGGATGCAGAAACAGTAGTTGCAGAAATCAACGTCCCAATAACTACCATGTATCAATTCATATTGAGAAGGATAATTAGCTGTGGAAAGAAAGTAACAAATTGACTAAACTTCACGCTGTAATTTATTGCGATGTTTAAAGAGCATGTGGTGTAAGGAAACACAGCTGAGCCATTGCCCTGCACGCAAATCTGAGCTTGGTAACCATCTTTACTCTCTGTCCATCACTAGCTTCCTCTCCGACTTTGCTCCAGAAATGCCATGACCACAATTCCCTCTTCCTACACTTTGAAATGTCTCATCGAGCCTCCCCCAGTCTCAACGCGTGTGGCCTGACGATGCCTCTGTGATTGCTCTTCTCCAAGTCTCATATTGAACATGTGGCTGCAGCACCTGACCCAACCCCTAACACTATTTGCCCTCTCCTACTCCATACAACAACAACAACAACAAATTGCACTTATAGAGCGCCTTTCATGTTGGGAGGACATCCCAAGGCGCTGCACAGGAGGCGTGTGACCCGAGCTGGGAGGGGAGTTTTCAGGAGGGGGTAAGAAACGTAGGGGAGGTCGAAGAATTAGGGGGGGAGCAGAATGCACGGTCGAAAAGGAGAGTCTTCAAACTGGCCTTGAAAGAGGAAAGGGAGGAAACAAGGCGGAGGGATTGGGGGATGGAGTTCCAAAGGGTGGGAGCCGAAAAACTGAAGGCCCGGCCTCCGATGGTGGGGTGGTTCGGGCGGGGGGTTTGGAGCAAGCCAAGTCCTGCTGAATGGAGGGTCCGGGTGGGCTTGTAGGGGGAGAGTAGGTCGGAAAGATAGGATGGGGCAAAGCCTTGTACAGTTTGTTGCTCAAATCAGTTAATGTCTCCAACCAACTTCCGCATCTTCTCACCATCTTGTTTTCACAGCAATCGTAAGTTCCCTCCTTGGAATCCTCCAATGAACTGATCGTGGCAAGCGCTGCTGGCTGTCCCTCACCAGCCACCAACGTTCCCTCATCCCTCCCCAATTTCCTCCACTTTCCTCTCTGACAGCTCCACCCTCCCATCCTCCTTCTGCATGCTGTTCTGAACTCATCATAAACTTGTCTGACTTTAACCACAACTGTCTTCCAGTCAGTCATTTTTGACGTTCTAGCCCCTGTCAACTCACACACCACTACTTACTGACACATGAAACAATGGTACAGTAGCCAACTCCACTCCCTTATATATCGATCTTCCTGTCTTTCTCTCTGTCGCCCTCTCTCTACTTAAGTAGTCCTGCAGCTCCGAATTCAGAGAACTAGCTTTCCACATGGCACACATGGGTTCACGTCACGGCAAAATCTACAGCATTTTCCATGCTCTACATACCTAAAATAATGTTCCTGAAAGGAATCAATTGGTCAACTCAATCCTCCTGAATTTGTGGAACACTGCCATGCATAATTGGATGCCGTGTTTTGCCCACCATCTAAGCAGTCAATTCACTTTACAGTTTATATTCTGTGAATTTCTTCGAGATGTCTAGAAAACAGTAAAATTGCTATGTCAAATGCAAAGATTATCATTGTTGAAAATCATTGAAATTAATGGATTATCCTCCAGATCTCCAACATATTACAACTTGAAGTCATTATTCGTTAATTAATTGATTAATTAATTAATTCCCACTGGATCATTCATCCCGGTAATGAGGCGTTTGAGATACAAATGCCAATAGTAGTGATCATTGCATTCATCATATATTAAAGTTCTTCACATGATATATCGTAAAGTGAATTGCCTGTATAAGTTTTTGGCAAACTCGGCAGCCAATTGCTGTAGAATTGATGCATAAAAATTTGTGGATTGATTGAACAAATTCTCTGCGTTTGGTTATTTTTCAAGGAATGATTATACCCCAAGAAGCGATCCACCAATCGACTGTCAACCGGGTCCTTACCTAGTTGCAAAGAAAGGTGTGAGGAGAGTGGAACATTTCTCAACCTTTTGCCTTGAATGGGCATCGAGCCCAGTTCCTCGAATTGCGAGGAATGCTCTAATCAAAAAGTTACACGACTTCACAGCATGTTCCTGTATTGCTCATTCTAAATACTCCTGCCTCTATTTGACAAGTAATTCAATGTGGAATGTCAGATTACCTCCATTCTCCTGATCTTACCATCCAGGCGAGTTGCAGAGTGTGTGGTCTTATCCATTGTGAATTACAGTTGCATCTGTCAGAGTGTCTACTCAGAATTCAGCTGCCAAATTACAGTTACTTGTCTATTTGCCATTCACACTACCTTTTGGAATATAGATATATGGTTCCTTAGAGAAGGAGACCAGAATTGGATATTGTGTTTTACAGTATAACTCTAATTGGTGATGTTCCTTTTATGCTGCCATTCACTTTCTTTGCTTCACATGAAACTTGTCCTCTTAACACTGGTGAACAGAGAAGTTTACTTTCTGGGAAAAGAAGCACCATTGTCGGGTGTAGTGTGGATCAGTGGCGCACACAGCTCCTTCAACAACGTACCAGGAAAGCCAATGATTCCCAGCGTAGGGTAAAACACCTTTTCTATTTCTATTATTTCCATCATTGTCAAGGCTGTACTGTATTCTGCTGACACTGTTCTGCGGCTGAAGAATGTGATCCTGCTCTCAGAACCATTCAGAGCTTCCTCTTTTTATACCTGCGAGTCAGCTCTGCAGGGACTGTCATTACGCAACTAATAAATTATCCGATCAAACAACTGCGACAAAGAGAATCACACCATTCTGAACAAAATGTGGTTTTGTGGGAAGACTAGAAATAATATATTAAATAAAATAATAAATTGTGTGTGAGAAGCCAACCATCTCTCTCTGGATAACACCATATAATAAAGAGGATGGATGAATGCTGTGACCATTGTTTTATTCAGCTGGGTAACACATGTAAATAGGCAATGAGCAACTGAATGCTTGTCTATCCATTATGTGCATAGCCAAACTGTGAAATGCTTGATAATGCTTTGAAATGTTTGATAAAATACAGTGGTCATGACTGTTCATTCTTGAATCCCATTCAAGGTCATTCAAAAGAAAATATCAATTTCAATCAATTGAAGAGCGAAATCAGAAATAGTTGTCTGTGCATCACAATCCTTTAACGTATGACTTGTCTCCTGATTCAGAACTGTTGATAGGACGCTGCTCTGCACAATTGGCAACCAGATTTTGCCTTAATAAATATAGTCAAGAGTCTATACAGTAGAGTATGTGTAGTGTTTTGATGAATATCAATATGACGGAGACCGTCTGGTATGGCTCCCACAAGCAGCTCCATATCTTGGGCGGTGACAATATCTCCCTCCTCCATGGATAATGATACAGATCCAATACAGAAGCTCAGTGACATTCTTGCCGTCAGATGTCTTTCATATCCTGCATTCATTCCAAGGCCGAATCTACATTTCACCAAAACTACAACATTCCTTAGCTCAGCCACTATCTGAAAGGACGGGCAGGAATTATTCTCATACAGCAAAACCAATAACGAAATACAACCATTGATGATGGGATGGAGTTCCAGAGGTTGAGGGCAGAATGTCTAGAGTCTCGCCTGCCAAATGTGGGGCGGGTAGGTCCCGGGAACATGGAGCAGGCCAGGTTGCTGACAGGCTTGGTTAGGTGAAGTTTGCCTCAGTGGATGCTGATGCTGCTGGTGCCAATCACGAGGGCTGCGGTTTGGCTCACATTTAGCTGTGGAAAGTTCTCTCCTTTACAAGACTCTATATATTCTCGATGCTGAGGAATACGGCAAGAGACTGTGCAGGGGGTGGAAGAGAAACCAATGACAGAGGCAACGTAGAGACGGTGTCAGTAGTAGGACATTAAGCAGTCCAGGAGAGAAACTTTCAGTTTGAGGTGAGAAGAGACGCAGTGGAGTAGGATTAAATGTTCCACTGTGTCAATGGCAGAGGATAGATTGTGTGCTTTTCTGTCTCCCGTTCTCTCTTCCTCTTTCTCTCTCTGATTCTCTCGCTCTCTTTCTCTCTGTCTGCCCTCCGTGTGCTTGTGTCTATATCTCCTTCTCAATCTCTCTCTCTCTATCTCCCTCTGCGACTGACACTATCTGCCCACAGTGTGTATATATCTCTCTCCCTGTCTCCCCCTCTCCGCCTGACCCTGACTATCTGCCAACAGTGTGTGTGTCTCTCTCCTTGTCTCTCTCTGTCTGACTGACCCTGGCTATCTGCCCACAGTGCCCCCCCAAGGTCTCTCTCTCCTCTCTGAGGGGTCTAAGATCTCATGTTTGGCCACTGGTTTCTAACCCCGAGCGATCGAGGTGAAGCTGCTGAGAGACGGACGGACTCTGGGTGACGTGGAATCATCAGGGATATTATCAAATGGCGACGGAACCTTCCAGCTCCGCAAATCCCTGGAGATCAACCCTGAGGAGGCTGAGAGTTACACCTGTGAGGTGAACCATAACAGCCTGAGCACACCCATCACTGCTGCCTACAGTAAGTGTGAACTCACTCTCACTGCCTATTCCCCATCACTGTCTCTATTAGGGAGAGAACGTGAGGTGGGGAGAGAGAGAGAGTGATGGGAATCGAGTGAGGGAGAGATATAGTGAGCGGGAAAGATAGTGAGTGGGAGGCAGAGTGAGGGGAAGTGAGAGGAGAGAGTGAGGGGGAGACACAGAGTGAGGAGAGAGTGATTTGGGTAGAGATAGTGATTGGGGAGAGAGAGTGAAGGGAGAGACAGAGAGTGAGGGGATAGAGTGAGTGAGGAGGGACAGAGTGAGGAGGGAGAGAGTGAGGAGGGACAGAGTGAGGAGGGAGAGAGTGAGGAGGGAGAGAGTGAGGAGGGAGAGAGTGAGGAGGGAGAGAGTGAGGAGGGAGAGAGTGAGGAGGGAGAGAGTGAGGGCGGTAGTGAGAGGATTAACCCTGAGGGGAGGGGGTGCTGATGGTGGAGCTGTAACCTTCCTGTGTTCACAGCTGGACCAGCTGGAGGAGACGAGGGGGGTCTGACCACCGTCATTATTGCCGTTGTCTCTGGTGTTTTGCTGGTGGCCACGGTCAAAGTCGGAAGATTCATTATTTACAAGAAGAAAGGTAAACTGTGTATGTGTGTGTGGGGGGTGGGGGGGGGGGTGGAGGAGTGTGTGTGTGTGCAGGAACGAGTGTGTGGGTGGTGGGGGAGTGTTTGTGTGGGCTGTGAGGGTATTGTGTCTGTGGGGATCTGTGTGTGTAGGGGGGTAGTGTGTATGTGGGGAGTGTGTGTGGGGGTGTGTGTGTGTAGGGGGGGAGTGTCTATGTGGGGAGTGTGTGTGTATGTGGGGGGGGGGGTCTGTAGGGGGGAGTGTGCATATGGGGAGTGTGTGTGTGTAGGGTGTGTGTGTGTGGGGGGAGAGTGTGTATGTGGGGAGTGTGGGAGGAGTGTGAATGTGGGGAGTGTGTGTGTGTGGGGGAGTGTGTCAGTGACATCACTAAGACTTGTGTCTCTCAGTTGCAGGAGGGAAGCCTGGCTATACCCCAGCCAAGCGTGAGTTACTGACACCAGAACATTGACTGTAACTGTCTGGCTGTCACCCTGAGCTCTGCCTGGAGCCTGTACATCGTGTGCAATGCCTGTGTCTGGCCTGCTGTCTGTGTCTTGTGTGTGTGAATAGCCTGTAGTCTATGTGTACGTGTGTAGCCTGCAGTCTGTGTGTGTGTAACCTGTGTAACATATGATTTATTTTATTTAGAATATAGCGATACTTCATCAAACAACTCGTCCAACCCATCCACTTGAGGTAATCACCACAGTGTGTGTGTGGGTACAGTGTGTGTGTGTGTGTACAGTGTTTGTGTCTGCAGTGTGTGTGTATACAGTGTGTGTGTGTGTATAGTGTGTGTGTCTACAAAGTGTGTGTGGGTACAGTGTGTGTGTGTACTGTGTGTGTGTGTGTGTGTGTGTACAGTGTGTGTGTGTACAGTGTGTATGGGTACAGCATGTGTGTGTGTGGATACAGTGTGTGTGTGTACAGTGTGTGTGTCAGTCCCAGCATCTTGAGGGTGGTTTCCTGAGGTGGTGTTATGTGTTGTGGTTGTTGTGTGTGAGGTGTGATTGTGACAATAATAATATTAGTGATTGTGGTGACACTGATTTGCCTGTTTCAGGGATTCCTGTTCTGGACTCCGAGCCCTCGGGAGGAATGTTGGCTCCACAGGATTGCGCTCATTAATTCCTCATTTAGTTAGTTCAGGACTCGGGGAGTTTGCCTGGAAACTCCATCCCGCAGCCCCCCCCCTCGCCTCATCCCTTTCCTCCTTTAAGACAGGTCTCAAGACCTTCCTCTTCAAGAGAGCCTTTGGCTGCCCCACTAACTCTTCCCCCTCTTCCTCGTCCCCCTCCCCCTCTTGGGTGTAGGGAGTACAGTTTCCAAGTTTGCAGATGACACTAAGTTAGGGAGAATAGTAAATAGTGAGGAGGATAGTAGCCATCTGCAAGAGGATATAGATAAATTGGTAAAGTGGGCAGACACATGGCAGATGAAGTTTAATGCAGAGAAGTGTGAGGTGATGCATTTTGGGAGAAAAAATGGTGGGCGGCAATATAGGCTTGATAGTACAATTTTAAATGGTGTGAAGGAACAGAGAGACCTGGGGATTTGTGTTAGTGACTCGTTGAAGGTGGCAGGACAGGTAGACAAGGCTGCTAAAAAGGCATACGGGATACTAGGCTTTATAAATAGGGGTATAGAATACAAAAGTCAGGAAGTGCTGACTAACCTCTATAAGACTTTGGTGAGGCCTCAGCTGGAATACTGTGTTCAATTCTGGTCACCACACTACAGAAAGGATGTGAAGACATTGGAAAGGGTACAACGAAGATTTACTAGGATGGTGCCAGGATTGAGGGACTTCAGCTATGAGGAGAGGCTAGATAGGCTAGGGTTATTCTCTCTGGAGCAGAGAAGATTGAAGGGAGACCTAATAGAGGTTTATAAGATCATGAGGGGTTTCGACAGGGCAAATAGAGAAAAACTATTTCCACTCGTAGGCGAATCTGTGACTCGTGGTCACAGATTTAAAATAGTTTCAAGGCGAAGTAGAGGGGAGCTAAGGAGAATTTTTTTCACTCAGCGAGTTGTTCGAATCTGCAATGCATTGCCTGAAAAGGTGGTGGAGGCTGATTCGATAACAACTTTTAAAGGGGAATTAGATCTTTATTTAGGGAGAACAGGTCTGTTGGGCTATGGGGAGCGGGCGGGGCGGTGGGATTGAATCGTTCTTTTCAAAAAGCCGGCACAGACTAGATGGGCCGAATGGCCTCCTTTTGTGCTGTAAAATTCTATGAATCTATGAATCTATGAATAAACTCTGTAGTTTATGTCCTCACCCACAACAAGCTCCACGACCACATCACTCTCCACTCTTGCCCAGCTCCATTGGCTCCCCATTCCCTAATATTTTTTAATGTTTTCGGCTAAATATCTGGCACACACTTTAACCGGCATTGGCCAGGTCCCGAGGGTGATGAATAAATGGGCTTTTACTGTACATCATTAAATATTTGCCACTGTTGGTCTACTGTTCTACCTCCTAAACTGATACTCCAGTCTATTTTACCCAGATCTTTCCTTATACCTACAAAATTAGCCTTATTTAAATTCAAAATAGTTGCCTCAGATTTAACTATATCCCTCTCTAACTTAATACAAAATTCAATCATGTTGTGATTACTCTGCCCTAGAGGAGATTTAAAATCTACATTGCCGACTAGCTCTGTTTCACAAAACAAGGTCTAGGATGGCCTGTCCCCTAGTTGGTTCCTATCTCTCATACACTCAATGAACTCTTCCTGTAACCTACTTTTCCCAATTTGGTTTTCCCGATCTATGTGAAGATTGAAATCACCCACTATTATTGCTTTACCTTTCCTACATGCTCCTCTGATATCTTGATTAAAATCTTGTGCTATATTGTGATCACTATTTGGGGGTCTGTAAACCACTCCCAGTAATATTTTCTACCCCTTATTGTTTTTATTTTCACTATATTGACTCTACCTCCTCGTTATCGAATTTCAGATCCTTCCTCTCTACTGCTTTTATTTCATCCCTAATTAACAGGGCTACCACCCGCCCCTCAACCCCCACTCACCTCGTTTCCCACATTGCCTATCCATTCTATAAACTGAAAACCCTGGGATATTTAACTCCCACCCTCGATCTCCCAGTAGCCATGTTTTAGTGATGGCTACTAAATCGTACCCATATGTGTCTAATTGTGCCGTTAATTCATCCGTTTTATTCCGAATGCTTCGCAGCATTCAGATATAACATTTTTAATTTCCTACCATTTCCCCTAATCTCTGATTCCCTATTTGCTTTGCCAAGCTTTTTACCCCTAGTTAACATATCCTTATTATCTGGCATGCTATCCTGCGCTGTCATCTTTACTTTTTCTAATGCTAATTTATGATTTCTCCTAGTTATATTCCCTCCCCCACCACCCCCCAACCTTACCTAGTTTAAATTCCTGTTTACTTCCCCATTAATTTGTTTGCCTAGTACATTTGACTCAGCCCGATTGAAATGGAGCCCATCTCTGTGGAAGAGCTCCCTTTTCCTCCAAAACTCGTGCCAATGGCGCATCAAAAGAAACCCCTGATTTCCGCACCACTCTTTCAACTGTGCATTCAGGTCCTTAATCTCTTTGTTCCTGTACCAATTGTCATATGGCACAGGTAGTCGTCCCAATATCACTAGTTTCGATGATTTTTACTTTAATTTTGACCACACCTCTTGAAACTCCTTCCTCAAACTCCCTCCTCAATTCATCGGGGCCAATTCTACCAATGCCGTTGGTATCTATGTGCATATACTACATTGTATAGTAATTGTTCGAGTTGGAATGTCGCGTTATCATTTCTCAAAATATTTTGTAGATTAGATATCATTCACTCAATCCAGATCATTCATGTTTTTAGTACAACTAATTACCTCCCAAAACTGTGAGGTGTTCTAACCTCCACAAGAAAAAGCATATTCAGCCGCATTCTCTGCCACACTGGTCATTTATTCTTCTCATCTATTTAGAGAGTTAGTCAAAGCATACCAAAAAGCGATGGTGGAGGAAGTGTGGATTGCCCCAGAAATAATAAACATCTATGCCATGCCAGATACATAGATGGGAATTAAAGGAATTAAGTAATCTGAGGATCAGAATCAATGATAATATAAACAGGAAAATTTCTAAGCAACCCTCGGTCAGCAGGAAGCTTCAGCAAGAAAACGATGGTCCATCGTTTTGTGGTGTGTTTACAAATCATCTTGAATCCGCATTTGGAATTTCTATTACAATGCTTGTGAAGAATTTATATGTTAGCTTTATCTATTGATATTTTGCAATATTTTGTATATTCCACTAATCTCTCTGTCTTCCGTTATTTCTTCTAATTCATAAATAAAATGCTGTGTATAACTGGAAAATAACAATGTCTTGGAGAGCCTTGATACCACAAACACGTGGAATACAACTTGAGATGTCATACAGTAACTTATAGAGACTCGGAAATTTAGACTACTTGGAACAAATGAAAATAGAATAGATTTAAATTATATGGTTTATTGTATAGTACATTGTGTCATATGGGGTACGACATCCATCCCCTAACATCCATGGAAAATATCTTCAAGTCAGTTGAATACCTGCCCATCTGGGCTTCCTGTTGTAATAATATCACCTCCTCAATTAATACACCCAAAAACGTTCTTCACCATCCTCGACGCCCATACCGCCTGCACCTCTCAAACTGCTTGCTCCTCACAGAATTCAACTTCGAAAACTAGCATCCATTGCTCCTTCAACAATCAGGTGCATGTCACCTGGCTAAAAACCTAAGTTAATGGTCAATTGCCAGGTCTGGCTAGACATCATCAATATTCATACTCCACTAAATAGTCCTTCAAATCCAACAAAATCTTGGAGGCAAGAACTACACCAGGCTCTACACCATTACGAACCAGCTTCTCCACCTACCATGCTTTGCCTCGCTCATTTACTCCACCAACACCAACTGCAAGGAGACCTTGGACTTCCTCGAATCCAAAATTGAGGGGATAGCTTAACTGCCTCTGCAATTCCATATATTGCCTCTCCACAATCTTGCCCTCATATGCTGGCCCTTATGCATTCCTTCCTCCATACCAGAGTACACGTCCCCTTTGCCTCATTTGCTCACTTAGCTCCCTTAACACGTGCAAGACGGAACTCAATGGTAAATCCTCCATTTCGAACAAGCCTTCAGCCACCCTCCTACTGTCCCTGCTTTCCGCCCTCCCCGATTCTGTACCTCACCTAGGGTCTAACTCCCTACCTGTCAAGTTCTCCCAATTTTACCGATGCTATACCATTGAAATTTTCAATTGTAAAGCACTCCAGTAACATCACTTTATCATTTATCTAATATAATATCATGATAGTATTGAATGAGTAACATATGGCAATGCTGATGACAGAAAAGTCAGTCACACTCAGCTCATTAGCAGGCCTTGGACTATTACTCAGATAGGAAGTTTTTTTCATTTGGTTCTTTTTGGACTTGCAAACAAAACCCTGTTATAGAGTAATTATATGGGGCAGACTGGTGAAGATTTGCAACATCGTACTCTGAAAGCAAGTTGGTATTGGCTTATTAACTCAGTTGCAAAGATGAATATATCACGGCAGTTCCCTCAGAAACGCTCCAATAGATTCCCCCATCTTAATGAATGCATCTTGTCAGGCAAACGATGCTTGTTTCCAGAAAGAGTGGTTTCCCTTCCAGCCTCTGCACCAGCTCTTGCCATATTCGTCGGCATCAACGACATTGCATCCTGGAAGAAAAACAACTTTCTACGGCTTAGTGCCAGCCAAACCGAGGCCTAACTGATTGGCACGTGTTAGTGCCTCTGCCCAACATGCATCAACAGCATCAGCATCCATGGATGAACACTCCACCTAAACAAACATTTCAGGAACCTGCGTGTCTTGTTTGAATGTAAGATATCCATGGCATGTGTAACACCATCTTCCACCACCTTCGGAATATCGGCCTTCTCCATCACTGCCTCGCCTCTCAGGTTGCTGAAATACATACGCATATATTTGTCACCTCCCTCTTTGTTGGCCATCCCAATGTTATCCCCCACAAGCTGCAATTCACCCAAAAATCAGCCACTCTTGTCCTATCCCGCACAATTCTCCACTACTGGATCACCCCAACACTCACCCGGATCCACTGGCTCCCCATCAAATTCAAGATCCTTCTCTTCACTCCCAAGTCCCTCCATGGCCTTGCCGCCTCCTGCCTCTCTGACCTACTCACTCTTTAACAATCTGTATACTCCCTCCATTTAGCAAGCCTGCTCCATGTCTCCTGCCCAACACACCCTATCATTGGTAGACATGTTTTCAGTCTTTCTGCCCCTTTGGAACTCCATTCCAACAATCTATTCACTCTCCTCCATCCCTTGCCTCTTTCAAGGCCTGTCTGAGGAAACTCCTTTTCTTCCATTCCTTCAGTTAGCATTCTACCTCTCTACCCAACCTCATCCCAATCCTGCCCCCAACCACCCACACACGCTCATGTCCCTGAGCCCTGAATGTTCAACGCATTGGGATGTCCTCCCTATTTGAACGATACTCCACAAAAAAAATGTAATTTTGTGGTTGTTGTGTTTGCTGTTGTTGCTTATAGGGCAGCCAGTGGAATCGGGTGAGAATAAAGTGTTAATCGGTTCATGGAGTCCTGTGCAGGAGAAGACTTTGGCTGCAATGTACTGCATGATCTGCCATCTATATGTGGAACAATAGCGGAGGCCTGTCAGCGATCGAGGCTGCAAATTATCTTTCCTCATATTTTGTTATTGGTTTTATTGTATGAAAATCATTCCAGCCTGTCTTTTAAGACACTAGCTGAGCCAAGGAATGTTGCAGAGGTGGTGAAATGTAGAGTGAGTCTTGGCATGAATGCAGGATGTGAAGGACATCTGAGGTCAACCAACTTGCTGAACTTCTGTATTGACTCTACTCTGTAGTAAGAGCCATGGAGGAGGGAAATATGGTCACCGCCCAAGTTATGGAGGCACTTGTGGGAGCCAAACCAGAGGACCTACATCATGGTGACATTCACCAAAACACTTCACAGACTTCACTGTAAAGTCACTTTACCATATATTTGTTAGGGGAATATGTGGCTGCTAATCGTGCACAGCAGCGTTCTATCAACAGTTCTGAATTAGGAGACCAGTCCTAAGTTAAAGCGTTGTTATACACAGACAACTCTATCTGTTTTCTCTTTTCAATTGATTGAAATTGATTAATTTTTTAAAAATGGGATTCACGAATGCACAGTCATGACCAAAATGTTTTAATACACTTTTTTTTTTTGTGTGATTATCCTTACTATTCACAAAAGATGCATTTGGTGCAGAAGGGCGTGAGCTGCTTTGTCACAGTTGGTTGATCGGCTAATTTATCACTTGCGCAATGACAGTCCCTTCAGAGCTGACTCCCAGATATAAAAAGGAAAGTTCTGAACAGATGGGAGTAGGTTCAAATTCTTCAGCTGCGGAACAGTGTCAGCAGAAAACAGAAAAGCTTTGCCAATGATGGGAATAATAGAAATAGAAAAGGTGTTTTACCCTACGTTGGGAATCATTGGCTTTCCTGGTATGTTGTTGAAAGTGGTTCAGTTGTGTACAGCTGTGTGTGCCATTCCTCCACTCAAACAAGTGTGCACCCAAAAATGGTGCTTCTTTTTCCTAGAAAGTAAACTTCTCTGTTCACCAATGTGAGGACGACAAGTTTCAAGTTAAGGAACGAAAGTGAATGACAGCATAAAGGAACATCACCAAATAGAATTTTACCATGAAACGCAATATCCAATTTTGGTCTCCTTCTCTCAGGAACCATATCTGTATATTCCGCAAGGTACTGTGAATGGCAAATAGACAAAAGCTGCGATTTGGCAGCGGAGTTTATAGATTCATAGATTCATAGATTCATAGACGTTTACGGCACAAAAGGAGGCCATTCGGCCCATCTAGTCTGTGCCGGCTCCTTGAAAAGAGTGATTCAATCCCACTGCCCTGCCCGCTCCCCATAGCCTAATAGACCTGTTCTCCCTAAATAAAGATCTAATTCCCTTTTAAAAGTTGCATTAGATTCTCTGATAGATTCAACAATAATTCATAATTGATAAGATCACACACTCTGCCACTGTCCTGGATCGTAAGCTAAGGCGAATGGAGGTAATCTGACGTTCCACATTGAATTACTTTTGAAAAAGAACCAGGAGTATTTAGAATGAGCGATGCAGGAGCGGGTTGTGAAGTCCTGTCGCTCTCTGGTTAGAACACTCCTCACAAGTGAAGGACCTGGGATCGATTCCCAGTCAAGGCAGACCATTGAGAAATTTTACTCACTTCTCAATCTTCTCTTTGTAGGTAAGAACCCAGTTGTAGGTCGATTGGTGGATCGCTTCTCTGGGTATAATCTTTCCTTCACAACTAACAGCACACTAAGCATTTGTTGACTAAATCCACAAATTTTGATGTGTCAACTCTATGTCAATTGGCTTCTGACTTTGCTCCCAAAATGTTCACAGTCAATTCACTTTACAATATGTTACATGAAGCACTTTGATATATTTTGATGAATGCAAGGATTACTGCTATTGTTATTTGTATCTCAAACTCCTCATTACCAGTTGAACCAGTTGAATGAAATTAGGCAGGCAGGCAAGCAGGTAGGCAGGCAGGTAGGCAGGTATAAACTGGTCAGAAGTGGTGAGTGAAGAAGAATAGACTGGTGAATGTTATGGAAAGCAGCCCAGAGATTGAGAAGAATTTTGAGACAGAGACAGGCCATGGTCATAGTTGCACAGATTGTCATTTTATTTAGCTTGACCAGGGCTGACTCTATTTTAGGAACAATACAAAACCCCAAATTGAAGTGGTTGCAGGGTAAAGCTAGGAGAGGAAAGGTAAAGTTGGCAAACAACATCCCAATCCATTAATTTGGAAAGAATAGGAAGCATTGAAATGGGACTGTATTCGGACAGCATCTGAGATTTGAGGGAGTAGAGTTACAGGGTTACATGTATCAGTATGTATTGGTGTGGGAGTTGACAGGGACTAGTGTGTCAAGGATGACCGAATGCCAGAGATTTGTGGTTAAAGTCATCCAAGATTATGACGAGTTCAGATCAGCATGCAGAAGGAAACGGGATGGTGGAGATTTCGGAGAGGAAAGTGTAGGACATTGAGGATGGGAGTCGATGATGGACAACCAGCAGCATTTGCCAAAATCAGTTCAGTGGAGGATTCCAAGGAGGGAACATAGGGCTGCTGTGAGAACAGTTGGGTGAGAAAATGTGGAAATTGGTAGGAGACATTGATTGAGTTGGAGCAACACAGTGCAGGGAGTTGGAGAGGGAAAGTATTTTTAGGGGTTGCATCAGGTGCTGCAGCCACAGGCTCAATCTGAGACTCGGAGAAGAGCAATCACTGAGACATTGTCAGCCCACATGCATTCAAATAGGGGAGGCTCGATAACACAATCCAAAGTGCAGGCAGAGGGAATTGTGGTCATTGCATTTCTGAAGCAAAGCCGGAGAGGAAGGGGGTGATGGACAGAGAGTAAAGATGGTTACAAAGCTCACTTGGAAGCGAAATTCGCTGGCTTGATTTGCGTGCAGGTCAATGGCTTAGCGATATTACCTTACATGCACAATCAGGCATGAGATAGTGAAATCTATGATTGTTTTTGTGACTTTCCAACAGCAATCGTGGTGACCATTGTGGTCCTGTCTCAGGGAAAGTGTGGACTCTCCAAATGTGTCACCCGCTATCTGGTCGCAATGGCTGTTGCTGATCTGCTGGTCATATTCATTGGTGTGATTCTGAGGAAGACATTTCAGCTCCACCTGTCGTACTCGCCCTTTTTCCGGACCCCCGTGTGCCGAGTGCACCTTCCACTGCGCCTGGTCATCATGGAAACCTCTGTCTGGCTGACCATGGCCTTCACCTTTGACCGCTTCATTGCCATCTGCTGCCCAAAGCTCAAACCCCAATACTGCACTGAGAGGATAGCGGGACTGGTGATCTGGACAATCTGTGCATTTTTAAGCGCAAAAAATATCCCCTTTTATTTTATGTTCCAACCGCTGATGATGATCAATGGACACCCCTGGTTCTGCAGCATCAAGCCCAGCTATAGATCTGCTATTGGCTGGAAGGCGTTTTACGTTATTCATATGATTGTAAATCCGATTCTTCCCTTCATCGTCATCCTCCTCTTCAACTCTCTGACCATCAGGCATGTTCTAGTGGCCAGCGTTGTGCGTCAGCATCTGCGTGGATCAGTGAAGGGGACGGACAAGGAGATGGAGAGTCGAAAGAAATCCATTATCCTGCTCTTTACCATCTCGGGGACATTTGTGTTGCTGTGGCTCACCTACTTCGTCACCTTCTGTTATGCAAGGAGCACAGAGGCCAAACTGATGCAGTTTGACTACAGCAGCCCTTTCACCATCGCTGAGCACGTGGGTTACATGCTGCAGTACCTCAGCTCCTGCTCCAACACCGTCATCTATGGTGTGACTCAGACCCAATTCAGGCAGCGACTGAAATCCATCTTCATTTATCCCATCACTCGCTTACAGGGACATTAACACAACCATGTTTAGCTGGGCTGCTCTCGTTGGTCTACACAACATTACACACACACACAGGTCTGCGCTATCTTAGATGGTTATTAAATGGCCCGGTATCTCTTTGAAACAATAACTTTTACACTGAATAAAAAGCTGTTTGAAAATGTCTGGTATTGTTTGACAACCAGTTTGTGAAGTTAGATATCTTTCGCTCAATGCAGATCTTTGATGTTCAATAAAGCTTAAGACATCTGAGCAATCTGAGGTTTTATGTACTGTACAATTAAGAAAAAGGATCCATAGGATGCTGAAATTAAACTTTTTAATTACAGCACGTTCCAAAGCCTGGGAACAACGTTTTGTAATTTAACAGATCCAGTGGGAGATGGGAGGCAGTGGAGGCAGGAGAGGTTGGAGCTAATTGGGTCACAGAGCTTCAAGTGGCAAAACACACAAATTGCAGAATACTGTATAATCTGCGTCTTGCAGAGATGAGAGTTACAATGACCAATAAGAACGGAGTTGGCACAGGGAAGCCTAATTAGAGCAGAGCATTGGTCAGGGTGATGTTCGTGTTGTTTTGTGACTAGATGGCAGCGGATAAGAAGGGGTTGACTGAGGAGATGGTTGTTCCATGTGTGTTGTAATATTGGTGAGAGAGGAATTTTAATCTATGAAGATAATATAATATAATAATCCTTGAGTTTGTTGTAGTACTTTTTACGTCTTCTTTGGGAAGAGGTCTTAAAGCGCTGCATAGAAATACTGTAAAGTGAATTGACTGTGTTTGTGTGCAAAACACAATAACCAATTGCGCACAGTAGTGTTAAACAAATGGTGGAATAACATGATCAATTTTAACATTGTATTTTTTTGGTGGGAGTATTATTAGGGATTAGGAGCAAGGAAACTTGCCTTAGGTTTCGCGTTGAGATGCCTGGATTCGAACACAGGTGTTACAATTGTAAGATGAGTGCTCTAACCACTGAGCCACAGGAGCTCCATGGTGACGAATGGATACGGCCCCATGTGTGAGGGCGCAATGGGCTTGAATCTAGGTGTTTTGAAGTGCAAAGGCAGTTAAGCTATTCGTTGTTTTGGGTGTCCAAGAAATCATTATTTCTTTCTGGTTGTTTTTATTAGCGAGTGGGCGAGGCATGAAAGAGTAGACAGGGAAGCTAGATGGTAACGTAAAAGATCCTGGTCTTGTCCTTAGTATTCCATATTGTGTTGGAGTTGAAGCAGGATTTAAGGGAGTGGGTGTCTTTGATGATGTACAGCCAGATCTACCATTAATTTACATTGGAGCCAGGTGGCACGTGCCTGTATTTTGAATGAGAGTAGGTAGCTGGTGTACTATGTTACCTTTAGTGAGGTCAAGCAGTTTGGAGAGTGTGTTGAAAAAAGTCACTGTGAGGAGTGAGCAGAGAGTTGTTGGGGAGAGCGATGGAGGAGTTTGTATCATTGTAGATGAATCCCAGATTCCGAGATAGTCAGATGACTCGAACGCAACTTGGAGATACTTTTTCAGGGAAGGTAGGTGATTGAGTTGGGTAGAATAATATGATACATGAGCAATAGCAACTAATGGTCATACATTAACCCCAAATTTTATCTATTATCTTTACATTTGATTTCATTTAATATTGTCTGTTTCTAGTTGTTGTGTAGAAGAGGCACTTGATCAAATGCGTTTTGGGAAAGCCATAGAAATGACATCAACTGCTCTACCTTCATCCACCGTCTCTGCTACATCATCCATAAAACTCTATCTTGTTTGCTAGACATAATTTGACATTAGCAAACCCATGGCTGTTGGATGTGCTGTTTTAACCCATAATTATCCAAGTGAAAATTTATCATGTTCCGGATGATAGTCTCTACAGATTTCCTTACCACTGACGTTAGACTAGCTGGCCTGTTTTGCCAGGTTTTTATCTTTCTTCCTCTCTACATCTTTTATCTCTCTCGGGGACTACCATTAAGTGAATAGTATTATGACTGTTCGTATGGTACTTTAGAAAGAATATTTAGGGCAGTCAATCAGTCAATAAAATGCAGTATGTCTACAACCACATTCTGTAACTCTTTGTCTCCCCAATATATTTATTCGATCATTTGTTACATACAATATAGTGAGTTCAGAAACTCACCGTGCACACCATATCAATTTAGAGTTCATTTTTGTTCATTGGTTTAATTTTCTAATTTGTATATGCTCAATGTCTGGCTAATTGTCTTGAAATTTATTTATTGCGTATTATTTGTCAAGATATTTTCTCAATCGAAATTTTCTTTGCAATTAGCTACAGATCAGTGGTTGGAATCCTCAGTTGTTGGGAGTTCAATGGTTGAAGTCCTGTAGCTCAGTGTTAAGAGCTTTAAACTAATAATCGAGAAGTTCAGCCAATTTCCAGCAGGACAACTCCTTGGAAAGTTTTCTTGCTCTAAATACCTGTTAGTAATTCCTGAAGAAAAAAACAACAACAATAAACTAGATACATGGATTCATGACAGTTTGTGAGAAACTGCTGGCTGCTATGATTCGCGCGCAAAATTTGTAGTTAACAATATGAACTGCGAAATAACTTGGGATGCCTAGAAGATGTGAAAAGTGTATTATCAAATTTAAGGATTACTATTGTATTCATTATTGTTTAAAGATGAAATGATTTTAAAAAAGAGAGAAAAACTATCAAATGCATTACATTATTGGTCATTTTATGGCTTCAACATTTCTGATAATTCTCTTAAGATGCTTCTTATTTCTTTATATCAATACTTTATACATGATATTTTTAAATTAGCAATGATTTGAACATGGTTATTGGTTGCATAATCTTGCACAAATTTGGAAATGATAATCCCTCCCAAAAAAAAGCACAATGAAATTGGTCAATTCAATCCATGACTGTTTGCTGGACACTGCTGAGCGCAATTGGCTGCCATGTTTAGGCAACAAATATAGTCACTTCACTTGCAATATATCCTGTGAGGCTTTCTGAGATGTCTAGAAGATCTGAAAAGTGCTATTTCAAATTTAAGGATCATTATTATCATTATCATTATCATTATTACCATTATCATTATCATTATTACCATTATCATTATTAATATTATTATAGTAGAAGGCTGGGAAAGGTAGTAAGCTCTGAAGCGAATATTGCTGGAAGCAAGAGGAGGTATGCAGTATAATAAACCAGAGGACATCAGCTGCAGCTCTATATCATCTGCAACTTACAGAAAGAAGATTTGGAAGTGTCAACAGAAAGGGACGTGCAGTCAATATTTGAGATGACATATACAAATAGAAGAGTTTGTGGATTGTGCGGTGCAGTTAGCATGGTGTTTGGGGCAGTGTGTGCCATATCATTAATATTGAGTTGAAGCACACTTGGGTTTGAACAAGATTCAACAACAACAACAACAACAACAATTTACATTTATAGACCGCCCTTCACGTCGGGAGGACGTCCCAAGGCGCTGATTCTCAGATTCCTGACTGACATGGTGAGAAGGAATGTGTATCTCTGGATTCTGACTCTGAGATGCCTGTGGTGTTGAAAGGCTGGAGCGTCCCAATAAGGAGGGTGTAAGCCTAGCTGACATTTAGCTGGAAAAAATTGTCTCTGTTATCCAAAAATGATGTATTCAGACATTATGTCGGCACATAATATATTCTGCAGTCGAGTGCAGAGTCAGAGAGAACATCTGAGTGGACTGAAGACAGAAACCTGAGGATCACTGTAAGAGACATAATGGTGCATGGAAGAGAAAGTGTTGAAGAAAGGCTGGAGAAGTTAGGACTTTTCCCATTAGAGCAGAGAAGGTTATGCGGGGACCTGATAGAGGTCTTCAAGATCATGAAAGGTTTAGACAGGCTAGATAGGGAAAAGCTATTTCCACTGGTAGGTGTGTCTGTGACCCGTGGTCACAGTCTTAAGATATCTACCAAAAGAAGCAGAGGGCAGGTTAGAATAAATTTTTTTACTCAGCGAGTTGTTCGAATTTGGAATGATCTGCCTGAAAGGGTAGTGAGGTCCGATTTTAAGAAATAACTAGATAGGTATCTGGGGAAGACGGGTTTGCAGGGTTATGGGGAGAAAGCTGGTGATTGGGGTTAATGAAAGTGACTTGCTCAGTCAAACAGCCGGCACAGACTCGATGGGCTGACTGGCCTCCTTCTGTGCCGTAACATTCTATGATTCTATGAAAGGCGGTGGAAGCAGATGGAGTGATCCATGGTATCGAAGACAGGAGTGTTGAATGTGGTTGTTGACAGAGGATTCATATTAATGAACATTATGTCACTTGTTCCTTCAAAAATGTATCTGCCATGTTGTGAGGAGCACATCAACCCATTTGGAGAAGCTCATAAAGGGAGTGATGAGAGGAATTAGTGAAACTGGGAAGCAATGACAAGTTCAAAGACCGTGTCAAGAAAACGGAGTTTGGAACTGGGCCAGTAGTGAGGTGGGCCAGCAATTGGAAAGTAAATGCCTTGCAGTGGGTTCAAAGCAGATTTTGCAGGATTATTCTCTTTGGATCAGAGATGGATAAGGTGAGGCTTATCAGTGTTGTTTAAAATTATAAGGGGATTTTGCGGATTAATACTGGTGAGTGAATGGGTAACCAAATGACTCAAATTTACTGTAGTTGTCAAAAGAATCAGGGGAGCTTTTCTTCATATAGTGAGCCAATCGTATTCGGAATGCATTGCCAAAATGGCTGCTGTGAGTCGATTTGATAATAGGTTTCAAAAGAGACATCGACAGATATTGGGGGAGGGAAAATACGCAGGCCTTTGGTGAGTTGGTGGGGTAGTGCGGTTAATTTGGACAGATTTAACAAAGAGCACGTCACCATGGACCCAATAGCCTCCTTCGATAGAGTATAATTCTGATTGTTTGCAACCATATGTTTGAACAACAAGAATTTTGAAGAAAACTTTGCTGTAAAGTTCACCCATTGTTCTTGGTTTTTTATCAGTTTTTTATATATCCAGCTTTTATGAAGTAAACTATTCCATGATTTTGCGTGATTATTTTTTCATCAAAACTTTGTTGAATTGAACCCATCCTGAATTCTGGGATTCTATCAGCTAAATCAATTTAGTTGCCATCCTCTGTATCCTCTCAATCGCTTTAATATCCGTTTTATAATGTGGTGACAGCAACAACAACATAAACTAACTTGTGACAGCACATTTCAAGTTGGGTGGACGTGCCAAAGTGATGGACCATCAGTGTTTTCCGACCCATGTTTGTGTGTCAAGATCAGGGAGGCGGGACTATGGCAGAGGTGAATGGTGATCACCAAAGGCATGCATGAAAAAAGAGATGTGTCTTGAAGGAGATAAGGGAGCAGTCGAGAAGACTATCCTGTGTGATGGACTTCTACAGGTTGAGGGCAGAGAAGCTAAAGGCCCAACTGCCAATGTTGTGATAGGCAAGGTGTTGGACATGAAGCAGGAAGCTACTGAGTGGATGAATGGACACATTGGCAGATTGTAATGGGGTCATGGAGGTAGGTGGGAGGAAGGGCATGGAGCACCTTGGTATGTCCGCACAAACTGATTGGCGCTCTATAATTATAATTATTTTGTTGCTTTTGGTGGAGGGCGTTGAAAGCGAGGACCAGGATCTTGAAATGCATCCATGCCATTGACACAGTGGACAATCCAATCCTCATCAACTGCCTATCCTCTCACCTCAGCCTGTAATTTTGTCAAAGAATGTTTCAGGTCCTACCTTTCACACCGTCTCCACTTTGTCTCTGTCAATGGTTTCTCTTCCAGCCCTTGCACAGTCTCTTGCCGTATTCCTCAGCATCGAGGATATAGAATCCTGGAAGAGAAAAAACTTTCCACAGATCAATGTGAGCTAAACCTCGGCCCTCCTGATTGGCACGTGATAGTGCCTCTGCACCACAGTTACCAGCAGCATCAGCATCCACGGATGCACACATCACCTAATCAAGCCTGTCAGCAACTTGGTCCACGTCCCCTTACCCATTCGCCCTACATTTGGCGGGTGAAACTTTAGTCATTGTATCCTCAACCTCTGGAAATCCATCCCACAGTCCCTCCACCTCGCCGCCTCCTGGCCTCCTCCAAACCCCGCTTCAGACTCTACACTTTGAAGGAGCCATTGGCAACTCCTAGCACCCCTTTCCCTCCTTCCCCCGTCCTCACCTTGGGTCAGAAGCAGTGACTGTCCAGAGCCTTGGGACTTTTTCTGAAGCAAAAGGCGCTGTACAAGTGTAATTTTGTTTTTGTTGTTGTTGTTGTCTTGTTTGAATGTGACACGTCCTTTCTCCTCCATAACGATGGCATGACCAGCACCATCTTCTACCAACTCCAGAATAACGGCCTTCTCCATCACTACCTCTCCTCTCAGTTTGCTGAAATGCATACACATACACGTGTCACCATTAGGCTCAACTACATCGACTCCCTTTTTGTCAGTCTTCCCAACTCTACCCTCTACAAGCTGCAGATCATCCAAACGTCTGCAGCTCATGTACTCTCCCACACCAGCCTCCATGTCCCCATCACCTCAACCCTTCCCTGGTTGAGGATCAACTTTAAGATCCTTGTCGTCACTTTCAAAGCCATCCATGGACTTGCCCCCTCCTATCTCTCTGACTACTCACCCCTGAACAATCTGTACACTTTCTCCGTTTACCAGGCTCCGGCCTGCTCCATGTCTCTTGCCCAACACATTCTATGTGTTGGGCAGCCAGGCTTTCAGTCTCTCTGCAACTTTGGAACTCCAACCCACAATCCCTTCTTGTTGCTGCCACCCTTGCCTCTTTCAAGGCTTGTCTCAAGGACCTCCTCTTAGTCCGTGCCTTCAGTTAGCATGCTATCTGTCATATCTCTGGGACTACAAGTGTCACACATGTTCACGCTCTGATGTTCTGGAAAACGACTGCACACATCATGTGGTTTATTTACATTTATATACACTGGTCACTAGATGGCGCTATCACATCTCCTCCCTCCTTAACGAAGAAGTTATGAAAAAGTTAAATTACTGACATTCAAAACACGATACTATATCCAATTTATGTGCATGCGTGCGTGCGTGCGTGCGCGCGCGCACATGTACGTACATGCGTACATGCGTACATGCGTACATGCGTACATACGTACATACATACATACATACATACATACATAAAAATTCAAAATTCAAACTTGATTACTGGTTTCCTACTTCTAACAGGATACCTTCCCTGTCCAAAAGTTTTAGGACTCATGGTAGCACTCAGACTCACCATCTATCAAGTCTGGTATTCTTCTTGACTTTCACTCCTAGTCTCCAGTTTCTCAGTCAGGTTCTGTTGACTATCACCTGGAACTAAACCCTCACCTTCATTCACAGTTGAATTCTGTTTATTTGTTGAGTCCTCTGTTACCATTACTTACTCATTTGTTGGTCTAAAACTATTTGGTTCATTAGATTTATCCATTTCTCTCCACTCTTCCAGTACATGTGTAAGTAAGATATGATCAACATGAACAAATCTGAGTTTGCCACTTTCACACATCCTGACCAAATAGGTGAGCGGTCCACATACTTTCACTACTCTTCCTGGTACCCACTTTACCCATTTGTGATAATGGTTCTTCACTTTAACTTTTTGGGTTAACTCCAGCCTTCTGTCTTTCACTTTACCTCTATCATGGTTCTCTCTCTGTCCCTCCTGTTTTCCTTCCGTTTGTACTAAGTTGGGTTTTAACAATGAAAATCTTGTTCTCGGGTGTCTTTTTAGGAACAACTCAGCCAGTGTTCTGCATGCAGTGGTGTGAGGTGTGTTACGATACGTTATCAGAAAGTTGGCTAGTTTGTGAGGCAATGATAATTGACTTTTCCTTGGGTTTGCATCTAGCATTTGCTTAACTAGTGCGCGTTTGACAATTTGCACTGTGTGCTCTGCAGTACCATTCGAAGCTGGATGGTATGCAGGTACTCTAGTGTGCTTCACACCATTCTTCTTCATGCATTGCACAAACTCTTCTGAACAGAACTGTGGTCCGTTGTCAGACACGATTTCCTCTGGAAATCCATATGAAGCAAACAACCCTCTCAAAATATCCAAAGTTTTACTTGAGGTTGTTTTGTTCATCGGAAACACCTCAACTCACTTGGAATGACTATCTATCACAATGAACATCTGCTGTCCATTTAGATCTGCAAAATCCATGTGTAACCTTTGCCACACTCTGGCTGGCCATTTCCATGACTGTAGTGGTACTGGTAGTGGACTCCTTCCAACTGACTAACATACACTACACTGTTTTACTGTGTTTTCAATGTCTTTATCTAAACCTGGCCACCATAGGTAGCTTCTAGCTAGACTCTTGGTCAGACACATCCCTAGGTGTTGATCGTGAAGATCACCTAACAACTGTACTCTGTACCTTTCAGGGATTACCACTCTAGCCCCCCACATGATATATCCTTGGTCGTTTATCAATTCATGTCTCCCACAAAGGTATGAACTAATTTGTTCTTCTGTCTCAGTCATATGACTCGGCTACCCACTGACAATATGGTCACGCACCTTGGATAAAACCCTGTCCCTATGAGTTGCCTTGCTGATGTCACTTGATGTGACTGGCAGCTCTTCAACTTGGGAAAAATAGAACACATCTTCCCTGTTGGGTTTCACTTATGATGCTAAGGGTAACCTAGACATTGCATCGGCATTACCATGGTCTGTTGACCTACGATATTGTATGTCATACTGGTATGCTGACAAGATCAACGCCCATCTTTGCATTCTGGCTTCTAGAGTGACTTTGGATTTAGGATGGCTGTCAAAGGTTTATGGTCTGTTTCAAAGATGAACTTGCGACCATACAAGTATTTATTGAATCTCCTATCTCCACAAATCAAGGCCAAAGCGTCTCTCCCTATTTGGGTGTAGTTTTTCTCACTACTACTCAGGGTTCTAGAAGTGAAAGCTATCGGTCTCTCTTCCACTGTTTCTAACACATGAGAGATAACCGCACCAACCCCGTGGGGAGGCGTCTTATGCTAGGCTTGATTGTCTTTGTGACATCATAGTGTACCAGCATTGTACCATCTACCAGCTGTTTTATACACAACTTGAAACCCTGGTCACATTCATGTGTCCATTTCCATGGCATGTCTTTCTTCAAAAGCTCATTCAAGGGGAGTATAAAGGTTCCCAAATTTGGAATGAATTTTCCATAGTAATTCAACAATCCCATGAAGGATCGTAGCTCAGATGTGTTTCTGGGAGTGGGCACGATCCTGATCACATCGACCTTACTCTAGGTTGGTTGCAACCCATCTTTGTCTACCTTATGCCCTTGGTACTCTACAGACTCTTTGAACATCTCACGTTTGTGAGCCTTGACACATACTTGGTGTTTCTCTAGCCTTTGTAACACCATGTGTAGCCTTTCATCATGAACCTGCCTATTTGGCGCAGAGATGAGTATGTCATCAAGGTAGCATATTACCTCATTGATTCCCTCTAGAATCTGAGTCATGACCCTTGGAAAATTCCTGGGCTTGACGTAACGCCAAACGGTAGCCTACTGTATTGATATGGGCCCATATGAGTGTTGATAGTCATGTACGCCTTTGACTTCTCATCTAACTCTAACTGTAAATAGGGCATTTGACAAGTCCATTTTAGAAAATGTTTTACCACCTACCAATGTGTTGAATAAATCTTCTACATTTGGTAACGTGTCAGGTGGACTACACTCAAGAACTTGATTCACCGTTACCTTGTAGTCCACACAGATTTTGACCCTACTGACAGGTTTTGGAACTACAAATGGAAGTAGCCCAATTACTTTTGTTGTACTTTACTGATAAAGTTCTCTTTTTCAAATATTTTCAGTTCTTTTTCTGCATTTTCTCTCATTCCATGTGGCACTGGGCGTGGCTTATAGTGCATTGGCCTTGCTTCACCTTACACTCCTACATTCACTTTGTATCCGCTGATTGGA
This sequence comes from Hydrolagus colliei, assembly GCA_035084275.1. NCBI lineage: Eukaryota > Metazoa > Chordata > Chondrichthyes > Chimaeriformes > Chimaeridae > Hydrolagus > Hydrolagus colliei. The sequence continues at coordinate 549,320 of CM068771.1, read as the reverse complement.
TTCACTGAACACCGTTGGGTGCTTCTTTATCACCTCTTCCTGTGTTGTGAACGAGATTTGCACGTGACAGATTTCTTGCCAATCTAATTTCAGCGAGTTCATCCAATTTCGACCAAGTAATGCTGGTTTTTCTCCCTTCACCACAACAATTGGCAAATCCACACATTGGTCCTTGTATGTAACTGGAACACACAGTCTACCCACAACTGGGATGATCTCCCCTCCATAGCTACGCAGCTCGACCCTTCCTGATTGTAGCTTATTTTTGCTCAGCTTCTCTCAATACAGTGTTTCAGACACCACACTGACTGCTGCTCCAGTATCAACTTCCATGATTACTTGGACTCCATCCAATGTTACTTGGATCTTGATGCCATGCAACTTGCTACTGGATACTGTTGCATTGTAGATCGTATTGATCTCCACCAGCTCCTCAGAGTCCTTGATCTCCTGGTGTCGCTCAACCGTATGAAGAAACTGACGTCCTTTCTTGACCGCATTTGCCCCCTTGGCCTTGAAACAAGCCTTCGCACTAACTCTCTGCCCAACCCCATCCCAACCCTGCCCCCAATCACCCACACCTCTGTGCTCGGGTCCCCGTGCCCTGACTATTCAATGCGTTACGATATCGGGTGAGGATAGGAAGTTGATAGGGTCATGGAGTTTGGTGGTCCAGCATGTCACTGAGCTTGTGTATTGGCTCTATATCATTACCCATGGAGGAGGGAGATATGTCACTGCCCAATGTATGGAGACGCTTATGGGAGCCAAACCAGAGGGCCTCCTTCATAATGACAATCACCAAAACACTTCACAGACTCCACTGTGAAGTCACTTTACTATATATTTGTTAGGGGAAAATGTGGCTGCCAATTGTTCACAGCAGCGTCTTATCAACAGTTCTGAATTAGGGGACCAGTCTGACGTTAAAGGGTTGTTATGCACAGACAACTCTTTCTGTTTTCGCTCTTCAGTTGATTGAAATTAAAGTTTTTTTTAAAAAAAATGCATTTCAAGAATGCAGTTATGATCATTATATTGTATCAAACAGTTCACAGACTAGTTTGACTTTGCACATAATGGATAGACCAGCATTCAAATTGCTCATTTCCTATTTGCATGTGTTGCCCAGCTAATTAAAACAATGGTCACAGCATTCATCCATCCTCTTTATAATATGGTGTTATCCAGAGAGAGATGGTTGGCTTCTCACAAAAAAATCTATTATTTTTATGTCATTTATTATTATTTCTAGTCTTCCCACATAACCACATTTGGTTCAGAATGGCGTGATTCTCTTTGTCTCAGTTGTTGGTTCGGATAATTTATTAGTTGCGTAATGACAGTCCCTGCAGTGCTGACTCCCAGGTATAAAAAGAGGAAGCTCTGAATGGTTCTCAGAGCAGGATCACATTCTTCAGCTGCAGAACAGTGTCAGCAGAATACAGTACAGCTTTGACAATGATGGAAATAATAGAAATAGAGAAGGTGTTTTACCCTACGCTGGGAATCATTGGCTTTCCTGGTATGTTGTTGACGGAGCTGTGTGCGCCACTGCTCCACACTACACCCGACAATGGTGCTTCTTGTTCTCAGAAAGTAAACTTCTCTGTTCCCCAGTGTTAAGAGGACATGTTTCATGTAAACGAAAGAAAGTGAATGGCAGCATAAAAGGAACATCACCAATTAGAGTTATACCGTAAAATGCAATATCCAATTCTGGTCTCCTTCTCTCAGGAACCATATCTCTATTTACCAATCGATATTGTGAATGGACAAATAGACAAAAAGCTGCACTTTGGCAGCCGAGTTCGGAGTAGATGTTCCGACAGAGGCAATAGTATTTCATAATTGATAAGACCAGACGTTCTTTAAATGCCCTGGGTGGTAGCTCCAGTGGCTCTGTGGTTAGAGCACTTGTCTTGCAAGCTGGGGAGACCAAGCTGGGGAGACCCGTGTTCGAATCCAGGCAGGTCAGGACGAAACCATTTGTAAGTTTCCTTCCTCCACACGCCTAATAATAATCCATGCAAAAAACCCCACAAAAATAAACTTGTTCATTTCAATCCATGACTGTTTGTGGGACACTGCTGCGCGCAAGTTGTTGCCGCAATTTGTCCACAAATATACAGTCACTTCACTTTACAGTATATTCTGTGAAGCGCTTTGGGACATCGATAAGATGTGCAAAAGCACTATATCAAAATACAAGGATTATTATCATTATTATTATTATGGTAAGATAGGGAGAATGGAGGTAATCTGACGTTCCACATTGAATTACTTTTCAAACAGAGAAAGGAGTATTTAGAATGAGTGGTGCAGAAACAGGTTGTTGAGTCATGTAGCTTTGCGGTTAGAGCACTCCTCGAAAGTGGAGGACCTGGGCTCGATTCCCAGTCAAGGCAAAATATTGAGAATTTTTCCTCACTCCTCACACCTCTCTTTGGAACTTCGGTTGGAAGAAACCCATTTGTTATTGGACTGGTGAATCGCTTTATGGTTAGAATCTTTCCTTGAAAAACAACAAAACACAAAGAATTTCTTCACTCAATCTATAAATTTGTATACGTCACTTCTATATCAATTGGCTGCTGAGTTTCCCATGAAAGTACACACTTAATTAACTTTACAATGTATTATGTGAAGCACTTTGATATATTTTGATGAATGCAAGGATTACTACTATTTTTATTTGTATCTCATAATACTCATTACCAGAATGAATGATCCAGAGGGAATTTGTTAATTGGAAAGGACTTCAAGTTGAATATGTTGGAGAACTAGTGGATGATCGATTTGTTTGACGGTATATACAATAATAATACAAATAGTTGCATTTGTCAAAGCAATTTTGCTGCCTTCTAGATGACTCGAAGTGCTTCACAATATATACTGTGAAGTGAATTCACTGCTTGTATGGTGGGCAAAACATGGCATTGAATTGCACACAGCAGTTTTCCATTAATACTTCCATTAGTGGTTTGAACTGACCAATCTATTCTGTTTCTTCCAGGGACATTATTACAGGGTTGTGGATGAAGTAAACTGCCCTAGAATTTGCGTTTCCGTGAATTAATCCCAGGTCTTCCATGTGTGATCCAAATTTCCTAGGCAGGTAGGCAGTCAGTCTCGCAGGCAGGCAGACACTGGTCAGAATTGGTGCGTGTAGAAAAATATAGTGGTCAATGTTATGGAAAGCAACTCGCAGGTTGAGAAGGATGTTGAGACAGAGACATGCCATGGTCGTAATTCGACAGATTGTTAATTTATTTACCTTGACCAGGGCTGAGTCTATGTTACAACAATACAAAACCCAAATTTGAAGGGGTTGTGGGCTGAAGTTGGGAGAGCAAAGGCAAAGTTGGGAAGCAACAACACAGTCCATGAATTAGCACAGACAAAGAAGGTTTGAAAAGGGACAGTATACAGAGAGCACCTGGGATTTGAGGGAGTGGAGTTGTCTCCTATACCAGGGTTACATATATCAGTAAGTAGTGATGTGGAGGTTGACAGCGACTAGTGTGTCATGCATGACTGAATGCAAGATAGTTATGGTTAAAGTCACCCAAGATTATGAGGAGTTCAGAGCAGCAGAAGTAGGACAGGAGGGTAGAGCTGTCAGAGAAGAAAGTGGAGGAAACTGAGGATGGGGTTTCCATGGTGGCTGCTGATGGAAAGCCAGCAGCCTTTGACAAAATATGTTGAGTGCAGGACTCCAGGGAAGGAACATAGGGCTGCTCTGAGTACAGGAGGGTTGAGAAGATGCAAAAGTTGGAGGAGACATTGACTTGAGTTCGATCAAGAAAGTGTATGGAATAGGAGAGGATAAATAATGTTAAGGGTTGGGTCAGTTCCAGCAGGCACACGCTCAAGCCGAGACTCGGAGATGAGCAATCAGTGGGGCATTGTCAGCCCACACGCATTCAGACTGGGTGAGGCTCGATGAGACAATCCAAAGCGTAAGCAGAGGGAATTGTGGTCATGGCATTTCTGAGCAAACCGAGAGGAATCTAGCGATGGACAGAGAGTAAAGATAGATACAAAGCTCACTTGGAAGCGAAATTGCCTGGTTTGATTTGCGTGCAGGGCAATGGCTTCGCTGTGTTTCCTTACACATCATGCTCTTTATACATTGCAATAAATTGCAGGTGCAAGGTTAGTCAATTTGTCACTTTCTTTCCAGAGATAACAATCCTTCTAAAAAATCTATTGATAAATGGATATATGGTATTTATTGGGACATTCATTTGTGGAATTACTGCTTCTACATCCACAATACGTACTGGCATTTCGCTTAACAGAATATTTGGCACAGGTACAATGGGCTGAATGGCCATCTGTGCTGTGAATGTCTATGTAACTTTCTCTGACTACTCTGTGAAATGCATCTGTTTTAAATACATGATCGAACTTATATGCACTCAGCAAAATCATGGAATCTTATAAGGGTTTGCTGCCAGGCACAATCATGAATAAGTTAGTGAAATCTATGATTGTGTTTGTAACATTGCTGCAGCGATCGCGGTGACCATTGTGGTCCTGGCCCAGGGAAAGTGTGGACTCTCCAAATGTGTCACCCGCTACCTGGTCGCTATGGCTGTTGCTGACCTGCTGGTCATATTCATTGGTGTGATCCTGAGGAAGACATTTCAGCTCCACCTGCCGTACTTTGTTTTGTTCCAGACCCCCGTGTGCCATGTACACCTTGTGCTGCGCTTCTTCGTAATTGATACTTCTGTCTGGCTGACCATGGCCTTCACCTTTGACCGCTTCATTGCCATCTGCCGCCCAAAGCTCAAACCCAAATACTGCACCGAGACGACAGCGGGCCTGGTGATCTGGACAATCTGTGCATTTTTAAGCGCAAAAAATATCCCCATTTATTTTATCTACCAACCGCTGATGATGATCAATGGGCAGCCCTGGTTTTGCAGCGTCAAGCCCAACTGTTATATTGATATTGGCTGGAGGATATTTAACTTGATGAATATGATTGTAAATCCGATTCTTCCCTTCATCGTCATTCTCCTCTTCAACTCTCTGACCATCAGACAGGTTCTCGTGGCCAGCGCTGTGCGTCAGCGTCTGCGGGGATCAGTGACGTTGAAGGACGAGGAGATGGAGAGTCGGAAGAAATCTCTAATCCTGCTCATTACCATCTCGGGGACCTTTGTGTTGCTGTGGTTGACCTACATGGTTACCTTCATGTGTGCACTGATGACAGAGGCCAAACTCCTACAGTCTGACTACAGCAGCCCTTTCACCATCGCTGAGCACGTGGGTTACATGCTGCAGTTCCTCAGCTCCTGCTCCAACACTGTCATCTATGGTGTGACCCAGACCCAATTCAGGCAGAGCCTGAAATCCATCTTCATTTACCCCATCACTCGCTTTCTGAGCCACCAACATAACCATGTGTAGCTTTGTTGCTCTCTTTGGTCTTCACAACAGTACACTCGTGCACAGATCTGCGCTATCTTAGAAATGATCCGGCATCTCTGAAATAATCAGATGGAATAAAGAGTTGTTTGAAAATGCCTGGTATTGTTTGAAAATAGATTTTGTGCAGTTCGATATCTTTCATTCAAATCGGAACTTTGATTTTCAATAAACCTAAAGACGTCAGAGCAACCTGAAGTTTTATGTACTCTACATATAAGAAGAAGAATCCATCAGTTACCAGTTTTTACCCGTCATCAAGCAAATTGTAATTTGCAGCTGGAAGGAGCTATAGGGCATTTTATCCCATAAACTAAACAACTCGAAATAAACAATAGGTGACAATGGGGAGACCAAGCTGGGGAGACTTGTGTTCGAATCCAGGCAGGTCAGGGCGAAACCTTGGGCAAGTTTCCTTACTCCACACGCCTAATAATAATCCCTCCAAAAAAAAACACAATAATAATATTGGTCATTTCAACCCACGACTGTTTGTGGGATACTGCTGTGTGCAACTGGCTGCCGTGATTCGTCCACAAATATACAGTCAATTCACTTTACAGTATATTCTGTGAAGCGCTTTGGGATGTCGATAAGATGTGAAAAGCACTATATCAAATGCAAGGTTTATTATTATTATGATTATATATCTGTGTAAATTTATCAATGAGATTGATTTGGAAAGAGAGTCAACTGCATTAATTGAGGGGGAAAGAATAGAATTGGAAAGAAGAAATCATTGATTTGGATTTGCTCTAATAGAATTGGACATGCAATAGTATCTGGATAATTTGGGCTGATGAAACTGAGAAACGTACAACAATAATTGGATATGTTTTATGGATCCCAAAAAGGCCATGTTAAAATGGACATTGAATTGGATCAAATTATTAAATCATAATGAACTGTAGGTATATACGTACGATTACTGTAATGTAATCTGTTAATTACTAATAACTACTGCTCACATGAACGAATAATTTTTTCTATATTTGCAAAAGATTTCTGTCTGTCCTACATTTATCGCAGGACCACAACAATAAAAACAACAAAACAATTTCACTTATGTAGCGCCTTTCACGTCAGGAATGGCCATGAAAGTGACGATGAGGATCTTGAATTCGATCTTCTGGGGGATGGGAGCCAGTGGAGATGGGCGAGAGTGGGAGTGATGTGATCACGAAGCCTGGTAAGGGAGAGTGTACGAGCTGCAGAATTCTGAATGATCTGCAGCCCGTGAAGCGAGGAGCTGGGAAGGCCGATGAGGAGAGAGTTCCATAGTCAAGCCTGGAAGTAAAAATGGCGTGGATGCCAGTTTCGACGGCACAGAGGGTGAGGTAGTGGTGGAGTCTGGCAATATTGTGAATGTGGTGGAAGGCTGTGCCGGGCATGGAGCGGTTGTCGGGAAGGGAAGATAGTTTCGGGTCGAGCAAGACACCCAGATTCTTGATTGGCTTCAAGAGGAGGAGAGGGCAGCCTTGAACACTGATGTTGTCAGTGTCTGAGGTGCGGAGTGCTGACGTGAGCCAATCAGGAGGGCTTCCATCGTGTTGACATTGAGCTGTGTTGAATCCGATATTTGTGTAATAATATTTATCTATTAGAAAAACAACACTTCAAACAGATAATTCGAATGCACTTTATTAATACGATACTAGTAAAGGAGAGGAGAATATGCATCTCTCAATGGGAGTCGCTCTTGTCCTCTGAGTTTGGAAACGCTCCAATGTCTCCTTTTATACAACTAAAACAATACATCATGGATTAGTATAGTTACAGAGAGAGAGAAAATGAAAGCTATCTTGACACATTTACTTATCAAAGTCACATAGAGATAGCTATTGAAACTGTCGTCAGTGGTACCGCCCGGCTCAAGGACGCCTGTCTGTTCCCGTGAGAAATGAGTGTTGACTAGACCTACATGAAATACATAAGATAATAAGAGTCAGTCTGTACGCCTGTCTCTTTATCTGTTCTGGGTTGATAGTGATTCATCCATTCCCACAGGACTGCATATGCAGTTGGTGTGAATCTTTGTCCTGACTTCAGTTGACCAATGTTAATGGCATCCCTCCCAGTGTACTCTGACCTCAGAGAAGCTGGTTTAGTTTTCTGACCAAATGATACATATGATCAGCATTCTCGTAGCTCACCTATGTGTCTGTTTTTAACTATAATGTAGTTAGTAATTATTACATGTTAATGCTAATTATAATATAGTTTGATTCCGCATAGGTATATGTTTAATTATATTTCCACAGCTGTAGGAAATTTGCCCTCGTCCAGGACTCAAATGTCAGACAGACTTGCAGTCACAACGTCAGTTGTCCTGGAGCCGAGGGTGGATGTGGAGAGGTAGAGTTGGGTGTCATCAGCATATATGTGGAAATTTACCCCATGTCTGCGGATGATGTCGCCCAGGGGGAGAGACACACACACAGTCATTGCCATGTTTTGCCAACATACATACAATCAATTGATTGACCATACTATGTGTAGTGCTTTGAGATGTCAATAAGTTATGAAAAGCGCTATATCAAATGCAAGGATTATTATTGTGATTATTATTATCCTATGTGTAATGACAAGTCAGTGGAGTCAGACGTGGGTGCAGGTGATAGGGTGGCATTGTTTGGTGCTGGAGAAGATACACTGCAGAGCTCTGGATTATATGCCACTGATAGAGGGAGGTGTTGGGGAGTGCAACAAGCAGGGAGTTTGCATAATCAATTGCGGATGTTACGAATATGTGTTTGGAATTCTTTGCAGCCTGAAGTGCCAATGGGAAATCCAAGCAAAGGTGTGGAAAGGTGGAATGGGATCGATACGTGTTAGGAAGTGTTGAGGTGTGAACCGGTTGTTGAGGTGCTGGATTGGATCAGTGAGTTGTAGAGTGCTTCCAAATATAGATAGGATATAGGGTCTGGAGTAATTGTCCAGAGTATGTAGATACTGATGAAAGTCAAGCAGCAGGGCCTCACTCTTGTTGATAGTGAACGGCACAAGGTTAGTTCTCACAATCAAGGAAATCATCAACACTTCACCCTCACGGAAACCTGGGTCATCCCAATCGACACCTTCCCCCTGATCGAGGACACAACACATGGCTACATCTTTCATCATACCACCACCATTCTACAGGTGTGGCTCTCCTCTCGAGTTTTCCCCTCGGCCTTTACCCTGATGCCTCCAGATCCTTCCACTCCTTTGAGAACCTTACTCACTACCACCCTCCTGTCTATCCCACAAATCCTCCTTTCCAACATAATCAAACTCTCCTTAAACACCTCAATTTTTCCCAGCTCTCAATAAATAGTTTTCATCATCCTCATCCTGAAAAAAAACTTCCTGGGTTTGGTAGATGAACCATTAGGTTTATTTCATGTTTATTAGGTAAATCTGTATGTATCATACATAGTATAGCATTGGAAATTTAGGTATAAACATGAGAAGCTTGCAGAATAGCAACAACCAGTCCTGTTTGTACAACAGAACTGAATGTAGCCAGGTTGGCACCAAATGTACTTGAAATGATAGTTGTGAAGGATGAAGAATAGAAAATATTGTATGGTACTTTTGACTTACCATACTTAAGTCAAAAGTCAATGCTTTTGACTTATACTGAGTATATCGTCTGGAACCAATCTCTAATGGACAAGGCGATTGGAAATTGTATAATAGGCGTCTATGTTTGTAACGCGAACAGAATTGTATCTGTCTAAAGCTGGTGGAAATTTTTGTTTTGGCATTTTGTGTGTGAGAGTATACAGACGGCTGTTGCGCATTTGTTACAGTGGGGATGGAATGTGTTGTCATAAAATATAAGTTTCAAATAAAAAATATATATCTGATATATTTTTAAAAATCACCAGCTTTGAAATAAGCAACTGCTCAGTCAACCCCTTCTTATCCCCTCTTTAGCTGCCAGCTTCACCTCCTTCCCCATCTACTCACAAACCATCAACAACAAACCTACCACTGGCAACCTTCTGACCTAATTAGGCTTTCCTGTGCCAACTCCAATCTTATTGGTCATTGTAACTCTAGTCTCTACAAGACGCAGATTATGCTGCATTCTGCATCTAATATGTTTTGCTGCATGAAGCTCAGTGACCCGAACAGCCCCACATTCGCCCAGCTCCACTGCCTCCCATTCCCTATTGGATGGTAATCTGCTGAAATTAAACAGTTTAATTACAGCATCTTACAGAGGCTTCTTCTTGTGTGTACAGCACATAAAACCTGAGGAGCTCCGATGTATTTAGTTTTATTGAACATCACATGTCTGCATTGAGTGACAGATATCTAGCTGCAAAAAATCTCTTGTCAAACGATACCAGACATTTTCAAACAGCTTTACATTCAATGTAAAATCTTTTATTATTTCAAAAAGATGGATTTTGGGCACTGCCTGATTTGGGTCTGCGTCACAACATAGATGACAGTGTTGGAGCAGGGTTAGGGTTAGGGCGCACCAGGGTCCGGCGATATATCGATTATATCCGATACAATTATCGTATCGATATGCCAACACAAACATTTTCAAAAAGAGAGGAACTTTCGATATTTCCGGGTTTTTCGTGCATAGTGCGCATTCGGAGTGCGCGCGCATGCGCATTTGGGTGTGGGCGCGGTCCCGGGTGCGCGCGCGCTCAGTGTGCGCGTGCGTTCCGTGTGCGCGCGCATTCGGGGCCTATCTCCTCAGGAGGTAATTATCTCTCTCTGTGTCTCTCACTCTCTCCATCTCTCTGTTTTTCTGTCTGTGTCTCTGTGTCTCTCTCACATCCCCACCATCTTTATCTATCTGTATATTATCACATCCACCCCGTCTCTCCCCCCCCACCGTCGTCTCTCTCCCCAACCACGCCGTCTCTCTCCCCACCGTCCCACCCCACCCGTCTCTCTCTCCCTCCCACCCTCCCCAGCCGTCTCTCTCCCCCCCCCCCAACCCTCCCAGGCTGTCTCTCTCCCCCCACCACCCCCCACCCCTCCCAGGCCGTCTCTCTCCCCCCCCCCCACCCCTCCCAGGCCGTCTCTCTTCCCCCCCACCCCACCCAGCCGACTTTCTCTCCCTCCCCCCCCCCCCACCGCCAGCCGTCTCTCTCTCCCTCCTACATCCCCCCCCCCCAGCTATCTCTCTCCCCACCCACCCACACACAGCCGTCTCTCTCCACCCCCACCGCCCCCCCAGGCCGTCTCTCTACCACTCCACCCCCCCCCCCCCACCCAGCCGTCTCTCTCTTCCTCCCCCCCCCCCCCCGCCGTCCCTCTCCCCCCCGACCCCCACAGCCGTCTCTTTCCCCCTACCCCCCCAGCCGTCTCTCTCTCTCCTCCCTCCCCCCCCAGCCGTCTCTCTCCCCCTCACCCCCCCCAGCCGTCTCTCTCCCCCTCACCCCCACACCCAAGCCGTCTCTCTGCCCCTACACCCGCCATAGCCTTCTCTTCACCCCCCCCCCCCCCCCCCCACCCCTTGCATACCTATAGATTCGAGGACTATGAATACAATATGGCAGCTTTGCACCTCCATCTGTGCATTGTGTATAGAGACGAGCATTCTGGGTCTTGTAGTTCAGTGTGCGCGCATTCCAATTTCTCGATATATCGATATTTTTGAAATGCCTATATCGGCGAATCGATCTGTCAATTATATCGGGTTTTAGCGATATATCGGCGGACCCTACTGAATAGCACTATGTTACAGGGTTGGAATGAGGAAGTGCAGAGAGGTAGGAGAACAACTGAAGCAGCAGTTGAGCAGCAGGTTCTTGAAACCCGCTTTGAAGGAGATAAGAGAGGGAGCAAGGTGAAAGGATTGTGGGATGGATTTCCAAAATGAAAGGACAAAGAGGCTGCAGCTTCACCTGCTCCACCCTCAGCGGCCGTGCCTTCAGCCACTATGCTCCAAGGCTCCGGAATTCCCTTCCTCACTACCTTCACTTACCCCTCTTTTCTCAGTTTCATGTCCAAGCTGAAGGCCTTTCTCTTCGACTGCGCCTTTGGTCACCTTTCTAGCCCTGCCCCTGGCACGGTCCCAGGATCCGCTATTGTGAAGCGCTCTGAGATGCCGTCCGGCGCGGAGGGCGCTATATAAATTGAAATTGTTGTTGTTGTTTTTTTGTTGTTGTTGAAGCAAGGCCATGGATGAAAGAGGTTTCAGTTGGGAAATGTAGAGCAGACCCGAAGCCTGCATTACAGAGGTAGTGTACAGGTTGATAAGGAGTCAGTCAGTCTGAGTGGTTGGAGTTAAAGTGGGCAAGACGGAGTTCCAGGCATCGATTGTAAGCGTTCATTTAGATTTGTGTCCGACGTTGAGTCCTGGACGAGGACAAATTTCTTACAGCTCTATATCAACAAGACAGATGCCCTCCTGATTGGCTCACATCAGTGCCTCCACTTAGGCGCTGACAACATCAGTGTTCAAGGCTGCTCTCTCCACCTGTCGAAGCCAATCAGGAATCTGGGCATCTTTTTCGACCTCGAACTATCCTTCCTCCCACACATCCGCTCCATGACCGGCACAGCCTTCCATCACCTCTGCCATATTGCCAGACTCTGCCACTTCCTCATCCAGTAAGCCGCCAAAACACTCATTAACGCCATTATCACTTCCAAGCTCGACTTTGGGAACTCTTTCCTCATTGGCCTTCCCAGCTCCTCCCTTCACAGTGCTTTGCGATGTCCTCCCGACGTGAAAGGCGCTATAAAAGTGCAATCTTGTTGTTGTTGTTCACAGGCTGCAGATCACTCAGAATTCTACAGCTCATGAATGCTCCCGTACCAGGCTTCGAGCCCACATCACTCCCACCCTTGCCCATCTCCACTGGCTTCTCATCCCCCAGAGGATCAAATTCAAGATCCTCGTCCTCACTTTCAAGGCCATTCACGGCCTTGCCCTTACCTATCTCTCTGACCTACTGTCTCCCTGTCAGCCTGACCGCAGCCTCCGCTCAGTAGACTCAGGCATGCTCCGCGTCCACCACCCAAACTGCCCAAACATCAGCGGCCGGGCTTTTAACCTCTCTGCTCCCACACTGTGGAACTCCATCCCGCAGCCCTCTGCCTCGCTTCCTCCCTTTCCTTCTTCAAGGCCGGTCTCAAGATCTTCCTCTTCAACCGTGCCTTTGGCTGCCCCACTAACTCTTCCCTCTCCCCCACTCTCCTTCCCCTACTCCCCCACCCCCCCACCCCATTCTCCCAACGTGAAAGCCGCTCTATAAGTGCAACTATGTTGTTGTTTTTGTGGTCCCGCGATAAATGAAGGACTGACAGAAATGTTTTGCGAAGTTGGAACAATTTAGTAATTCATGTGAGCAGTAGTGATTCGTAACTAACAGATTACATAACAGTATTCCTTATGTATCTACGTACAGTTCACAATGATTTATGTAATATAAGCAAATGCTACAGAAGAGATAGGAGAGAAATATCCTATTCAATGTCCATTTTGGGATCCATAAAACATATCCAATTATTGTTGTACGTTTCTCAGTTTGATCAGCCAAAATTATCTAGATACTATCGCATGTCCAATTCTATTATAGCAAATCCAATTCAATTATTTCTTCTTTCCAATTCTGTAATTTTATTTCCCTCAGTTAATTTAACATCTTTAGTTTTATTGAACATCAATGATCCGAGTTGACTGAAAGATATCTAACTGCACAAAATCTCTTGTGAAACAATATCAGGCATTTTCCAACAGCTATTTTTAATACAAAAATTATTATTTTAAAGATATACCGTACAATTTCTAAGATAGCGTAGATCTGTGCGCAAGTGTAATGTTGTCAAGACCAAAGAGAGCAAAAAAGCTACACATGGTTATATTAGTGGCCCAGTAAGCGAGTGATGGGATAAATGAAGATGGATTTCAGGCTCTGCCTGAATTGGGTCTGGGTCACACCATAGATGACGGTGTTGGAGCAGGAGCTGAGGAACTGCAGTATGTAACCCACATGCTCAGCGATGGTGAAAGGGCTGCTGTAGTCAGACTGATCGAGTTTGGCCTTTGTCAACACTGCAAACATGTAGGTGACCAAGTAGGTGAGCCACAGCAACACAAAGGTCCCCGAGATGGTAAAGAGCAAGATAAGAGATTTCTGACGACTCTCCATCTCCTCGTCCCTCCCCTTCACGGATCCCCGCAGACGCTGGCGCACAGCGCTGGCCACGAGAACCTGCCTGATGGTCAGAGAGTTGAAGAGGAGGATGACGATGAAGGGACGTATTGGATTTACAATCATATGAATAAAGGAAAACACCCTCCAGCCAATAGCGGTTCCACAGATGGGCTTGATGCTGCAGAACCAGGGCTGCCCATTGATCACCATCAGCGGTTGGTACATAAAATAAATGGGGATATTTTTGGCGCTTAAAAGTACATAGATTGTCCAGATCACCAGGCCCGCTGTCCTCTCAGTGCAGTATTTGGTTTTGAGCTTTGGGCAGCAGATGGCAATGAAGCGGTCAAAGGTGAAGGCCATGGTCAGCCAGACAGAGGCTTCAGTGACGATGAAGCGCAGCACAATGTGTACTCGGCACATGGGGGTCTGGAACAAAGCAAAGTATGGCAGGTGGAGCTGAAATGTCTTCCTCAGGATCACACCAATGAATATGACCAGCAGATCAGCAACAGCCATTGCGACCAGGTAGCGGGTGACACATTTGGAGAGTCCACACTTTCCCTGGGCCAGGACCACAATGGTCACCGCGATCGCTGCAGGAAAGTCACAAATGCAATCAAACATTTCACTATCTAAAGCTTGATTGTGCCTGGCAGCAAACAATAATAATATTCCATGCATTTACTTAGTGCATATCACTTTGATCCTAGATTTCAAACAGATGCATTTCACAGAGTAGTCAGAGAATGTTACATAGACATTTACAGCATAGAAGGCCATTCAGCACATTGTACCTGTGCCAGATATTCTGTAAAGTGAAATTTCAGTATATATTGTGGATGCAGAAACAGTAGTTGCAGAAATCAACGTCCCAATAACTACCATGTATCAATTCATATTGAGAAGGATAATTATCTGTGGAAAGAAAGTAACAAATTGACTAAACTTCACGCTGTAATTTATTGCGATGTTTAAAGAGTGTGTGGTGTAAGGAAACACAGCTGAGCCATTGCCCTGCACGCAAATCTGAGCTTGGTAACCATCTTTACTCTCTGTCCATCACTAGCTTCCTCTCCGACTTTGCTCCAGAAATGCCATGACCACAATTCCCTCTTCCTACACTTTGAAATGTCTCATCGAGCCTCCCCCAGTCTCAACGCGTGTGGGCTAACGATGCCTCTGTAATTGTTCTTCTCCAAGTCTCACATTGAGCATGTGGCTGCAGCACCTGACCCAACCCCTAACACTATTTGCCCTCTCCTACTCCATACAACAACAACAACAAATTGCACTTATAGAGCGCCTTTCACGTAGGGAGGACGTCCCAAGCCGCTGCACAGGAGGCGTGTGACCGGAGCTCGGAGGGGAGTGTTCGGGAGGCGGTAAGAAACGTAGGGGAGGTCGAAGAATTAGTGGGGGAGCAGAAGGCATGGTCGAAAAGGAGAGTCTTCAAACCGGCCTTGAAAGAGGAAAGGGAGTAAACAAGGCGGAGGGATTGGGGGATGGAGTTCCAATGGGTGGGAGCCGAAAAACTGAAGGCCCGGCCTCCGATGGTGGTGTAGTTCGGACGGGGGGCTTGGAGCAAGCCAAGTCCTGCTGAACGGAGGGTCCGGGTGGGCTTGTAGGGGGAGAGTAGGTCGGAAAGATAGGATGGGGCAAAGCCGTGTACAGTTTATTGCTCAACTCAGTTAATGTCTCCAACCAACTTCCGCATCTTCTCACCATCTTGTTTTCACAGCAATCGTATGTTCCCTCCTTGGAATCCTCCACTGAAGTGATCGTGGCAAGCGCTGCTGGCTCTCCCTCAGCAGCTACCAACATTCCCTCATCCCCAATTTCCTCCACTTTCCTCTCTGACAGCTCCACCCTCCCATCCGCCTTCTACATGCTGTTCTGAACTCGTCATAAACTTGTGTGACTTTAACCACAACTGTCTTCGAATCAGTCATTTTTGACATTCTTGCCCCTGTCAACTCACACACCACTACTTACTGACACATGAAACAATGGTACAGTAGCCAACTCCACTCCCTTATATATCGATCTTTCTGTCTGTCCTCACCTAGAAGGCCTTACACGGCCTTGCCCCATCCTACCTAACCGATCTACTCTCCCCCTACACGCCAACCCGGACCCTCCGTTCAACAGGACTTGGCCTGCTCCAAGCCCCCCGCCCGAACCGCCCCACCATCGGAGACCGGGCCTTCAGTTTCTCCGCTCCCACCTTATGGAATGCCATCACTCAATCCCTCCGTTTCGCCTCTTCCCTGTCCTCTTTCAAGGCCGGTTTGAAGACTTTCCTCTTCGATCGTGCCTTTTGTTCCACCCCGAACTCTTTTACCTCCCCTTCGTGTTTCACCCCTTCCCAAACACTCCACTCCCAGCTCGGGTTACACGCCTCTTGTTCAGCGCCTTGGGACGTCCTCCCGACGTGAAAGGCGCTCTATAAATGTAAATGGTTGTTGTTGTTGTTGTCTCTCTGTCGCCCTCTCTCTACTTAAGTAGTCCTGCAGCTCCAAGTTCAGAGAACTTGCTTTCCACATGGCACACATGGGTTCACTTCACGGCACGGCAAAATCTACAGCATTTTCCTTGCTCTACATACCTAAAATAATGTTCCTGAAAGGAATGAATTGGTCAATTCAATCCTCCTGAATTTGTGGAACACTGCCATGCATAATTGGATGCCGTGTTTTGTCCACCATATAAGCAGTCAATTCACTTTACAGTTTATATTTTGTGAAGTTCTTCGAGATGTCTAGAAAACAGTAAAATTGCTATGTCAAATGCAAAGATTATCATTGTTGAAAATCATTGAAATAAATGGATTATCCTCCAGATCTCCAACATATTACAACTTGAAGTGATTACTCGTTAATTAATTGATTAATTAATTAATTCCCACTGGATCATTCATCCCGGTAATGAGGAGTTTGAGATACAAATGAGAATAGTAGTGATCATTGCATTCATCATATATTAAAATTCTTCACATGATATATCTTAAAGTGAATTGCCTGTATACGTTTTTGGCAACTCGACAGCCAATTGCCATAGAATTGATGCATACAAATTTGTGGAATGATTGAACAAATTCTCTGTGTTTGGTTATTTTTCAAGGAATGATTATACCCCAAGAAGCGATCCACCAATCGACTGTCAACCGGATCCTTACCTAGTTGCAAAGAAAGGTGTGAGGAGAGTGGAAAATTTCTCAACCTTTTGCCTTGAATGGGCATCGAGCCCAGTTCCTCGAATTGCGAGGAATGCTCTAATCAAAAAGTTACACGACTTCACAGCATGTTCCTGCATTGCTCATTCTAAATACTCCTGCCTCTTTTTGACAAGTAATTCAATGTGGAATGTCAGATTACCTCCATTCTCCTGATC
The DNA here is from genome assembly GCA_035084275.1 of Hydrolagus colliei. Taxonomy (NCBI): domain Eukaryota; kingdom Metazoa; phylum Chordata; class Chondrichthyes; order Chimaeriformes; family Chimaeridae; genus Hydrolagus; species Hydrolagus colliei. Next base: position 532,365 of record CM068771.1, on the reverse strand, counting down.
TTACCATCCAGGCGAGTTGCAGAGTGTGTGGTCTTATCCATTATGAATTACAGTTGCATCTGTCAGAGTATTTACTCAGAATTCAGCTGCCAAATTACAGTTACTTGTCTACATGCCATTCACACTACCCTTTGGAATATAGATAAATGGGTCCTTAGAGAAGGAGACCAGAATTGGATATTGTGTTTTACAGTATAACTCTAATTGGTGATGTTCCTTTTATGCTGCCATTCACTTTCTTTACTTCATTTGAAACTTGTCCTCTTAACACTGGTGAACAGAGAAGTTTACTTTCTGGGAACAACAACAACAATTTACATTTATATAGCGCCTTTCACATCGGGAGGACGTCCCAAGGCGCTAAACAAGAGGCGTGTGACCCGAGCTGGGAGGGGAGTGTTTGGGAAGGGGCGAAACACGAAGGGGAGGCAACAAGAAGCATCATTGTCGGGTGTAGTGTGGATCAGTGGCGCACACAGCTCCGTCAACAACGTACCAGGAAAGCCAATGATTCCAGCGTAGGGTAAAACACCTTTTCTATTTCTATTATTTCCATCATTGTCAAAGCTGTATTGTATTCTGCTGACACTGTTCTGCGGCTGAAGAATGTGATCCTGCTCTCAGAACCATTCAGAGCTTCCTCTTTTTATACCTGGGAGTCAGCTCTGCAGGGACTGTCATTACGCAATTAATAAATTATCCGAACCAACAACTGCGACAAAGAGAATCACACCATTCTGAACAAAACGTGGTTTTGTGGGAAGACTAGAAATGATAATATATTAAATAAAAATAATAAATTGTGTGTGAGAAGCCAACCATCTCTCTCTGGATAACACCATGTTATAAAGAGGATGGATGACCATTGTTTTATTTAGCTGGGTAACACATGTAAATAGGAAATGAGCAACTAAATGCTGGTCTATCAATTAAGTGCACAGCGAACTGTGAAATGCTTGATAATGCTGTGAAATGTTTGATAAAATACAGTGGTCATGACTGTTCATTCTTGAATCCCATTCAAGGTCATTCAAAAGAAAATGTCAATTTCAATCAATTGAAGAGCGAAAACAAAAATAGTTGTCTGTGCATAACAATCCTTTAACGTATGACTTGTCTCCTAATTCAGAACTGTTGATAGGACGCTGCTCTGCACAATTGGCAGCCAGATTTTGCCTTAATAAATATAGTCAAGAGTCTATACAGTAACAACAACAACAAATTACATTTATAGAGCGCCTTTCACGTCGGGAGGACGTCCAAAGCGCTGCACAGGAGGCGTGTGACCCGAGCTGAGAGGGGAGTGGTTGGGAAGGGGTGAAACACGAAGGGGAGGTAAAAGAGTTCGGGGTGGAACAAAAGGCACGATCGAAGAGGAAAGTCTTCAAACCGGCCTTGAAAGAGGAAAGGGAAGAAACGAAACGGAGGGATTGAGGGATAGCATTCCATAAGGTGGGAGCGGAAAAACTGAAGGCCCGGCCTCCGATGGTGGGGCGGTTCGGGCGGGGGCCTTGGAGCAGGCCAAGTCCTGTTGAACGGAGGGTCCGGGTGGGCGTGTAGGGGGAGAATAGATCGGTTAAATAGGGCAGGGCAAGGCCGTGTAAGGCCTTGTAGGTGAGGACGAGGATCTTGAACTCGATCCTCTGGAGGATGGGGAGCCACTGGAGACGGGCGAGGGTGGGGGTTATGTGGTCGCGGAGGCGGGTGCGGGATAGTACACGGGCTGCAGAGTTTTGGATGACCTGCAGCCTGTGAATGGAGGAACTGGGGAGGCCGATAAGGAGAGAGTTTCCATATTCCAGCCGTGAGGTGATGTATGCATGCACGAGTGTTTCGGCAGCGCGGGGGGTGAGATAGTTGCGGAGCCTGGCAATGTTGCAGTAGAGTATGTGTAGTGTTTTGATGAATATCAATATGACGGAAACCATCTGGTATGGCTCCCACAAGCAGCTCCATATCTTGGGCAGTGACAATATCTCCCTCCTCCATGGATAATGATACAGATCCAATACAGAAGCTCAGTGACCTTCTTGACATCAGACGTCTTTCATATCCTGCATTCATTCCAAGGCCGACTCTACATTTCACCAAAACTACAACATTCCTTAGCTCAGCCACTATCTGAAAGGACGGGCAGGAATTATTCTCATACAGCAAAACCAATAACAAAAAAACAACCATTGATGATGGGATGGAGTTCCAGAGGTTGAGGGCAGAATGTCTAGAGTCTCGCCTGCCAAATGTGGGGCGGGTAGGTCCCGGGAACATGGAGCAGGCCAGGTTGCTGGCAGGCTTGTTTGGTGAAGTTTGCCTCAGTGGATGCTGATGCTGCTGGTGCAGAGGCACTTGCATGTGCCAATCAGGAGGGCTGCAGTTTGGCTCACATTTAGCTGTGGAAAGTTCTCGATGCTGAGGAACACGGCAAGAGACTGTGCAGGGGCTGGAAGAGAACCCAATGACAGAGGCAACATAGAGACGGTGTGTGAGGGTCACTGTGTGTGTGTGTGTGTGTGTGAGGGTCACTGTGCGTGTGTGTGTGAGGGTCACTGTGTGTGTGTGTGTGTGTGTGTGAGGGTCACTGTGTGTGTGTGTGTGTGAGGGTCACTGTGTGTGTGTGTGTGTGTGAGGGTCACTGTGTGTGTGTGTGTGTGAGGGTCACTGTGTGTGTGTGAGGGTCACTGTGTGTGTGTGTGTGTGTGTGTGTGAGAGTCACTGTGTGTGTGTGTGAGGGTCACTGTGTGTGTGTGAGGGTCACTGTGTGTGTGTGTGTGTGTGAGGGTCACTGTGTGTGTGTGTGTGTGTGAGGGTCACTGTGTGTGTGTGTGTGTGTGAGGGTCACTGTGTGTGTGTGTGTGAGGGTCACTGTGTGTGTGTGTGTGTGAGGGTCACTGTGTGTGTGTGAGGGTGACTGTGTGTGTGTGTGAGGGTCACTGTGTGTGTGTGTGTGAGGGTCACTGTGTATGTGTGTGAGGGTCACTGTGTGTGTGTGTGTGTGAGGGTCACTGTGTGTGTGTGTGTGAGGGTCACTGTGTGTGTGTGTGTGTGTGTGTGAGGGTCACTGTGTGTGTGTGTGTGTGTGAGGGTCACTGTGTGTGTGTGTGAGGGTCACCGTGTGTGTGTGTGTGTGTGTGAGGGTCACTGTGTGTGTGTGTGTGTGTGAGGGTCACTGTGTGTGTGTGTGAGGGTCACTGTGTGTGTGTGTGTGTGAGGGTCACTGTGTGTGTGTGTGTGTGTGTGTGAGGGTCACTGTGTGTGTGTGTGTGTGTGTGAGGGTCACTGTGTGTGTGTGTGTGAGGGTCACTGTGTGTGTGTGTGTGTGTGTGAGGGTCACTGTGTGTGTGTGTGTGTGAGGGTCACTGTGTGTGTGTGTGTGAGGGTCACTGTGTGTGTGTGTGTGAGGGTCACTGTGTGTGTGTGTGTGTGTGAGGGTCACTGTGTGTGTGTGTGTGTGTGTGAGGGTCACTGTGTGTGTGTGTGTGTGTGAGGGTCACTGTGTGTGTGTGTGTGAGGGTCACTGTGTGTGTGTGTGTGTGTGAGGGTCACTGTGTGTGTGTGAGGGTCACTGTGTGTGTGTGTGAGGGTCACTGTGTGTGTGTGTGTGTGTGTGAGGGTCACTGTGTGTGTGTGTGAGGGTCACTGTGCGTGTGTGTGTGAGGGTCACTGTGTGTGTGTGTGTGTGTGAGGGTCACTGTGTGTGTGTGTGTGAGGGTCACTGTGTGTGTGTGTGTGTGAGGGTCACTGTGTGTGTGTGTGTGTGAGGGTCACTGTGTGTGTGTGAGGGTCACTGTGTGTGTGTGTGTGTGAGGGTCACTGTGTGTGTGTGTGAGGGTCACTGTGTGTGTGTGAGGGTCACTGTGTGTGTGTGTGTGTGAGGGTCACTGTGTGTGTGTGTGTGTGTGAGGGTCACTGTGTGTGTGTGTGTGTGTGAGGGTCACTGTGTGTGTGTGTGTGAGGGTCACTGTGTGTGTGTGTGTGTGAGGGTCACTGTGTGTGTGTGAGGGTGACTGTGTGTGTGTGTGAGGGTCACTGTGTGTGTGTGTGTGAGGGTCACTGTGTGTGTGTGTGTGTGTGAGGGTCACTGTGTGTGTGTGTGTGAGGGTCACTGTGTGTGTGTGTGTGTGAGGGTCACTGTGTGTGTGTGAGGGTGACTGTGTGTGTGTGAGGGTCACTGTGTGTGTGTGTGTGTGAGGGTCACTGTGTGTGTGTGTGTGAGGGTCACTGTGTGTGTGTGTGTGAGGGTCACTGTGTGTGTGTGTGTGTGTGAGGGTCACTGTGTGTGTGTGTGTGTGTGAGGGTCACTGTGTGTGTGTGTGAGGGTCACTGTGTGTGTGTGTGTGTGTGTGAGGGTCACTGTGTGTGTGTGTGTGTGAGGGTCACTGTGTGTGTGTGTGTGTGAGGGTCACTGTGTGTGTGTGTGTGTGTGTGTGAGGGTCACTGTGTGTGTGTGTGTGTGTGTGAGGGTCACTGTGTGTGTGTGTGTGAGGGTCACTGTGTGTATGTGTGTGTGAGGGTCACTGTGTGTGTGTGTGTGTGTGTGTGAGGGTCACTGTGTGTGTGAGGGTCACTGTGTGTGTGTGTGTGTGTGTGAGGGTCACTGTGTGTGTGTGTGTGTGAGGGTCACTGTGTGTGTGAGGGTCACTGTGTATACATGACAGTTGTTGTTGTTGGTGTGGGGTTGTGTGGGGGGGGTCAGTGTGGGAGGGGTCAGTGTGTGTGGGGGGCAGTGTGTGGGGGGGGGCAGTGTGTGGGGGGAGGTCAGTGTGGGGGGGGGCAGTGTGTGGGGGGGGCAGTGTGTGGGGGGGGGCAGTGTGTGGGGGGAGGTCAGTGTGGGGGGGGCAGTGTGTGGGGGGGTCAGTGTGGGAGGGGTCAGTGTGGGGGGGGGTCAGTGTGTGGGGGGGTCAGTGTGGGAGGGGTCAGTGTGGGGGGGGGGTCAGTGTGTGGGGGGGTCAGTGTGAAGGGGTCAGTGTGTGTGGGGGGCAGTGTGTGGGGGGGGGCAGTGTGTGGGGGGGGGCAGTGTGTGGGGGGAGGTCAGTGTGGGGGGGGCAGTGTGTGGGGGGGGTCAGTGTGGGAGGGGTCAGTGTGGGGGGGGGGTCAGTGTGTGGGGGGGTCAGTGTGGAAGGGGTCAGTGTGGGGGGGGGGGGTCGGATTCAGCCAAACAAACCTCCATCAGTCACATGTCACATTGTGTTTATTTCAAAATAAACTGTCACTACAGGTCACTAGTGACTAGTGTTCACCCTCAGCTCTCACCCCCCTCACACACACACACACACCCTCACATACACACCCTCCCTCTCACACACACCCCCTCACACACACACACACACACTCACATACACACCCTCACATACACACCCTCACATACACACCCTCCCTCTCACACACACCCCCTCACCCTCAGCTCTCACCCCCCCTCACACACACACACACCCCCTCACACACACCCTA